>PUQB01000326.1:0-215000 GCA_003024785.1 Selaginella tamariscina | reverse complement strand
CGAGATTAATCCCGCCCACTCTTTCAGGAGGCATTGAAGGGGTGGCGAGATTAATCCCGCCGCACCTTCCATGTGAATATATATGTGTATTAGTATATATAAGTTGCATATCTCATTTTATTTACTTTTATCATCTTATCATAATATTTCGAGTAAAAGCTAGGAATCTATGTAAAACTGTCCAGAGCTCACATTTGTGGTGGTTCTAAAACGAAATGTTATCTTTCTTTTGCACTAGCACAAATGTGAGCTTTGGACAGTTAATTCCGTCTACTTCTCTCTGTGTATTATTTTTGTATATTCGGGTTTATACAAGTGTGTGTGCGTTTTTATATGATTTGTATTCATAGTGTATTATTTTGCAGAAGGACGATTTGATCAAACAAGGAGATCGAGTCATTAGTATGGAGTCGTCGTCAAATTCTGGGTAAGAATTAAAATAAAATCTGTTATACTCGGATACTTGAACTAATCATTTTTGTATTCAGATGTGGAATTGAGGTGACATTAAAGACGAGAGCAGGAGAAGAGATGGGCAGGGGGATTCTGGAATCAACTTGGCCATATTTCAAACTAAACGGGAAGCGCATTGGAACAACCATGGTTGCTGTCAAACTAACCTCTGTCACATCGCATGGACAAGCAAAACAATGGAAAGTGGGTGTGCTAGTCAAGCATCCGAAAGCATGCTGTGAACCCAGATTGAACGATGCTCGACACATATGCCTTGTTCCATCCAATGTCACGTTCTCGGATCCAGAGGTCCCAGTTACAACATTAATTTCGGGTGGTTTTGTCGACTTGTGGATAATGACGTTCACGTGTTCACTAATGATGTTGACCTTGGAGTTCTTCTTCAACTCAACGAAAGCCCATCTATGGAGGGGATCCATCTGGATGTCTACTTCGAAGATCTTCAGACTCATCGAGTAGGTGTATTGTCAGGAGATATTGCTTCACAATACAGAAAATCAAGTGGAGCAATCGTCCCTCTTCACATTGAAGAAGAAACAGCGACATCATAAGGAGATTGAGAGGGTGGCTTGGTCTCAGGTTCTTTACAGATCACGTTCAATTTGCTTAGAAATTTGGGAGCTGGAAGAGTGTGCCGAGAACCTTAGAACAGCATCAATCGGGGATCACACATGTTGATTCGGATCAAGAAGAAAATCATTAGTCGTTTTGTCAGCTGCACCTGTGGCATCCCATGCTGCAATAAGCCACAAGGAAATGATGTTGGATGATAGGATTTACCAGTGTAGGGTTAAGTATTGCAGCGTCAACCCAAACTTCAATTACAGGCCACTCAATCAGGAACGTGTAGCTGAGCTCATGGAGAAGATGAAGGACGACAATTCTTACACCGTTCCACATAATGCTGTTTTGTGCGCATACTACGAGAACAAAAGGCGCTGACAAAGTGTGGATCACAACACCGGAACAAATGAGGAAGTTCAGACGGAGAATAGAAAATCAGTTAAGTACTACATCATTAGTGGCCAGCACACAATAACGGCAGCCCAACGACTTCTCGACGAACACAACAAAGGAACGATGGCAACAAAACTTTCCGAGCATACCCGTGAGAAGCTGACGAAAAGATCGGCGTTTTTAGCGAAGCCGAATCTCACAATCGAGCAGTACCATAAGTTATCGGCGGAATGGGACGCTGCAGACACCAACCACTACAACAGCAAAATATGGGAGAAGTTCAAACACACGCGAGCCGTGTGGGAATCTCTTCAGCGACCACAAAGAGCTACCGCAGGGAATACACAATCTGCGGAATACCGGGTAAGCAAATTGTTTGGGCGGATTTTATCTCGCCGGTATATTAATCTGTCTTTTTCCTCAGAGAGTTGAAGAAATTGTAGCAGTTGATTTTGCCCAGGTGGGCGGGAAGGAAACATCCTTTTGATGATGTTGATTTCTTGTCCCGAGGATAGGATCTTTGCCAAATGGTTGGGGATTATGGAATCCTTTGCAAAAGGAACACTGAAGAAGAAGCAGACAAGTGAAGGGAGCCCTCAGAGAAGTCTGCAAAGAAACCCAGTAAGACGCCGAAGGCTAAGTCTGTTCAATCTATAAAGGATGTAGACAACGATTTCAAGCTCACATGGTTGAAGCCTTTAAATGGAACAACGATGGAGGAGATGGAAGTCTTGGCTGATTTGGTGATTGATGGCAAATTACAGATTAACAACAGCAGCCCACCTCTCCTTTTCATCTCAAGGCAATGGAGTTGAAGACGGTCAGGCACTTCAAGGAGTGGTTGGGAATACACTGCCACAAACTGGGTTGGATCGGCTTCAACATACGAAGAGGTCAGCAAATATTTGCATGTGACAAATGATGATATGCTTGTCGAATGGGTGAATCAATCGGAAGATCTGGGCAAGAATCTATTGCACGCCAACGCCAAAAAGGAGAACATTGGATGACGCCTTCTCTTATGGCAGTCCTTCAGCAGCGGAGAACCGAGTTGAACCTTATAAAGGAGGATGCTACGAATCACGACAAGCCCTACAGATGTTTGTTGTTGATTCGGAGACTTTATGGGGTACATCACTGCTTGTAGGAAACCGTTTCAATTGTTCGTGATGGATCGGCGGGTGTCAAAAAATCCTTCGACAGACAGGACACTAGAGGATTTGGTGGAGAAACTTAGCCGTGCAAGCATGTACAAAGAAGGTATTTATTATTGAATTCATACTTGCACTCTTGACTGATATCTACGTTTTTAGGTATTTATTTCTTGATTCTTGCTCATGTCACCGATACTTTGCCTTCTCCTTTGCCAAGAGGAATAAACATCGTTGGACAGGATTTTATATGAATGATGCTGATCCGAAGTGCATTGATTCGTTGTTCACTTGGTTGTTAGGAATGCGCCAAACAATTTCAAACTTCCAAATGACTGGCCAGGCATCTGTTTGCACTCCAACGGCCCTGAACCTCCATCCGATACACCGATAGGTAGAGTGACGTATTCGGCAATGTACGTTATCCAAACATCACAAGTCAAGCGGCACGGAGCATCGTCAACTTGATCAGGGGTCCTCACAGTGATGCGTGGGTTTTTGACTACTGCACTAGGGGGTCCGTCTTGAAGGAGTGTTACCTTCGGCATACATGTGTTTTGCCGTTGAAAAGGATAAGACCATGGTTGAGGACCTGAACAAGTGGATAGATAGGGTTCTCAACTGAGTACCCCAACGAATCCATAAAGGTATTTGAGAAAGTTCCCTCCAGATAAGTGCGATAGCTCTGAAGACGAATCTGGTTCAATGTCGGAGTCTGAGGACGAACTTCAATCAGATATTAGACCGGAAGTTATCTCGAGGAGTACAGAACATTCGCACACTCCATTACCCATGGAAACATCAATAGAAGATAGAAGATCTTGAACCATCTCACAAGCGGCTTAGACCTTCTTCGCCTCACTCAGAAGGTAATAGCGAAGAAGAATTGTTAATGAATTGTTAGAGTGACGAATAGTTGTAAATGAGTGTAACATAAGGCATTTTTGTATATTTCGTTTATATTTGTACAGAAAATAAATTCTCAAGGATTAATGAAGCTTTTAGTTCAAACATGGGTCACACATTAACAAGGTAAATAATATACCTTGATAATTTTAAGGTCAGCTAATTATCATTTTGCAGATGTAATGAAACAATTGAGAACATGGATTTTCAGCATTGGCATGAGGTAAGAGAGGGGTTTGGCGACAATTTCTTGTGCCACATGTCAGAATGACAGAGTTCATGCAGGAAATGGATAATAATGCAGCTCAAAACATCGTTACCATGGGGGCCACTTCAGTTTTTTCATCATCATTTTTATTGGCTTCAGTTCCGAAATCAATTTCTTCAGCGCATGCAATATCTGAATCTTGTAAGGATGATGTACAATTAAATGATGAAGGGATAGGCAACGAGATAGTGGCAACGGATAAATGTGAAAGGGAGCAAACAAGTGATTTGCAAAGTATTCAAGAGGCAACGCTATCTCATGTTACTCATGGCCATATTGTGTTGTTGGATGTCAATGGTGTTCTGCTTCATCGACAAAGGCCCGAGGATAGGAAAAAAGAAATCAAACAAGGAGATTTCATTCCTTGTCATGGTAAATTTCGATATGATATTATTTTTCGTCCAGGGTTGGATCGTCTCTTTCAAAAGCTTAAGGAGATGGGTGCGCTTGTGGGGATTTGGTCATGCATGCAGATTCATAACTTAACACCGCTGTTGAATTTGCTTAAGAAACATTGTAGTGTTGCAGAAGAGGTGATTCGTAAAGATTGGATTTTTGACCAGCGAATGTGTTATAAACCTCTCGAATTTCACAATATAAGAAAGGAAAGCAAGCCATACTTCTTCAAGAATGAAAGAATAATTGGGACTCATGGGGAGATCAGTCGCTTAAGGATAATGAAGAATGCACATATCTTAGTAGTAGACGACTCTCCTCAGAAGGCTATGCTCAACCAAAACATTGCTTGTATTCATCCAATCACTTTCGATCCATATTCTGATACCGATATCATGGATGAGCTAGTGAACTACTTGGATACGTGCCTCAGAAAGAAGAATCTCGAAAATTTTTGTGAGCAGTATCCACCGTATCATACATTTCCTGAAGCTTTTCTTTCTCGTGATTTTGAATTTTATAAAATGAAGGATAGCAACCGGGCGCTTTATAATATTATTCTTAAGGAACGTCATTTTTAGATGAGCCTTTATGCAGACCTTCTTATTACATCTTATGTATTAACAAGGATGGCAACTCCCAATTGCATTCGTGAGAGTGTTAGTGGTGGCAACAACATCAAGATATTGACCAAAATGATTTGATTAATCCGGAGAGTGATGATTTAGACAAAATGAGGAGATTTCTCTGTATGGTAGGAAAAAGTATTTATAAAAAATTAACATGTTGATAAGAAAATGATTTCATTTGTAATTATGTTTGATAGTATTTCTTCATTATTGTAAACTATTTTTAGAATAATATGAATATTCTAAGATATTTTAGGAATATTCCTTACTAAGTAAGGTTATTGAAGGATTAATTAATTAATTAATATTTAAGGCTTAATTACATATTAATTAAATGATTAATTAATAATTAAAACTTAAGTATTAATTAGTAATTTATTTTATATTCCCATTTTCACACGTATCATGCCCACTTTAGTTACAACGTGCATAAATATTGATGTTATTATTGAAATATTAATATTTAAATATAACATTAATTAGAAATTTCTACTAGTAATAATATATATATAATATACAAAATCCTATACAGTCAATCTTTCATATCTTTTTATAAATTTATATAGTTAAGTAAAGAATTTGGTACTATTATTAAAGAGTTTCTTATAATTATGAATATTAAATATACTATATTTTATAATTTTGTAATTGCTTTAAGCTTCAGAAAATATACATTCTCTTATAGTTTTGTTAATCGTGACTTTATCAACGCTTTTTGACATCCACCCATATCGAATGGATTTAACATTTATAAAACATGTTGGGTCTTTTTGATTAGGACCATGTTTTCTCTAGGCATCCATTATATCTTTCACTTTCCTTTTCATGTCGCTTTTTTTGTGGTTTGAACAATGTAACCTTAATCATATTATTTTTTGTGATTACTTCAGGTGTGTCGATAATTTAACCAATCCAAATAGGCTGATTATATAACACAAAAATCATCATTAGTTTTTGAAGATCCTTGCAGCAATCAAAGTATGCTTTAGGTTTTTGGTTCCTTTGTCCAACAAAGTGTGAGGTTTGCACTTTCACATCACTATTGACTTGTATCTCATTTATGCTTATTGATGTCATTTTAATCTCCTCTCACCACCTTGTTTTAGGCCAAAAAGGGTGTTATAATTCTGTACATGTGATAGTAGGCCTTCTAACTCTCGAACAATAGTCTCCCAATAGTTAACTATATGTTTATATATAGTTCTGAATAATAGTTGCCTTATCAGAATTCTTTGGCATCGATTTTTGAACCCATGTCACATATTTTTTGATGCCATCAATAATAACCTTTTATCCTTGAGCTGGGCACTAAATAGAATAGGGTCTGGTTGTCCTTCTGAGAGAAGTGGCTTTCCATCCTCTCCACTTTTAAAAAGCATTAAGCCCTCTTTCGGTAAACCACTCATGCTCTAATGGCTGTAACTTGTATTGCATATTAAGTATACCATCTCTTATGGAGAAAAAAAATTGTAGCGGCACAAGTGACCAACTAAAGAATCGCTCCTTTCTTTTATATACTCATTGAGAAACTTTTTGAAGTCTAGCACCTCAATCACAAGCAAAGCACGACTTTTTTTGGAGATGCAATTTTCAAAAAGATCCATCATATGCGGTAAGGTAAGTGCACTAAGTCTTGTCCTTTTTATAGAGTTGAAGACCTTGTTAAAGAACGCATCAATATCTTCATGAGTGTGACCAATCATAAGGAAACTAAGTGTGATTGTCTCAAACACACCTTTGGCAACAAGCATTGATAAGTATGTTAGTACATATCTAGAAAATAAAAGTAAGTATGAGCTTGAGAAACCCTTAACTAAAATGATTTACCTATTTTTGTTCTCGCCTGCACAATTATCCATATGTAAAAGCAAATGACAAGGAAGCTTATTTGCTGTTAGGACACATGTACACTATTTGAGTTAGATCCCTCCACTGAACTAGAACTCTCAACATGGCCATCTGTTTTTTGTGCAGGCTGCTGACAATGCCTCTCATATTCCCAAGTAACCTCAAGTGTAGACATGTTCATAAGAGCATTATGTAAAGGTTGAAGGTGTTTCTTCTTCTTTAAGATCACTCATAGGACTTGTTTGTGAGTGGGCTTCAAGGTTTCTGAAACACATGGCCAATGACCCAATAGTGAAATTGGAGTCACTACGAGCCTTTACAGCCTTCAATGATGTACAAGTGTCACACTGGGAAAAACTAGAGTGTTTTGCAATTTCCACATCCTTAAAATGAGTATTTCCATATGTTGTTGAAGGTACTAGTGCAGATTGCTTGGAGCCCCATCAAACTGAGGCACTTGTTCACATGTTCACACAGCTTCAATTGAGTGTAGATTGAAGGCAAAACCTTGAGATTTTCCTTGACCCCTGCATTTGTGGTTCGGCATTTGTGAGGCATCCTATCTGCATTTGCTTCCACAAAAGCCTTGAGTATCTCTATGGTCCATAATGTGAGAGTGGGTTTTAACCATGCGAGTGTTCCCATGTATTGAGGTGCGTGCTCCATCTAACCACTCATCCCTCTGACAATAGAACATGTGTTTTGGGATCCCATATATAGTGTACCAAGCTTTGAAGCAGATGGCCACCTTATTAAATACCATAGATATACTTTGATAACCTATGTCCAAGGCCATTCCATCAATACACCTAGTTAGTGCAGCATATACAAACTCATGCCTTTGCTTTTGGGTGAGCATACGAAAGACATGTCTACATTGGGTAATTTTATTTTGGTTTGCCATCTGACAACACTTCTTCTTGCAACAGTCAATCGTGGAAATGCTAGTAACACTTGCCGAAGATGTAGGATCCATTTTGACCCTCTTGCTGAAACTTGCAGGGGCAGATTTACAACTTATGAATCGCCTTTTTCTTACTAAAAACCAATAAGGAACCTCTTTAAATATGGGTTGTCCTTTGGGTTGTTATTATTAAAATCCAACCCTAAATATGTTGAACCATCTCGCCGTCTTAATTCAGATGTTTGCCACCTCACGAGGGATCCAAGATGCAATGTGCCATTAAGTGAAACCTTTGTCACAACTACACCCATGAAGTAGGCCCCTAGTTACTCTTCTGATACGGCTTCCATTGGATTTATAACTGTGATGATGCCTCTCCCAATCTTGATCTCATGAAGAAAGAGAATCACCTCATCCATCACAGCATGCAAGTCATCATTGGTGAACTCGTACTACTATTTGTTTGTGACTCTGCATATTCTGTGTTAGCCTTGACTTCATCCACATTCCACAATACATGAGAACCCTCTTCAAATTCCATTCCAGGAACCTTAACATGCTTGCAAATAGTGTTCACCCATACGTACACAAAGATCCTTGGGCAATATTGTGACATGATGCATTATCATCTCGAACTTCCACATTTCCAGTGCCAACTATCTCGTTGTTCTAAAAGAAGACATACTTTATCTCCAATATTAAACATATTGTCCTGCACATAAATAATTGTTATTTATGATATCTATTTATGTAATATTTTTAAAAAATTTGAAACAAAGGTGCTTAATATATATGTGTGTGCAATAATATATAATTATGTATAACTATAGATTATCATGCTTGATTAATACAACTGGTAGCGGGATTAGTCTCGCCACTCCTTCTTCGTCTAATATAATGGTGGGCAAGATTAATCCCGCCCATGACTCCCTTCGACGAGGAAGAGTTGGCAGATTAATCTCACCACCAGCTCTTCCTCGTCGAAGAGAGATGGCGGGATTAATCCCGTCGCCACTCTTTTCGATGAGGAAGAGCCAGCAGAATTAATCTCACTGCTGACTCTCTTTGACGAGGAAGAGTCAATGGGATTAATCCCGTCCACAACTCTCACTGACGGGGAATAGGTGGCGAGATTAATCCCACCCACAACTCTCTCTAAAGCTATGATTTCAGAAAGATCTCGAGGGGGTGGCGGGATTAATCCTGCCAATGCTTCCCTGCTTCCTAAACTAGTCGGTGGGATAAATCCTACCCATAAATCTTTAAAACATGAAAGTGGTGGTGAGATTAATCCCGTCACCCCTTCTTTGCCTCTTAGAATGGTAAATGGGATTAATCCCGCCGACAACTTTTATAATAAATTCTATTAACTCTTCATCATTTCATAGAGTTGGCAGCGGGATTAATCCCGCCGCCCTTTCTAAAAGGCGGAGAAGCATTGGCCGAATTAATCCTACTACAGCTTCCATGTTTTAAAGAGTTGTGGATGGGATTAATCTCTCCACTTCTTTTAAGAGGCGAAAAAGAGATGGCTAGATTAATTCCACTACCCTGGTTAACCAAAAATTTTAAGATGTGTAAACAGGATAAATCCTTAACAGGATGTAATCTTAATGGGTTCCTAAACCCTAAATTCTAATTTTAAGAGAGGTTATAATACTTACTTATAAACAGCACTGAAGGTGCCGTGCTTTCCTATAAACAAGCATCCAATTTAATGTCGCTCCTAATGTGATCACTATTAAGAAAAAAGAAAATTTAAAGAAAAAACATTACAGAAATGAAGAAACCCTTGCTGAAAAAGAACCAGATCTGAATTTTAGTGAGAAATTAAATGCATTTTCAAATTTACATGTTAGACTAACAATACTTACGTTAGAATTTTAAAAATTTTAAAAAGAAAAGATAATAAAATTTAATATGAGTTGACACAAATAAATTGACACTCTGACATATATACTTTTTAATTCCAATAATTTTTATAAATTGCATTTAATGTATTTTAACATTAGCAAGTGATTCAAGCTGTTTAATATTACAAAATTTTAGTAATTATTTTACATTCTTAATATTTCAGTATAAATATAAATATATATACTTATACAATAAATAAATTGATATATTATTATGTATCATTTAAAATATATTCATAGTGTGTTTATTAATATTATTTTCTTAATTATTTGAGTAATTAATTTACATTTCTTTATATTAATAGGATATTCTTTATTATTTTCTTATTATTCTAAAAATTCTAATATTAAACCTGATTATCATAATTAAATTAGTATATATTCTTAATTATTTCAGTAATTATTCTACATTAATGGGATTTCCTCAATTATTTCCTTATTATTTGAAGAATATTCCAATGTTAAACCTTATTATCAATATTAAATCAATATATATTATTAAAACTATATATGATTATATATTAGATAAAATGATATATTATTATGTATAATTTAAAAAATGTTCATAGTGTGTTTATTAATATTATTTTCTTAATTATTCGAGTAATTAATCTACATTTCTTTATATTAATGGGATATTCTTTATTATTTTCTTATTTTCTTATTATTCTAAGAATATTCCAATATTAAACATGATTATCATAATTAAATTAGTTAATTATTTCAGTAATTATTCTACATTGTGTATATTAATGGGATTTTCTCAATTAATTTTTTATTATTTCAAGAATATTCCAATGTTAAACCTTATTATCAATATTAAATTAATATATATTATTAAAACTATATATGATTATATATTAGATAAAATGATATATTATTATGTATAATTTAAAATATGTTCATAGTGTGTATATTAATATTATTCTTTTGCATACATATATAAACACAATAAATTTTTTACATATACACGTGCACACGCGTTAGAAGCACTTACAAAGACACATATGCACACACATGCACAAGCCGATGAGTGGATCACGATATAAATAAACCATATAGCTTTGTATTTACGATTTAGAGTTTAAATCCCAAATCAAACATTTATAGTTACACACACTCTACACTGGGACTTACATATGTTTAGTGTTTAGGGTAAATTTATATTAAATAATTAGAAAAATGAGCATGGATTTAGTTTATATTAGTATAAAGATTTTATATTAATATATATATTATGTGCTATGATTGCTTTCAAATGTGTTTCAATATCATTATTTTATTTGAAGTTAAAATTGGGTAAATTCAAATATATACATATAATTTTAAAATATGAGCAAATTATAATTTGCATTTTTAAAAATGAAGTTTTTAAAATTAATTGAAAAATCAGTAGAATGATTTGTGATTTTATGTTTATCTACTTGACTATCAACAATTCTTTATGTGTGTTTTCTTGTATATTTTTATACAAATAATAGACTTTTTATACAAATATTAAAATTTAATAATAAAATATTTGCATTGGGTTTAAACCCTAAACCAAACTGGAGAGATATGTTGCTTCTTTATCAAAAACATTAAGTTCAATGCATATATGATCTATGTGTACTCAGTCTAACACATTGAATTTACACATGTAATATGTATGGTGTATACACGTGTGTATATATGTGTGTACTAATATATGCAATATGTACGAGATTAATTTTTTAATACTCTCTCTTCTCTCATACATACACACCATGCATGATCCATAATATGTGCTGACGTGACAATATTATGTACTATGTATGTATGTCTATGTGTATATTATATGTGTGTATATATGTATTGCTGCACATGAAAATTTAACACTCTCATAGACGCACATATATTAAACCCCTGCATGATTTATATTTTTAGGGTTTATGTGATACACCCACACACCCACACATGTACACAAATTTAAAATTATGATAATATAATGAAAGAATATTCATTTAGGGTCAATATATATTTTTTCCTTTTAGGGATTAGGTATATTCTTAGAAGGAATATTTATTTAGGGTTAATATATATTTTATTTCTCCTAGGGTTTAGGTATATTCTTAGGGTTTCAAGGCAACGGAGAAGAAAGGCGGCGGAGGAGAAAGACACGGCGGTGGTGAAATGTGAGAGCGGTAGTGCAATAGATCAATAAATCTCTCTATTAGAAGGTGTGGCAGTGCAAAAAAGTGTGGCAATGCAGTAGGGTTTAAAGGCGCATTCACACAGGTGAAATCTCTCTCTCTCTTTCACATGCACACTCCTGTGTATATATATCTGTGTGATAGATAATTTATTTATTTATATGTATTTACACATTTATATGTGTGTGTAGATATCTATATAATAAAATTTATTTATCTATCTCTTGCAAACACAAGCACACTTCTATATAAACATACACATATACATATATTTGTATTTACATATATATATGTGTGTGTGTGTGTGTGTGTGGGTGGGTGTGTGTGTTTTCTGTATAAGTTTATTTGTTTAGCTCACACATGCGCACACACGATATACATATACTCATATATATATACCTATATACATATATACATACATATATTATGTGTGTGTATCTGTATAATTTTATTGATTTATCTATCTTTGGCACACACATGCACACTCATGTATATACATATACATATATATAATATATATATATATAGTATATATGTATGTGTGTGTGTGCATCTCTTGCACATTCCTATATATACATATACATATATATATGTGTGTGTGCACGAGATTAACCAAAGGGCGGCGGGATTAATCCCATCGCCCTTCACGCAAGCTCTTTGGTTAGCCTCATGGACAGCGGGATTAATCTCGCCACCCATGACATGCGTGAAGGGCAGTGGAATTAATCCCGCCGCCCATGAGGCTAACCAAAGAGCTTACGTGAAGGGCGGTGGATTAATTGCACACCAGTTCAGGGGATTGAGAAGGGTGGTGAGATTAATTCCGCCATCCCTTCCATGATGGACGAGATTAATCCCGCCACCCTTCTCGGTCCTCTGAAATGGTGAGCCAAATCAATCCCGCCCACTTCTGTCTGAGATAGAGAAGGGTGACGGGATTAATCCCGCACACCATTTTAGGGGACTGCGAAGGATGGTGAGATTAATCCCACCATTCCTTCCATGGTGGGCGAGTTTAATCCTGCCACCCTTCTTGGTCCCCTGAATGGGTGGGCCAAATCAATCCCGCCCAGTTCTCTCTAAGATGGAGAAGGGTGCAATATTAATCCCGTCCACCATTTTATGAGGCATAGAAGGGGTGATGAGATTAATCCCACCACCCTTCCATGTGAATGTATATGTGTATTAGTATATATAAGTTGCTTAATTCATTTTATTTACTTGTATCATCTTATTATAATATTTTAAGTAAAAGCCAATAAACCATGTGAAACTGTCCAAAGCTCACATTTGTTGTGGTTCTAAAACCAAATGTTATTAGTTTTTTGCACTATCACAAAGGTGAGCTTCAGACAATTAATCTCGTCCACTTCTCTCTGAGGCAAAGAAGAGTGTATGTGAATTTATTAGTGTATTAATTTTATATATTTGGGTTTATATAAAGTGTGTGTGCGTTTTTATATGAATTGTATTCATAATGTATATTGTGTAGAAAGACAGTTTGATCAAACAAGAAGATTCAATCATTAGTATGGAGTCGTTGTCAAATTCTGGGTAAGAATTAAAATAAAATCTGCTATACTGGGATATGTGCTTGAAGAACTGTGGAATTGAGGTGACATTGAAGACAAAAGGAGGAGATGAGATGGGCAGGGGATTCTGGAATCAACTTGGCTATATTTTAAAATAAACAGGAAGCGCATTGGGTCAACCATGGTTGCTATCAAACTAGTCTCTGTCACATCGCGTGGACAAGTAAAACAATGAAAACTAGATTTACTAGTCAAGCACCCGAGGGCATACTACAAACTCAGATTAGACGATGCTCGACATATATGCCTTGTTCTATGCAATGTCATATTCTTAAATCCAGAGGTCACCAGATACGACAAGAACCTCGAGTGGTTTTATCGACTTGTGGATAATGATGTTCACATTTTCACTAATGATGTCGACCTTGGAGTTCTTCTTCAACTAAAAGAAAGCCCATATATGGAGGGGACCAAATTAAATGTCTACTTCGAAGATCTTCATACTCATTGAGTAAGTGTATTCTCAGCAGATATTGCTTCACAATACAGAACATCCATAAGTGGAGCAATCGTCCCACTTTTTATTGAAGAAGAACACAGCGACATCATTAGGGAGATTGAGAGGGTGGCTCGGTCCCAGGTTCTTTACAGATCATGTTCAATTTGTTTAGGAATCTTCGGGAGCTAGAAAAGTGTGTCGAGAACATTAGAACAGCTACAGTTGAGGCTTACATATGTTGATTTTGATCGCAGAAGAAAATCATTTGTCGTTTTGTCAGCTGCACTTGTGGCATCTTATGATGTAATAAGCCACAAGGAAATGATGTTAGATGATAGAATTTATGAGTGTAGGGTTAAGTATTCCAACGTTAACCCAAACTTCAATTACAGGCTCAGCCAGGAACATGTAGCTGAGCTCATGGAGAAGATGAAGGATGACAATTCTTACACCGTTCCACACAATGCTGTTTTGTGGCTATATTATGAAAGAAAGAAAGACACTGAGATAGTGTGGGTGATAACACTAGAACAAATCACGAAGATTTAGACAGAGAATAAAAAATCAATCAGGTATTACATTATTAGTGGCCAGTACACGATAACGGTAACCCAACGACTTCTCGATGAACACAATAAAGGAACGATGACAACAAAACTTTTCGAGCATACTCGTGATAAGTTGACAAAAAAACGGCTAAGTCGAATCTCATAACCGAGCAATACCATAAGCTATTGATGGAATGGGACACTGCCAACACCAACAACTACAATAGCAAAATATGGAGAAGTTCAAACACACATGATCCATATGGGAAAATCTTGGGCAACCACAAAGAGCTACTGCAGGGAGAGAACAATGTCTGAAATACCGGGTAAGTAAATTGTCTTGGCGGGATTTATTTTGCTAGTATATTAATCTGTCTCTTTTTTATTTTCAGAGAGCTGAAGAAATTGCAGCAGTTGATTTTGCCCAAGTGGGCGGGAAGGAAACATCCTTTTTGATGATGTTGATTTCTTGCCCCGAGGACAAGGTTTTTGCCAAATGGGTGGAGATTATGGAATCATTTGCAAAAGAAACACTAAAGAAGAAGTAGACAAGTGAAGGGAGCCCTCGGAGAAGTTTGCAAAGAAACCTAGTAAGATGGTAAAAGGCTAAGTTAGTTCAATCTACAAAGGATGTAAACAACGATTTCAAGTTCACATGGTTGAAGCCTTTAAATGGAACAACGATGGAGAAAATGGATGTCTTAGCTGATTTGGTCATTGATGGCAAATTTTAGATTAACAACAACAGCCCCACCTCTCCTTTTCATCTCAAGGCAATGGAGTTGAAGACAGTCAGGCACTTCAAGGAATGGTTGGGAATACACTGTCACAAACTAGGTTGGACCTCGGCTTCAACATATGAAGAGGTCAGCAAAATTTGCATGTGACAGACGATGATATGCTTGTCCAATGGGTGAACCAATCGGAAGATCTGGGCAAGAATCTATTGCACACCAACGCCAAAAAGGAGAACATTACGATGCCGCCTTCTCTATGCAGTCCTTCAGCAACGGAGAACCGAGTTGAACCTTATAAAAAAGGATGCTACATTTCAAATGTTCGTGATGGATCGGTGGTGTCAAAAAAATCCTTTGCCAGATAGGGCACTAAAGGATTTGGAGAAACTTAGCTGTGCAAGCATGTACAAAGAAGGTATTTCTTGATTCTTGCTCATGTCACTGATACTTTTGCCTTCGTCTTCGCCAAGAAAAATAGACATCATTGGATAGGATTTTATATGAACAATGCTGATCCAAGTGCATTGATACAGTTGTTCATTTGGTTGTTAGGAATGGGCCAAACAATTTTAAACTTCCAAATGACTGGCTAGGCATTTGTTTGCACTCTCAACGGTCCCTAAACCTCCATCCAATACACTGATAGTTGAGAGGGACATATTCAACAATGTGCGTTATCCAAAAATTACAAGTCAGGCTACACGAAGCCATTGTCAATTTGATCAGGGGTCCTCATAGTGATGCATGGGTTTTGACTATTGTACTAGGGGGTCCGTCTTGAAGGAGTGTTACCTTCAGGATACATGTGTGTGTGCCGTTGAAAAGGATAAGACCATGGTTGAGGACTTGAAACAAGTGGATAGAGAGGTTCTCAAACTGACTACCCCAACAAACCTATACAGGAGTATTTGGGAAAGTTCCCTCTCAAGAAGTGCAATAGCTCTGAGGAGGAATCTGGTCCAATGTCGGAGTCTGAGAACGATCTTCAATCATATATTAGACCGGAAGTTATCTTGAGGAGTAATAGAACATTCACATACTCTATTGACCATGGAAACATCAACAAAAAAAACAAAAGATTCACATACTCTATTGACCATGGAAACATCAAACAAAAGAAAACAGAAGATCATGAACGATCTTTCAAGCAGTTAAAACCTTTTTCGCCTCACTCAGAAGGTACTAACGAAGAAGAATTGTTAATAAATTGTTAAAGTGATGAATAGTTGTAAATGAGTGTAACATAAGGCATTTTTGTTTATTTCGTTTATATTTGTACAAAAAATATATTTGTACAAAAAATAATAAAGAAGCATTTTGTTTATTTCGTTTATATTTGTACAAAAAATATTTGTACAAAAATAAATAAAGAAGCTTTTAGTTCAAACATGGGTCACACATTAACAATATACCTTGATAATTATAAGTTAGCTAATTATCATTTTGCAGATGTAATGAAACAGTTGAGAACATGAATTTTTCAGCATTGACGTGAGGTAAGAGAGGGGTTTGGCAAAAATTTCTTGTGCCACATGTCAGAATGATAGAGTTCATGCAGGAAATGGATAATAATGCAGCTCAAAACATCCTTACCATGGGGACTTCTTCAGTTTTTGCATCACCATTTTATTGCCTTTAGTTCCTAAATCACTTTCTTCAGCACCTGTAATATCTGAATCTTGTAAGGATGATGTACAAGTAAATGATAAAGGGATAAGGAACAATATAGAGTCAAAAGATAAATGTGAAAGGGACCAAACAAGTGAGTTGCAAAGCATTCGAGAGGCAAAGCTACCCCTTGTTACCCATGGTCATATTGTGTTGTTGGATGTCAATTGTGTTTTGCTTCATTGACAAAGGCCCAAGGATAGAAAAAAAAAGAAATCAAACAAGGAGATTTCTTTCTTTGTCATGGTAAATTTTGATATAATATCATTTTTCGCCTGGGGTTGGACTGTCTCTTTCAAAAGCTTTAGGAGATGGGTGCACTTGTGTGCAAATTCACAACTTGACACTGATGCTGAATTTGCTTAAGAAACATTGTAGTGTTGCAGAGGAGGTAATTCGTAAAGATTGGATTTTTGACTAGCGAATATGTTATAAACCTCTTGAATTTTATGATATAAGAAAGGAAAACAGTCATACTTTGTCATAGATTTTATATCTATGACTCAACCTTTTACTTTGGACGTTGATTGTTATTACTTACTGTACTATGTTGACGGACTCTAGATGTAGTGAGAAATAGACCCGTTAATGCACTTAGGTGTTTAGGGGTAGTCCAAATAGCTATCTTTAGATGTCGCGAGAAACTCTAAGCAAAGATAGCACTTACCTTCTAGAAAACCCATCCCCAATTTTGACGTCCTAGTAAAAGAGTTTGCATAAATAGGGTTAGGAACACCCTAGGGTTGACCTAACCCACGCCCTAAAACCCCCACCCCCTTGGGTAGGGTTTAAGGGTTAGATTAGGTTAAGTTAAACACTCTCTCATTAACTTAATAAGGGGCTAGCTAATTTAGTGCCAGCCCACTTACACATACAAGAAATGGGGGGGGGGGGGGGGGGGGGGGCTCCGTCACATAAATAGGTAGAGTATGTAGGAGTGAGAGTTCCTGGTTCATGACTGAGCTCGTTACTCTTCTCCCGATGCAAGTTCTAGCTTGTGTCGTCAAAGCACAACCCTCTATTGTGCCGCCCTAAACTTCCAGACGACAGGGGTACCTCCACCTTCAGGGTACTTACCCTTAACATTGGCGATCCATGCTTGGGAGGTCTTGTCAAGATGCACCTTTTAAGAAGCAGAGGTGAGGCTTGTCTCCAGCCTCCTCCTCCACGTCAAGCTATGAGCAACACTCACAGCTAACTAGGACACATTCGTGTCCTTGTCCAACTGTGGTTGTGGGTTCTTGATTGAAGGGTTTTCCTTACCGGGTCTTGAGGGATAATTGAGGGGTTCTAGAGTTGGCATTTAGGAGCCATGTTTGTGTCACTTGGTGCAACTCTTGAATCTAAGGGTTATGGCATGATAGCACACACATTGGGGAAGGCAATGTCACATGGAGATGTGAACATAGACTAAACGTCACACGATATAACGCTCGAGGCATGCCCTTTGGGGTTGTGTCATGGGCTTGTTGCTAAGGGGTTGGATAGTCTGACAAACAAACATACTTTGCTCACACTAGGTGCTAAGCCTTAGGCATTTACTCAAGGGAGGTTAGGTCTCGTAACCAGGTGTGCTTAGGCACACTTGGCTAGGGGAGTGTTCTCCTTGGAATCCAGGGCTTGAATAACCTAAAGCTTGTTACAAAGAGCCTTTTCGTGAAGCACTCGTAAGGTCATGCACTTAGGGTTTTCCAAACCTAGCCTTAGGGAGTTTACTTAATAGAACACTTGTGTCCGCCTACGGTGCACACTTGTGTCCTCACTAAGTACTAGCCCTAGGTCTAGGGTATGATGTGGCCACCCAAACCTTAGGGGCTAGTCGTGGTTCAAGGTACCCCTTGTCGCCCTAAAGGGGTTGTACTCTCGAATGAGGGTGATTCCTCAAGGGGTAAGTGATGATGCCTTAGCTCTGTCACGGGGGTATTTGTGAGACACATCTCCTTTGTGGGGTTAGGGCATGAGCCTATCTAGGTCTACTGGGAGAGGATTCTAAAGTCTACTCGGGTTATCCTCTAGGTTCAGGGATGGTCATTCTAGGGGACTTAGGGTAGGACTCTAAGTCTTTTGCCTAATTGGGCCTCTAAGTCAGAGTTATCTTGGAAGACTTAGCGTTGCTCACATAGGGTGATGACGCCGAATGGCAGCCACGTGTTGCCACGTGTTAGCCCTTTGGGTTAAAACTCTGACAATTGGTATCGGAGCCATTCTGTGCAGTCAGTAGGACTGCTTAAAGTGTGGTGTGTTTTAGGGTTTAGTTAGTTCTAAATTCTTGAAGTACTCTATCACTTTTGGCTAATGTCTGAATTCTACGTGGAGAGTTGGTCCTGAGATCTATAACTCTTTAAGTACACCTACTTCTTAAGTGGGTGTGGGTTATGGACTGAATGTCAAAGGTAACACTTAAGGCAACTTCCAAGTTGTATGCCAGGTTACTTTACCTTATGGATGTTCATGTTACCTTACCATATACTTCACAAGATGTGGTGTAGTTTGTTCTGGCTTACAAACTAAGTCTTGTGAGGTGTGTCTTGTGATATCCTAAGTCTACACATTATTGAAAATTTTTCTTTTTCTTTAAAGTGTTTGAATTTGGGATAACACATGATTTTGAAACAAATAGTGTCCATTGAGTTTTGACTTAGGGCAAGATTCAATATCATCCAACTGTAGTTTCAAACGGGGAAAGACTTATGTTCAAATCGTACTTCGAAAAAAGGGGCATATTCAAACATAAGAGGGAATACTACATTTTGACATAAAGTGTAAAATAAGCTCTCATTATAGTGCATGTTTTCAGAGTGTAACTCCAGAAGCAGACTATGGTGATGAACTTATAATACAACGAAATGTCAAATATTAACATATGATGAATATGTTAAGCAGTCTAATGTAATCAAAGTATTGTCCGATGTTCGCAATATTTTGATGACGCTAGTTATAAGTAACATTAGGTGAAATAGTTTACTAAGTTCAAGTCACCTGATTTGAACAAAGTATAACTTGAAACCTTAGTTGGTTGTAAGCGCGCACTTTGTATTTAAGTTAGCTAGCTCACTAACTTGATTATGAAGTTATCTCATGTGGGATCATAAGAATGAAATAGAATAATAGATTTTGGCAGTAGATGAATTTAATGTTGCATCTCTATCAATGCAGCTTTTGGATGGATGGCGTGATCTATCATAAAAAGTAATGTTGGAAATATACATTTACATTTTCAGGTTACTGAGTAATGAAGGACTTGCATAGTGAAGGCGTTCGGCGCACACTTGTGCATTTTCATGTTAACTCTTTAATCTTGGAATCTGTAATGTTGTTGCAATGAGGGAATAAGCTCTTGAACAAGGGGTAGTCCGGCCGGTTATTTTTAGATATCACGAGAAACTCTAAGCGAAGGTAGCACTTACCTTCTAGAAAATCCACCCCCAATTTTGATGTCCTAGTAAGATGAGTTTGGCATGTTAAATAGGGTTAGGAACACCCCTAGGGTTGACCTAACCATGCCCTAAAAACCCCCACTCCCTTGGGTAGGGTTTAAGGGTTAGATTTAGGTTAAGTTAAACACTCTCTCATTAACTTAATAAGGGGCTAGCTAATTTAGTGCCAACCCACTTACACATACAGAAAAAAGGGGGGAGGGAGGCTCCATCCCATAAATAAGGTAGAGTATGTAAGAGTGAGGGTTCTTGAGTTCATGACTGAGCTCGTTACTCTTCTCCTGGTGCAAGTTCTAGCTTGTGTCATCAAGGCACAACCCTCTGTTGTGCCGTCCTAACTTCCAAACGACAGGGAACGTCCCACCTTCAGGGTAGCTTACCCTTAACGTTGGCGAATTCATGCTTGGGAGGTCTTGTTGGGATGCACGTTCTAAGAAGCAAAGGTTGAGGCTTGTCTCCAACCTCCTCCTCCACGTCAAGCTATGAGCAACACTCACAGCTAACTAGGACACATTCGTGTCCTTGTCCAACTGTGGTTGTGGGTTCTTGATTGACATGGTTTCCTTACCGGGTCTTGAGGATAATTGAGGGGTTCTAGAGTTGGCATTTAGGCCATGTTTGTGTCACTTGGTGCAACTCTTGAATCTAAGGTTATGGCATGATAGCCCACATCAGGGAAGGCAGTGTCACATGGAGATGTGACATTAGACTAAACGTCACACGATATAACGCTCGAGCATGCCCTTTGGGTTGTGTCATGGGCTTGTTGCTAAGGGGTTGGATAGTCTGACAAACAAACATACTTGTGCTCACACTAGGGTGCTAAGCCTTAGGCATTTGCTCAAGGGAGGTTAGGTCTCATAACCAGGTGTGCTTAGGCACACTTGGCTAGGGGAGTGTCCTCTTGGAATCTAGGGGTTGAATAACCTAAGCTTGTTAGAAAGAGCCTTTTCTGAAGCACTCGCAAGGTCATGTACTTAGGGTTTTCCAAACCTAGCCTTAGGGAGTTTACTTAATAGAACACTTGTGTCCGCCTACGGCGCACACTCGTGTCCTCACTAAGTACTAGCCCTAGGTCTAGGGTATGACATGGCCACCCAAACCCTTAGGGATTAGTCGTGGTTCAAGGTACCTATTGTCGTCCTAAAGGGGTTGTACTCCCGGATGAGGGTGATTCCTTAAGGGGTAAGTGATGATGCCTTAGCTCTGTCACGGGGGTATGTGTAGGGCATGAGCCTGGCTAGGTCTACTAAGAAGGATCCTAAAGTCTACTCAGGTTATCTTCTAGGGTTCAGGGATGGTCATTCTAGGGGACTTAGGGTAGGACCCTAAGTCTTTTGCCTAATTGGGCCCCTTGAGTCAAACTCTTAGGGTTATTTGGAAGACTTAGCGTTGCTGCTCACATAGGGTGATGATGCTGAATGGCCACTTGGCAGCCACGTGTTAGCCCTTTGGGTTAAAACTCTAATATACTTTTCAAGAATGAAAGATTAATTAGGCTTTATTGGGAGATTAATCAGTTAAGGATAATGAAGAACGTACATATCTTAGTGGTAAACAACTCTTCTCAAAAGGTTATGCTCAACCAAAACATTGCTTGTATCCATCCAATCACTTTCGACCCATATTTTGATATCAACACCATGAATGAGCTAGTGAACTACTTGGATACGTGCCTCAGAAAGAAGAATCTCAAAAAAAATTTGTGAGCAATATCCACTATATTAAACATTTCCTAATGCTTTTCTTTCTCGTGATTTTGAATTTTATAAATTGAAGGAGAGCAACCGAGCGCTCTACAATATTATTCTTAAGGAACGTCATGTTTTAAATAAGCCTTTTATGCATTCCTATTTTTATATAGTTTATGTATTAACAAGGATGGGAACTCCTAACTGCATTCATGAGAGTGTTAAGTGGTGGCAACAACATAAAGATATTGACCAAAATGATTCAATTAATTCAGAGAGTAATGACTTAGACAAAATGAGGAGATTTCTATGTATTATTAAGAAAAAAGTATTTATAAATAGATTAACAAGTTGATTATCATAGTTCTAACTTGGTGGTTGACTACCTGGGTAAAGATTATGGGATATGTGGGCAAAAAGACTCAAGCGTAACTAAGTCATCATGACTAGGGGCCCTTTCATAAACACCAATTGGCCCTTTGCCTAGTTGGCATAAGGGGAGAGGGAAAGGTTGTGACATTAATAAGAAAATGATTTCATTTGTAATTATGTTTAATAATATTTTTTAATTATTGTAAACTATTTTTACAACAAAGAATAATATGAATATTCTTAGGAATATTCCTTACTAAGTAGGTTAATGAAGGATTAATTTGTTAATTAATTAATATTTAAGACTTAATTATATATTAATTAAATAATTAATTAATAATTAAAACTTAAGTATTAATTAGCAATTTATTTTATATTCCCATTTTCATGTATCATGCCCATTTTAGTTATAACATGCATAAAGGTCAAAGGTTGAAATATGTCTTCAACCTCCTCATCCACGTCAAGTTAGGAGTAACATTTGCAACTAAACAAAGCACAATCCATGTCTTTGTTCAATTGTGGGCATGGGGTCTTAACTGCTAAGTTCTTTTTATTATGGTCCTAAGAGTTCACAAAGGGGCTCTAAAGTTGGTATTTATGAGCCACGTTTGGCACTAAGTGTAGCTCTTGAGTTTGAAATGCTATGGTGAGATAACCCACATTTTATAAAACAATGTCACATGAAGATATGACATAAATGATATAATGCCTGAGGCACACCCTTTAAGGTTGTCTCATGAGTTTAACACCAAGATATTATAACAAGGGGGCATGCTTGTACTTATATTAAGGTGCTAAAACCTTGGCATATGCTTAAAGGGAGGTTAGGTCTTGTAATTAGATATGCTAGTTGGCACACTTGGTGTCACAACATTTTCCTCTCCCCTTAAGTCAATTAGGAAAAGGCCAATTGGTGTTTATGAAGACCTTTGGTCATGATGACCTAGGTTTGCTTGGGTCTTTCCCATATATATTACATATTCCATAATCTTTACTCAGGTGGTCAACCCACCAGGTTAGAACTATGACACTTGGTTAAGGGGGTGTTCACCTTGGGGGTGTGAATATGCCTAGGGTTTGAATAACCTAAGTTTATTAGCACGAGCCTTTTCGTGAGGCACTCGCAAGGTCATGTACTTAACTTACCCTTAGAGAATTTGCTTAGTAGAACACTTGTGTCTGCCTATGGTGCACACTTGTGTCTTCACTAAGTACTAGCCCTAGGTTAGGGTACGACTTGGCCAGGAATTAGTCATGTGTCAAGGTACCCCTTGTTACCTTAAAGGCATTGTACTAGGGTGATTCCTCAAGGGGTAAGTTATAATGCCTTAGCTTTGTCACGTAGATATATGCAAAGAATGTTTTCTTAGTGTTAGGGCATGATCATGTTTAGGTCTCTTGGGGTAGGATCCTAAAGTTTACGTGGATTATTCTTAAAGAGATAGTCATTTTAGGGGATTTATAGTAGGACCCTAAACTTCATACCTATTTAGGTATATGAGTTAGACTTTTGGGTCATCTTGAAAGATTTATTGCTCACACAAGGTATTATGTTGAATAGTTACTTGGCAGGCATGTGTTACCACGTGTTGGCCCTTCAAATAAACAATCTGACAATTTGTATTGGAACCTATTCTATGCAGTCAATAGGACTTTCTAAAGTTGTAATATGTTTATGGTTTAGCTAGTTCTCAAGTTTTTAAAATACTTTATTACTTTTGGTTAACACATCTGAATTTTGTGTAAAGTTGGTCATAAGATATATAACTCTTTGGAGAACACACCTATTTGGTAAGCGGGTGTGGGTTATGAACTTTAATGTTAAAGGTAGCACTTACAAGGTAACTTTTAAGTTGCATGCAATGTTATTTTGCCTTACATTTGCCTAGGTTATGTCAATTTAGATTTGTCTAGGTTATTTTACCTTATGTTTGCCCAAGTTAATATGTTTGCACATGTTAATTTATTATACACTTATACAAAACATAACGAATTAGTTTGTTCTGGATTACAAACTAAGTCTTGTTAAATGGATCATGTGATATGCTAAGTTTGTACGTTATTGATTTTTATTTTTAAAAATTTCTTTAAGGTATATGAAATTGGGATAACACATGATTTAAAAATGGATAGTGCTCATTGAGTTTTGGCTTAGCTCAAGATTTAATGCCGGTTTTGGTAATGATGTTCAAATGGGGAAATATGTTTATTCAAATGTATATCTTAAACTTTGGAAAAAAAGGGTATATGCATGTTGTAACTAAATGGACATGTTTATAATCCCATCTCATAATAATTAGCAAGTTTAGCTATTTAATTAGCATTTTCTAATATTAAAGAAATATTCTTTAAATATATATTTAAGATAAAATATTTTTAAAATATTCTATTTTGTGAATGTACATACATATTGATACATATAAGTTTTTATTTATATATGTATAAGTTCTTTATATATATATATATATATATATATCACATGCACACTCCTATACATATATATCTGTGTGTATTTGTATAATTTAATTTATTTATTTATCACTCTTGCACACACATGTATGTGTATGTACTATATATATAATTATTTTATCTCTCTCTTTCTTGAATATATATGTATGTGTGTATTTGTATATATGTAATTTCTTTATCTCTCTCTCCCACACAAAGAGAGAGAAGATTATGTGAATACTGCCTTCAAACCTTATTTGCACCACCGTGCCTTATTGCACTACCATGCCTTCTTGTGAGAGTGGATCTATGTTGTGATGGTGTCGCCACTCTCAAATCTTCCACCACCTTTCTCCTCCTCTGCCTTCAAACCTTAAGAATATACCAAAAACCCTAAAATTAATTCTTTCGTTATATTATCATAATATTTAATGTTTTTGTGTTTGTGTTGTGTGGGTGTCACATACACAAAAAAATATGGATCATATAAAGTGTCACAACCTTTCCCCTCTCCACTTAAGCTAATTAGGCAAAGGGCTAATTGGTATTTATAAGAGGGCCTCTTGTTATAATGACCCAGTTTCCTCACATATCCCACAATCTTTGCCAATGTAGTCAACCTACTAGGTTAGAATATGACACATGAGTTTAACATATGTGTGTATGTGAGAGTGTTAAGTTTTCATGTACACACAATACATACATACACATATATACACATAGACATACATACATAGTACATATGTGAATGTGTCATGTTAGTACATATGAATCATGCATGGTGTGTGTGTGAGAGAGAGAGAGAGTGTTGAAAAATTAATTTCACACACATTACATACATTAGTAAACATGTATACATACACACATGTATACACACAAACATACATACACATAGTACATATGAATCATGCATGCGTTTAACATGATGCTTTTGAAAAGAAGCAACAAATTCCCCGAGTTGGGCTTAGTGGCTCAATGATGATCATTCTTAATCAATCATTTATCTCAATATGCCACATGGGCAATAAACTAATATATAAACCAATATTAAAATTGTATGAACACTATCATTATTATATATCATTAATTATTTAGTTTATGATTTAAATCCTTTATTGTAGTCATTTGACCCTATACACTAGGCCCTACACCCCAATAAATGCTTAAACCCTACACCTAGTGTGTGTGTGTGTGTGTAGGGTTTAAACCCAACATAAATATTTTATTATAAATTTTAATATCTGTATAAAAAGTCTATTATTCATATAAAAATGCATAAGAAACATGCATAAAGAATTTTTTATAGTCAAGTAGATATTAATAGCATACATCATTATAATGATTTATAAATTATTTTTAAAAAATTATTTTTAAAAATACAAATTATAATTTGCCCATACATTAAAATTGTATACATATATTTGAATTTTACCCTATTGTACTTTAAAATGACAAAGTGATAATAAAACATATTTAAATCATAACACATAATATATATATGCATGTTGTAACTAAAATGAGCATGTCTATAGTCCCATTTCTTAATAATTAGTAATTTTAGTTATTTAATTAGCATTTTCTAATATTAAAGGAATATTCTTTAGAATATATGTTTGAAAATAGAATATTCTTTAAAATATTCTATTTTGTAATCGACCCTTAAATAAATTATAGCATTCATGGATCAAAAATTAATAATATTATAAAAGTAGAAATATTAAGTATGCAAATTGTAATTAAAATGGGCATGTTTATAGTCCCATTTTATAATAATTAGCAATTTTAGTATTTAATTAGCATTTTCTAATATTAAAAGAATATTCTTTAAAATATATGTTTGAAGACATAATATTCTTTAAAATATTCTATTTTGTAATCCTTAAATAAATTATAGCATTCATGGATCAAAAATTAATAATATTATAAAAGTAGAAGGTATTAAATTATATAATATATTATATTTAAGATTGTATGAGCCTAATATAAAAATTAAGGAGGTACATTATATAAATATTGATGTTGTTATTAAAATATTAATATTTAAATATAACATTAATTAAAAATTTGTACTAGTAATAACATATATATAATATACAAAATCCTATAATAATATAGTCAATCTTCCATATCTTTTAAAAAATTTATATAGTTAAGTAAACAATTTGGTATTATTATTAAAGAGTTTATTATAATTATGAATATTAAATATACGATATTTTATAATTTTGTAATTGCTTTAAGCTTTAGAAGACATACATTTTCTTGCAGTTTTATTAATCGTGAATTTATCAACGCTTTTGACATTCACCCATATCGAATGGATTTAACATTTATAAAACATGCTGGGTCTTTTTGATTGGGAGACCATGTTTTCTCTAGGCATCCATTATATTTTTCGCTCTCATTTTCATGTCGCTTTTTTGTGGTTTGAACCATGCAACCTTAATCATATTATTTTTTTGATTACTTTAGGTGTGTCATAATTTAACCTATCCAAATAGGCTGATTATATGACACATTTAGAGTAATGAGGACCATCATTAGTTTTTAAAGATCCTTGCAGCAATGAAAGTATGCTTTAGGTTTTTGGTTCTTTTGTTCAACAAAGTGTGGGGTTTGCACTTCCACATCACTACTGGCTTCTATGTCGTCTGTGCTCAGTGATGTCATTTCAATCTCCTCTTATGTCAAGTCATGATCCATGAATAAAGAAGTGAGCAGGATTCCGAGAACAAGGAAACTTAACTCAGAAGCAGGACAAGGAGCAGGACAGGGAACAAGACATGAACTGGAGCAGGACAGGAACTAGGAACCAGGAACAAGACAAAACAAGAAAGGAGCAAGACAGACAAGAACAAGACAAGACAAGATTGATCGTAGAAAGACTGGTGTTGATAGTAACTGATTGTACAACAATTAGGTCAGAGCTTTTATGTCACAACTCCAAGCTAATCTGGTCATGAGTCTAATCTAGTCATGAGCTAAAAATAGTGACCCTTATCCTCTAGGCATATCCTATAGTATATCCTATAGGCATATCTATAGGAATATCTTGTAGGTATATCCTGTAGGCATATCCTGTATACCTGTATCCTGTATCCTGCATCCTGTATCGGGTCGTGACAAACCTTCCTAAGGACGAGTTCCACGAGTCTTGGGACCTGGTTTAGCAGGATAATGCCGATGGAAAGCAGCAACTTTGGAAGAAGCATGGAAGTAAGTTATGCAGGTTCCCAAGTGCGATCGGTAGGCAAATAACCTTTCCAATCCACCAAGTATTGAAGTTGGCGCGATGAAGACGAAAATCAAGGATGGCTGCAACTTCGTACTCAGGTTCACATCAATGACCACAGGAGGGGGAGGAGAAGAAGCACGACCAGGAAGAGAAGAAGGATGATACGGCTCCAACAAAGAGGTGTGAAACACAGGATGAAGTTTCACCGTAGATGGTAACTCGAGTCGGAAAGCTACAGGATTGACCTCAGCCGCAATCCTGTAAGGGCCCAATCGTTGAAAATCCAACTTAGAAGAAGGCATGTTGGTGCGAATATGCCACGAAGAAGCCACACGAGATCACCAATCTTGTATGCAGGTGCCGGTTGACGATGAGCATCAGCATGACGCTTGTATGTTCCTGTGCCTGCTGAAGATGAACCCAGAGATCCTCATGTACCTGACGAAGATGCTGGAGACGATCTGTACTGCAGGAGCGGAAGAAGGAGAAGCAGAGGAGCAAAGTCAAAACGTGGATGGTAGCCTGTAAGAGCAAAGAAAGGTGTCTGGCCATAGATGCATGAACGGAGTTGTTGTAGGCAAACTCCGCCATTGGAAGAAGGTCCAACAGTTGTCCTGTTGGTAACTGATGAAGTAGCGAAGATATTGCTCCAAGGTCTGAATTGTGCGTTCTGACTGCCCATCAGTTTGTGGATGGTATCCTGAAGAAAGGTCCACTTTAATATGTAGACTCTGAGAAGTTCTCGCCAAAACTTAATGAATTGTGGGCCTCGATTAGAAACAATGCTCTCAGGAAGACCATGGTGTTGGAATACTTTGCAGATCACCAACTCAGCGGTTGTCTGCCTATAGCAGTCTTGTGACATGGTAGAAATGAGCCTGTTTGGTAAACGGTCAACCACCACAAGAACTGCATCAAATCCATGAGAAGGAGGAAGATCTGTGAGGAAATCCATAGAAATGATCTTCAAGGAGCAAAGGAATAGGAAGAGGACGAAGAAGACTAGAGGGTGCTTGACGAGGCATCTTTGACCTATTACAGGTGTCACAACTTTGTACAAACTTGTCCACAAAACCTTACAACCAAGGTCACCAACTCAACTATTTTGGCCACACCAAAATGTCTTGTAGCCGGGGTATCAAGACAATCCTGTATCCACGAGTCCTGTAAATACACACCATTGTTGGAACACGGCTAGGGCATTGGTAAGTCCGAAAGGCATCACCGTGTATTCAAAGTGTCCATACCTTGTAAAAAGGCAGTCTTCCACTCATCGCCTGGACGAATCCATACAAGATTGTAAACCCCTTGTAAGTCAATCTTCGTGAACACCTTTGCTCCACACAGTCGATCGAGAAGTTTTCGGGATCAATGGCAACGAGTACCAGTTTTGAATGATGACTTGATTCAAACTCTGTAATCCACAAAACGTAAACTCTATTCTTTTTCTTGACAAAGAAAATAGGTGCTCCTGCAGGGGACTTTGAATGATGAATGAAGCCGAATGCCAAGTTTTCCTTGATGTACTGACGAAGAACCTCCAATTCTATAAGTGACAGTGCATAAATCGGTCGAACGGTGGAGTCTTTCCTTCCACAAGATCGATAGGACAGTAGGACCTGTGAACAGGAAGAACTGCAGCTTGTTCTTGTCAAAAACATCTTGAAAGGAGTGATACTTAGATGGCAAGGAAGAAGGAACAGAAGAAGAAGGAACAGAAGAAGGAAATTAAAAAGAAGGGAGCTAGATACAGAAAAGGTAGAAGAGGACGTAGGAGTTACTTGAAAGGCAAAAAGATAAAAAGGAGCAGGATTAGTGGCAAGTTCATGCATGGTAGTGTAAGAACTCGGAGAGAGAAGGAGGGAGCTGTGATTGAAAAAGAGGAAGGATCTTGGGGGTGGAACAGAAGAAAGTAATGAAAAGAGGCAGGATTGGGAGAAACATGTGTGGATGTTGACAAGTGTACAGGATTGGAAGAATCTTGTACAGAAGTCCGTGGATGCACAGGAGTGAGGAGAGCCTGTGAGTGTGCTGAAACCAATAGGAGGTGGATCCTGTTGAGGAGGAATTCAATTGCGACATACAAATTGGAAGAACCCTGTACAGGAATCTGCAAACTTACAGGAGTGGAGAGAGCCTATGGATGTGCTGAGGAACTAACATGAGGTGAATCCTGTCGAGGAGGAGTCTTAACACTGATACAGAACAGGCACAGTCAATCCTATAGCTTGTACTGCTTCAGACACTAAAGATGTATCCTGCACACATGAAGGTACAAGATTGATCCTGGTTGCCAGAGAGGAAAACGTGAGCATCCTAGACCTCTAGTCGATTTGAGGATTTGCAACAATAAACCATGGCATGCCCAAAATGATGGGAGTTGGACCGAGTCTTGATTAAGTTGAAGAAAATTGAACAGTTGAATGCGCCATGATTGCAAAAGAGAGGTTTGGTAACATGGGTAGCTAGCTACGCCAGAAGCAATCAGACGACCATCGGCCACCTCTACATGAACTGCATGCTTCAACTTCATCACCAGAATGCCATGTTGAGTTGCAAAAGTGTCATCCATAAAGCATGCATTTGCACCAGTGTTTAACAGGGCAAAACTCCTTGAGCTCTCGATTATTGAGATTAATGTGTACAGGAAACTTGAGTGATGGAATGGTATGAGCAGCACAATGGAGCCTGCACTACGTCCAACTTTGTGGCTCCTAGACGAAGTGAACATTGAAGTTTTCCGATTAAACTTCAACTTCAACTTCACGTGTCTTAAATTTCCTGACTTTAATAGAACATTCCGCCGCCTTATGTCTTGCTTCACCACAATACAAACATAGATTCTCACTGCGGCGATGTTGCTTCTTAGCAGTGGAAAGTGAGCCACGCTTGTATTTCTCAACGTCCATAGGAACTACTCCAGAAGATGTCACAGGAGTATGTACCAGAGCTGCAGGATTGGCTTGCAGGAACTGTTGACGGGATTTTTTAACGACGCTCGAACAAGCGGTTGTCGTAGTGAACGGCATGTTGCATGGTCTCCGCTAATGTTTGGGCATCCGGTAACGTAAGGAGAAGGTTCTTCACATCATCCCTCAACCCAAAGAAGTGTTCAATCAATGTAGTCTCGTCCCATGGAATGTTCGTGCAAAGTTGCTAAAATTCGAATGCATAAACGGAAACTGGTCGAGATCCTTGTGTGAGCTTTTGTAACTTCATGCATGCGGAACGGTACTTATTAGGATCTCCAAAGCAAGCTTCAAAGGCAGCCATGAAACCTTCAAAGTCTTCCATCAATGGGTCGTCATGCTTTAGCAAAGGGACAACCAAGCCGTGGAGATCCAACTAGTAGGGATGCCAAAAAGCCAACCTTTTATGCATCAGTCGAGTAGCGGCATGGTTGCATGCGGATCAAAAGCCTGATCTGATTCAGGAACCCTTGGAAATCAGCACAATTGCCATAAAACTTTTTGGCATGCTGATCTTTGGCTCCGAAGAAGTGTTCGATGGAGAGGAAACCATGGATGCTTGAGAGAGAGCCTGTGCAGCAGCCTTGGAGGATGCATCAGCAGCTGCATGCGCCACACTGGTGGAACCTTGCAGATCTTGTGACCACTTGGCGCAAAGTGGCCAGCTCATGAAGCAACATTTGGTGCTCGCGTTGAAAGTGCTCAAAATCAGCCATGATTTATGAAAGGAAAAACAAAAAGAGGAAAACGAAGGAGAAAAACCAAGGAAAAAAAAATCCAAGGGTTCCTGAATCAGATTAGACTTTTGATACGCATGTAACCATGCCACTACTTGACTGATGCGCAAAAGGTTGGCCTTTTGGCATCCTTATTAATTGGATCTCACGGGCTTGGGTTGCCCCCTTGCTGGAGCGTGACGACCCATTAATGGAAGCCTTTGAAGATTTTGTGGCTGCCTTTAAAGCCTGCTTTGGAGATCTAGATAAGTACCATTCCGTATGCACAAAGTTAAAAAGCTCACACAAGGATCTTGACTAGCTTCCGTCTATGGCTCTAAATTCAGCAACTTTGCATGAACATTCCATGGGAGAGACTGCATTAATCGAACACTTCATTTTGGTTGGGAGAGATGACGTGAAGGACCTTCTCCTTATGTTACTGAATGCCAAATTATTAGCAGAGATCGTGCAACAGGCTGTTCGCTGCGACAACCGTTTGTTCGAGCATCGTCAGGAAAGATCCCGTCAGTAGTTCCTGCAAGCCAATCCTGCAGATGTGGTACATGTTCCTGCAACACCTTCTGGAGTAGTTCCTATGAAGGTTGAGAAATCCAAGCGTGGCTCACTTTCCGCTATTGAGAAGCAACATTGCCATAGTGAGAACCTATGCTTGTATTGTGGTGAAACAGGACACAAGGTGGCAGAATGTCCTATTAAGCCAAGAAGTTTAAGACACGTGAAGTTGAAGTTGAAATTCAGTCAGAAAACTTCAATGTCCATTTCGTCTAGGAGCCACAAAGTTGGACGTAGGTGCATGCTTCATTGTGCTACTCATACCATTCCATCACTCTCCGGCAGCTAGGATCAATCATGTACCTTCATGCGTGTAGGATACGTCCTTAGTGTCTGAGGCAGTACAAGCTACAGGATTGACTATGCCTTGAAGACTCCTCCTCGACAAGATTCACCTCATGTCAGTTCCTTAACACATCCATAGGCTCTCTCCACTCTTGTAAGTTTGCGGATTCCTGTAAAGGGTTTCTTCCAATCCTGTATCAGTGTCGAAGGTTCCTCCTCAAAAGATCCACCTCCTGTTGGTTCGTCAACACCTCTCCTCACTCCTGTGCATCCACAAACTTCTGTACAAGATTCTTCAATCCTGTACATTTGTCAACATCCACACAGGTTTTCCCAATCCTGCCTCTTTTCGTTACTCTTCTTCTGTTCTACCCCCTAAGATCCTTCCTCTTTTTCAGTCACAGCTCCCTCTTCTCCTCTTCGAGTTCTTACCATTATCATGCATGAACTTGCCACTGATCCTACTTCTTTTCATCTTTATGTTTTTCAACTCCTACGTTCTCTTTTACCTTTCTTGTATCTGACTCCCTTATTTTCAATCTCCTTCCCCTATTTTTCAATCTCCTTTTCCTGCTCCTTCTCCTCCTTCTTCCCTACCATCTAAGTATCACTCCTTCCATGAATTTTTGACAAGCACAAGTTTAGTTCTTTCTGTTCACAGGTCCTACGACTGTCTATCAATCTTGAGAAGTAAAGATTCCATCGTTCAGACCGATTTATGCACTGTCACCTACAGAATTGGAGGTTTTCGTCAGTACATTGAGGACAACTTGGCATCTGGCTTCATTTTGTCACTCAAATTCCCCTGCAGGAGCACCTATCTTCTTTGTTAGAAAGAAAGATGGGAGTTTACGTTTAGTTATGGATTACAGGGTTTGAATTAAGTCACCATTCGGAATCGGTACCCGTTGCCATTGATCTCGAAACTTCTCGATCGACTGTGTGGAACAAAAGGTGTTCATGAAGATCAACTTACGAGGGGTCTACAATATTGTAGGTTCGTCCAGGTGATGAGTGAAAGACTGCCTTTTTGTATAAGGTATGGAAAGCCTTTTGCCTTTCGGACTTACCAATGCCCCAGCCATGTTCCAACACATGGTGAACAACATCTTTCACGACTTCTTGGACCAGTTTGTGGTGATCTACCTCGATGACATTTTAATTTTCTCCAAGGACCAGGCGGCACATAACAAGCATGGACGACTAGTTCTCCAATGGCTTCGCAAGCATGGCCTGTACGCGAAGTTGGAGAAGTGTTTTTTCAATAAGGATTCTATGGAGTTCTTGGGCTACATCATCTCTCCTGCTAGCATTTCCATAGACATGCACAAGTGAAGACCATCGTGGAATGGGAGAGGCCTAAGTCTGTACGAGACGTACAATGTTTCCTTGGCTTTGCAAACTTCTATAGGTGGTTCATACAGGACTTGTGTACTTCCACTCACGGAACTCACCAAGCGCACAGGGGTTTTCTCTTGTTCCAACAAGGCGGAACATGCATTCATAGCACTCAAGGATGCCTTCACGACAACTCCGATCCTAGCACATCCTGATCCTTCCGTCCCTTCTTTGTTGAAGCAACCTCGGATTTTGCGGTAAGTTCTATCATATCACAAGTTGGAGAAGACAAGTCACTCCATCCTGTCGCCTTTCACTCTCGTAAGTTCCTTTTGGTAAAGATCAATTACAAGATTCATGACAAGGAACTTAAGGCCATTGTGGATTCGTTCGAGGAGTGGCAGCACTTTTTGGAAGGTGCTGCGCATCATGTACAAGTTCTTACGGATCACAAGAACCTAGAGTTTTTTCGAACGGCTCGAGTTCTCAGTTGGCGACAGACTAGGTGGGCAGAATTCCTATCACGTTTTGATTTTGTCATCGTTTATAGGCATGGTTTTTGGAATGGTAAGGCAGACGCATTGTCTAGGCGTTCTTACCTTACACTGACCCCGGGCGATCCTGATATGACTGTCAAAAGCAAGTGTTGTTGGGTCCTGATCAACTTCGGCTTTCAGCACTACAAGTTCATCAGGCTCTAGCAGATTCCACACTCCTACAGGACATCTGTTTGCAATTGGCTACAGACGACTTGGCAAGGAATGTGTTTTCACACATTAGTCCTAACATCGCAAGTTCCTCTTCCTCCAATTCCCGTACAGACTACAAGGTTTGCCATACAGGACGGACTCTTATATCGGGAAGGTCTCCTGTACATTTTTGTTCATGTTTGTAGGACTCCTGTGGTACAGGATTGTCATGATACCCAAACTACAGGACATTTTGGTGTGGCTAAGATAGTTGAGTTGGTCACTCGCAACTATTGGTGGCTTGGGTTACAAGGTTTTGTGGAAAGGTTTGTACGGAGTTGTCACACCCGCAACAAGTCAAAGATGCCTTGTCATGCACCCTCTAGTCTTCTTTGTCCTCTTCATGTTCCTTTTGCTCCTTGAAGATCCATTTCTATGGATTTCCTCACATATCTTCCTCCTTGTGGGTTTAATGCAGTTCTTGTGGTGGTTGACTGTTTCACCAAACAAGCTCATTTCCTACCATGTAACAAGATGGATACAGGCCAGACAATTGCTGAGTTGGTGATCCGCAAAGTGTTTCGACATCATGCACTTCCTGAGAGCATTATTTCTGATCGAGACCTACAATTTATGTCCAAGTTTTGGCGAGAGCTTCTCTGAAGTTTACAAGTGAAAGCGGATCTTTCTTCAGGATATCATCCACAAACTGATGAGCAGTTCGAACGCATGATTCAGACCTTGGAGCAATATCTTCACTACTTCATCAGTTACCAACAGGACAACTAGTTAGACCTTCTTCCGATGGCGGAGTTTGCTTACAACAACTCTGCTCACACATCTATAGGCCAGACACCTTTCTTCACTCTTATATATCCACGTTTTGACTTTGCTCCTCCTGCTTCTTCTTCTTCCGCTCCTGCAGTACAGGATCATCTCCAACATCTTCGTCAGTACAGGATAATCTTCGGGTTTATCTTAAGCATGCACATGAACGATACAAGTGTCATGCTGATACTCACTATCAACCGGCACCTGCATATAAAGTTGATGACCTCGTTTGGCTTCTTCATCGGCATATTCGCACCAACAAGCCTTCTTCTAAGTTGGATTTTAATGATTGGGCCCTTACAGGATTGCGGCTAAGGTCAATCCTGTAGCTTTCCGACTCGAGTTACCATCTATGGTGAAACTTCATTCTGTGTTTCATACCTCTTTGTTGAAGCCGTATCATCCTTCTTCTCTTCTTGGTCATTCTCTTTCTTCCCCCTCCTGTGGTCATTGACAATGAACCTAAGTACGAAGTGGCAACCATCCTTGATTTCTCTTCATCGCCGTCAACTTCAATACTTGGTGAATTTGAAAAGGTTATTGCCTATCGATCACACTTGGGAACCTGCATCCAACTTACTCCATGCTTCGTCCAAGGTTGCTGCCTTTCATCGGCATTATCTTGCTAAACCAGGTCTCAAGACTCGTAGAACTCGTCCTTAGGGAGGAGGTTCTGTCACGACCCAATATAGGATGTAGGATTCCGGATATAAGATACATGATACGGGATACGGGATACAGGATATGCCTACAGGATATACCTACAGGATATGCCTACCGGATATTCCTACAGGATATGCCTAGAGGATAAGGGTCACCATTTTTAGCTCATGACTAGATTATGCTCATGACCAAATTAGCTCTTGGAGTTGTGAGCATAAAAGCTCCAACCTAATTGTTGTAAAATCAGTTACTATCAACACTAGTCATTCTACAATCATTCTTGTTCCTTGTTTTTGTCTTGTTCTTGTCTTACTTCTTGCCTTCTGCTCTTGTATTATTCTTAGTTCCCAGTTCCTGTCCTGCTCCCTGTCCTGTTCTTTGTCCTGCTCCTGAGTCAAGCTTCCTTGTTCTCGGAATCCTACTCACTTCCTTATTCCTGGATCGTGGCTTGATAAGCACAATGTGACCAATTAAAGAATCACTCCCCTTTTTATATACTCCTTGAGAAATTTTTTGAAGTCTGGCACTCAGTCACAAGGAAAGCACAACTTTTTTTGGAGATGCAATTTTCAAAAAGATCATCATATGCGATAAGGTAAGTGCACTTGTCCTTTTTATAAAGTTGGAGACCTTGCTGAAGAACGCATCAATATCTTCATGAGTGTGACCAACCATAAGGAAACTGAGCGTGATTGTCTCAAACACACCTTTGGCAACAAGCATTGACAAGTATGCTAGCACATATCTAGAAAATAAAATAAGTATGAGCTTGAAAACCCTTAAGTAAAATGATTTACCTATTTTTGTTCTCGCCTGCACAATTATCCATCTGTAAAAGCAAATGACAAGGAAGCTTATTTGATGTTGAGGACACATGTACACTATTTGAGCTAGATCCCTCCACTGAACCAGAACTCTCAATAGGGCCATCTGTTTTTTGTGCAGGCTACTGACAATGCCTTCATATTCCCAAGTAGCCTCAAGTGCAGACGTGTTTATGAGAGCATTATGTAAAGGTTGAAGGTGTTGTTTCTTCACTTTGAGATCACTGATAGGACTTGTTTGTGAGTGGGCTTCAAGGTTTCTGAAACACATGGCCAACGACCCAATAGTGAAATTGGAGTCACTAACCAATGTGGAAGTGAAAAGTGTCCATATGACTCACAACGTGTCCATGTGTTAACACACCTGTCAATGAAATCGGAAGTTTCATGACATTTCCAAGGCACTTTGGTGTTGAATGAGCTTTGAAATGCTGGTCTTTGAATGATCCATCTTGTCATGGATCAAGCACAGTAGTCTGATGGGTGACACAGAAAGCATGCGTGTGCATAGTACTGAGACCAGCAAGTTTGTTGTGCAATCATGTCCTCCATCTTCTTTTGAATGGTAAGTGATCTCCACCAAGGTTTTTGCACAAGCCTCTGCAGCCTTCAATGATGTACAAGTGTCACACTTGAAAAAGCTAGAGTGTTTTGCAATCTCCACATCCTTAAAATGAGTATTCATATGTTGTTGAAGGTACCAGTGCAGATTGCTTGGAGCCCCATCAAATTGAAGGCACTTGTTCACATGTTCACACAGCTTCAATTGAGTGTAGATTGAAGGCAAAACCTTGAGATTTTCTCTAACCCTGCATTTGTGGTTTGGCATTTGTGAGGCATCCATGTCTGCATTTGCTTCCACAAAAGCCTTGAGTATCTTTATGGCTGCCATAATGTGAGAGCGGGTTTTGACCAAGCAAGTGTTCCCATGTACTGAGGTTCGCACTCCATCTAGCCACTCATCCCTCCGATGGTAGAACGTGGTCTTTGGGATCCCGTATATACTGTACCAAGCTTTGAAGCAGATGGCCACCTTATTAAATACCATGGATGTACTCTGATAACCTGTGTCCAAGGCCATTCCATCAATACACCCAGTTAGTGCAGCATATACAAACTCATGCCTTTGCTTTTGAGTGAGCATACAAAAGACATGTCTACATTGGGTAATTTCATTCGGTCTGCCATTTGACAACACTTCTTCTTGCAGCAGTCAATCGTGGCAATGCTCGTAACACTTTTGGAAGATGTAGGATCGATCTTGACCCTCTTGCTAAAACTTGCAAGGAAGATCTGCAACCCATGAATCGCCTTTTTCTTACAATAGGACCAATGCAAGGAGCCTCTTCAAATATGGGTTGTTCTTCTTGAAATCCAACCCAAAATATGTTGAACCATCTTGCTGTCTTAATTCAGATGTTCGCCACTCACAAGGGATCCAGGATGCAATGTGCCATTAGGTGAAACCTCTGTCACAACTACACCCACAAAGTCAGCCCCTAATTTCTCTTCTGACACTTCCATTGGATTTGTAGCTGTGATGATGCCTCTCCCAACTTCAATTTGTAAAGAAAGAGAATCACCTCATCCATCACAGCATGCAAGCCATCATTTGGTGAACTTGTGCTACTATTTGTTTGTGACTCTGCATATTCTGTGTCAACCTTGACTTTATCCAAATTCCACAATACAAGAGAACCCTCCTCAAATTCCATTCTCGGAACCTCAACATGCTTGCAAATGGTGTTCACCCATATGTACACATAAGATCCTTGGGAAATATTATGACATGATGCATTATCATCTTAAACTTCCACAGTTCCAGTGCTAACTATTTCGTTGTTCCGAAGAAGACATACTTTATCTCTAATATTAAACATATTGTCATGCACATAAATAATTGTGTTATTTATGATATTTGTTTATGCAATATTTCTAAGAAATCTGAATTGCGATTGCTTAATAATATGCATGTGCAATAATACATAATTATTTATAGGGATGTTATCTCATGCTTGATTAATACAACTGATGGATGGGATTAATCCCGCCCACGACCCCCTCCAACGAGGAACGGTGGGCGGGATTAATCCCGCCGCCAACTCCCTTCGGCGAGGAAGAATTGGCAGGATTAATCCCGCCACCTGATCTTCCTCGTCGGAGAGAGTGGCAGGATTAATCCTGCTGCCAACTCCCTCCAATGAGGAAGAGGCGGCGGGATTAATCCCGCTGCAACACCCTTCCAAGAGGAAGAATTGGCGGGATTAATCCCGCCCACAACTCTCATGATGGGGAATAGGTGGCATGATTAATCCCGCCCACAACTCTCTTCGAAGCTATGATTTTAAAGAGATTTCGAAGGGGTGGCGGGATTAATCCTGCCAATGTTTTTCTACGTTTGAAACTGATTGCCGAGATAAATCTTGCCCACAAATCTTTAAAACAGGGAAGTGGCGAGATTAATTCCGCCACCCCTTCTCTGCCTCCTAGAATGGTTGGCATGATTAATCCCATCAACAACTCTTTTTAATAAATTCAGGTAACTCTTTATTAATTAAGAGGGTTATCGGCAGGATTAATCCCACCGCTCTTTTCCAGAGGCAGAGAAGCATTGCCCAGACTAATTCTCCCATGGCTATCAAAGAGATGGTGGCGGGATTAATCCTGCCACCTCTTCTAAGAGGCAAAAAAGAAATGGCCGAATTAATCATGCCGCCTCGACTAATCAAGAATATTAAGTAAGAAGGATGTTTAAATGGATAAATCCCTAACGAAATATAATGTAATCCTAATGCATTCTTAAACCCCTAAATTCTAATTTTAAGAGAGAATGTAAGAGAGTGGATCTTTATAAGTATATATAAATTTGTTTATAATACTTACTTATAAACATCACTGAAGGCGCTGTGCTTTCTTATAAATAATAGTACCCAATTTAATGTCGCTCCTGAGCTGATTATTATCAAGAAAAAAGAAGATCTAAAGAGTGAAAGTTACAAAAATGAAGAAACCCTTACCGGAGAAAGAATCAGATCTGAATTTGAATGGGAAATTAAATGCATTTTTAAATTTACATATCAGACCAAAAATACTTATGTCACAAATTCAAATTTTTGAAAAGAACAGAAAATAAAATTTAAGATGAGTTGACACAAATAACCGACACTCTGACATATATATTCTCCAATTCCAATGAGTGTTTAAAAATTGCATTTAATGTGATTCAAGTGATTCAACCTGTTTAATATTACGAAATTTTAGTAATTATTCTACATTCTTAATATTCAAGTATATATTATTAAGTTTATATTATATATATATAATATATATATTATATATATATATATATATATATATATACTTATACATAAATAAATTGATATATTATTATGTATCATTTAAAATATATTCATAGTGTGTTTATTAATATTATTTACTTAATTACTCAAGTAATTAATTTACATTTCCTACTATTAATGGGATATTCGTTATTATTTTCTTAATATTCAAAAAATATTCCAATATTAAACATGATTATCATAATTAAATTAGTCTTATTCTTAATTATTTCAGTAATTATTCTACATTTGTATATATTAATAGGATTTTCTCAATTAATTTGTTATTATTTTGAGAATATTCTTATGTTAAACCTTATTATCAATATTAAATTAATATATATTATTAAAAACTATATATGACTATAAATTAGATAAAATGATATATTATTATGTATAATTTAAAATATGTTCATAGTGTGTATATTAATATCATTTTCTTAATTACTTGAGTAATTAATCTTCTTTATATTAATGGAATATTCTTTATTATTTTCTTATTATTCCAAGAATATTTCAATATTAAACATGATTATCATAATTAATTTAGTTAATTATTTCAGTACTTGATCTACATTCGTATATATTAATGGGATTTTCTTAATTAATTTCTTATTATTTCAAGAATATTCCAATGTTAAACCTTATTATCAATATTAAATTAATATATATTATTAAAACTATATATGGCTATATATTAGATAAAATCATATAGTATTATGTATAATTTAAAATATGTTCATAGTGTGTTTATTAATATTATTTTCTTAATTTCTTAATTATTCGATGTTTGTTTTACACACATATATAAACTATATACACGTGCACATGCATTAGAAGCACTTACAAAGACACATATGCACACACATGCACAAGCCGATGAGTGAATCACGATATAGATAAAGCATCTAGCTTTGTATTTATGATATAGAGTTTAAAACCAAAACCAAATATTTATAGTTACACACATCTACACTGGGACTCACATATATTTAGTGTTTAAAGTAAATAATTAGAAAAATGTGTATGCATTTAGTTTATATTAGTATAAAGATTTTATATTAATATATATATATATACCATATAAAATTTAATAATAAAATACTTGCATTGGGTTTAAACCCTAAATCAAATTGGAGAGATATGTTGTTTTTTATTGAAAACATCATGTTCAACGCATATATGATCCATATTACTCAATTTGTGTGTATGTAAGTATATAATGTAACACATTGAATTTATATATGTAATATGTATGTATGTCTGTGTGTATACACGTGTGTATGTATATATGTGTACTAATATATGCAATGTGTATAATTTTAATTTGTTAACACTCTCTCTCTTCTCTCATACATACACACCATGTATGATCCATAATATGTATTGTCTCTCTTCTCTCATACATACACACACCATGCATGATCCATAATATGTAGCATGTCTCTCTTCTGTCATACATACACACCATGCATGATTCATAATATGTACTGATATTACAATATTATGTACTATGTATGTATGTATGTGTATAATATGTGTATGTATATATGTGTACTAATATATGCAATGTGTACAAAATTAATTTTTTAACATTCTCTCTTCTCTCATACATACACACCATGCATGATCCATAATATGTACTGACGTGACAATATTATGTACTATGTACGTAATATGTTTATGTGTATATTATATGTGTTTATATATATATTGTTATAGGTGATGACTTCAGAATGCTAAGTGACCATAGGCTTGCTGGTGGTACGTGCCTTAGCAATGTGTGCGTGCGTGCCTGTTAACACTCTCATAGACACACATATGTTAAACCCTTGCATGATTTATATTTTTGGGGTGTATGTGATACAGCACACACCCACACACGCACACAAATTTAAAATTATGATAATATAATGAAAGAATATTCGTTTAGGGTCAATATATATTTTATTCTTTTTAGGGTTTAGGTATATTCTTAGAAGAAATATTTGATTAGGGTTAATATATATTTTATTACTTTTAGGGTTTAAATATATTCTTAAAGTTTCAAGAACAAAAGGCAGCGGAAGGGCGGTAGTGGATTAGAGCTTAATGAGCAATGTGGTACTTTGTGGATTACTAAGTGTCTAGAATGAATAGTCTATCTTAGTTCGACATACTAAATATGTAGGTTTATAACATAATATTATTTACCTGTCAGCCAACTTCTACAATGTTTAAGTCAGATTTCTCATAACTTTGGTACGTGCACCAGTTTTATGTATTGCAGATCCTTCTAAACCTTATGAGGTATCGTGTGATGCAAGTGGAGTGGTAGGGTTTGAAGGCGCATTCAAATAGGTGAAATCTCTCTCTCTCACACACGCACACTTTGGTGTATATTTATTTATCTGTATTTACATATACATTTATATGTGTGTATCTTAATAATAAAATTTATTTATTTATCTCTCGCACACACACGCACACTCCTGTATATATATATATATATATATATATATATATATATAGATATATATATGTGTGTGTGTGTGTGTGTGTGTGTGTGTGTGTGTTTGTTTATCTGTATAATTTTTATTTGTTTCGCTCACACATGCATACACACGATATACATATACACATATATATATACCTATATACATACATACATACATAAATTATGTGTGTATGTGTATAAATTTATTTATTTATTTATCTATCTCTCGAACCCACACGCACACTCCTGTATATACATATACATATACATATATATACATATATATGTGTGTGTGTGTGTGTGTGTGTGTGTGTATCTATATAATTAAATTTATTTAGCACACACACACGATATACATATATACATATACATATACATATGTGTGTGTGTATATATATATAATTTTATTGATTTATCTATCTCTGGCACACACACGCACACACATGATATACATATACATATATAAATATATATATCTGTGTTTGTATCTGTATAATCTTATTGATTTTTCTATCTCTGGCACACACGCACACTCTCGTATATACATATACATATATGTGTGTGCGCAAGATTAACGCCTGGGCGGCAGGATACATATACCCTTCTCTTATGGCAGTCCTTCAGCAGCAGAGAACCGAGTTGAACCTTATAAAGGAGGATGCTATGAATCACAATAAGCCTTACAGATGTTTGTTGTTGGATTCAGAGACTTTATGGGGTAACATCACTGCTTGTAGGAAACCGTTTCAATCGTGATGGATCAGCAGGTGTGAAAAAATCCTTTGACAGATAGGACACTAGAGGATTTGGTGGAGAAACTTAATCGTGCAAGCATGTACAAAAAGGTATTTATTATTGAATTCATGCTTGCACTCTTCATTGATACCTACGTTTTCAGGTATTTATTTCTTGATTCTTGCTCATGTCATTGATACTTTTGCCTTCGCCTTCGCCAAGAAGAATAGACATCATTGGACGGGATTTTATATGAATAATGCTGATCCTAAGTGCATTGATACGGTTGTTCACTTGGTTATTAGGAATGCATTAAACAACTTCAAACTTCCAGATGACTGGCCAAGCATTTGTTTGCACTCCAACGAGCCTGAACCTCCATCCAATACACCGATAACTGAGAGGGACGTATTTAGCAATGTATGTTATCCAAACATCACAAGTCAAGCGGCATGGAGCATCGTTAACTTGATCAGGGATCCTCACAGTGATGCATGGGTTTTGACTACTGCACTAGGGGGGTCCGTCTTGAAGGAGTGTTACCTTCGGGATAAATGTGTGTTTGCCGTTGAAAAGGATAAGACCATGGTTGAGGACCTGAACAAGTGGATAGAGAGGTTCTCAACTGACTACCCCAACAAACCCATATAAGAGTATTGGGAAAGTTCCCTCCCAAGAAGTGTGATAACTCTAAAGACGAATTTGGTTTAATGTCGGAGTCTAAGGACGATCTTTAATCAAATATTAGACCGAAAGTTACCTCGAGTACAGAACATTCACATACTCTATTACTCATGGAAACATCAATAGAAGATATGGAAGATCATGAACGATCTACCAAGCGGTTAAAACCTTTTTGCCTCACTCAAAAGGTAATAGCGAAGAAGAATTGTTAATGAGTTCTTAGAGTGACGAATAGTTATAAATGAGTGTAACATAAGGCATTTTGTACAAAAATAAATTCTCAAGGATTAATGAAGCTTTTAATTCAAACATGGGTCACACATTAACAAGGTAAATAATAATACCTTGATAATTATAAGGTCAGCTAATTATCATTTTGCAGATGTAATGAAACAGTTGAGAACATGGATTTTCAGCATTGTCATGAGGTAAGAGAGGGGTTTGGAAAATTTTCTTGTGCCACATGTTAGAATGAAAAGTTCATGCAGGAAATGGAAATAATGCAGCTTAAACATCGTTACCAGGGGACCACTTTAGTTTTTTCATCACCATTTCTATTGGCTTCAGTTCCTAAATCACTTTCTTCAGTGCTTGCAATATCTGAATCTTGTAAGAATGATGTACAATTAAATGATAAAGGGATAGGCAACAATAAGTATCAACAGATAAATGTGAAAGGGAGAGTTGCAAAGCATTTAAGAGGCAACGCTACCCCATTACCCATGGCCATATTGTGTGTTGGATGTCAATGATGTTCTGCTTCATTGACAAAGGCCCGAGGATAGAAAAAGGAAATCAAACAAGGAGATTTCATTCCTTGTCATGGTAAATTTCGATATGATATTTATTTTCATCCAGGGTTAAACCGTCTCTTTCAAAAGCTTAAAGAGATGGGTGCACTTGTGGGGATTTGGTTATGCATGCAAATTCACAACTTGACACCACTGTTGAATTTGCTTAAGAAACATTGTAGTGTTGTAGAAGAAGTGATTCGTAAAGATTAGATTTTTGACCAGCGAAGTGTTATAAACCTCTCGAATTTCACAATATAAAAAGGAAAGCAAGCCATACTTCTTCAAGAATGAAAAGATTAATTGGGTTTCATGAGAAGATCAATCAGTTAAGGATAATGAAGAACGCACATATTTTAGTGGTAGACGACTCTCCTTAGAAGGCTATGCTTAACCAAAACATTACTTGTATTCATATAATCACTTTTGACCCATATTCTGATACCAATACCATGGATGAGCTAATGAACTACTTGGATACGTGCCTTAGAAAAGAAGAATCTCGAAAACTTTTGTGAGCAGTATCCACCGTATCAAACATTTCCTGACGCTGTGATTTTGAGTTTATAAAATGAAGGATAACAACTAGGTGCTGTATAAATTATTATTAAGAAACGTCATTTTTAGATGAGCCTTATGCAGACCTGGTCTTATCACATCTTATGGCAACTCCTAATTGCATTCGTGAGAGTGTTAGATGGTGGCAACAACATCAAGATATTGACCAAAATAATTGATTAATCCGGAGACTGATGATTTAAATAAAATGAGGAGATTTCTCTATATGGTTAAGAAGAAAGTATTTATAAAAAATTAACATGTTGATAAGGAAATGATTTCATTTGTAATTATGTTGATAGTATTTTTTAATTATTGTAAACTATTTTTAGAACAAAGAATAATATGAATATTCTAAGATATTTAGGAATATTCCTTATTAAGTAAGGTTATTGAAGGATTAATTAATTAATTAATTAATATTAAGGCTTAATTACATATAATTATAAAATTAATTAATAATTAAAACTTAAGTATTAATTAGTAATTTATTTTATATTCCTATTTTCACGTATCATGCCCATTTTAGTTACAACGTGCATATATGTATGTATATATGTATATAGATATATATATATTGTATATGTATATCGTGTGTATGTGTGTGTGAGCGAAACAAACAAAACCATGACAAGGAATGAAACTGAACCAGATTCGTCTTCAGAGCTATCGCACTTATCTGGAGGGAACTTTCTCAAATACTCCTTTATGGATTCGTTGGGGTAGTCAGTTGAGAACCTATCTATCCACTTGTTCAGGTCCTCAACCATGGTCTTATCCTTTTCAACGGCAAATACACATGTATGCCGAAGGTAACACTCCTTCAAGATGGACCCCCTAGTGCAGTAGTCAAAAACCCACGCATCACTGTGAGGACCCTTGATCAAGTTGACGATGCTCCGTGGCGCTTGACTTGTGATGTTTGGATAACGTACATTGCCGAATACGTCACTCTCACCTATTGGTGTATTGGATGGAGGTTCAGGGCCGTTGGAGTGCAAACAGATGCCTGGCCAATCATTTGAAAGTTTGAAACTGTTTGGCGCATTCCTAACAACCAAGTGAACAACCGAATCAATGCACTTCGAATCAGCATCATTCATATAAAATCCTGTCCAATGATGTTTATTCCTCTTGGCAAAGGAGAAGGCAAAGGTATCGATGACATGAGCAAGAATCAAGAAATAAATACCTGAAAACGTAGATATCAGTCAAGAGTGCAAGTATGAATTCAATAATAAATACTTTGTACATGCTTGCACGGCTAAGTTTCTTCACCAAATCCTCTAGTGTCCTGTCTGTCGAAGGATTTTTTGACACCCGCCGATCCATCACGAACAATTGAAATGGTTTCCTACAAGCAGTGATGGTACCCCATAAAGTCTCTGAATCCAACAACAAACATCTGTAGGGCTTGTCGTGATTCGTAGCATCCTCCTTTATAAGGTTCAACTCGTTCTCCGCTACTGAAGGATTGCCATAAGAGAAGGCGTCATCGCAATGTTTTCCTTCTTGGCGTTGGCATGCAATAGATTAACAAAACTGCAAGGGAATGTATGTTTTCTAAATTTAAAGTAATTACAAAATTATAAAATATCATATATTTAATATTCATAATTATTATAAACTCTTTAATAATATACCAAATTGTTTACTTAACTATATAAATTTAAAAAATGATATGGAAGATTGACTATATTATTATAGGATTTTATATATATATTATTATACTACAAATTTTTAATTAATAATGTTATATTTAAATATTAATATTTTAATAACAACATCAATATTTATATAATGTACCTCTTATGCTCTTCCTTAATTGTTATATTAGGCAATATATTATATAATTTAATACCTTCTACTTTTATAATGTATTAATTTTTGTTCAATGAATGCTATAATTTATTAAAGGGTAGAATACAAAATAGAATATTCTAAAGAATATTCTATTTTCAAACATATATTCTAAAGAATATTCCTTTAATATTAGAAAATGCTAATTAAATAGCTAAAATTGCTAATTATTAGGAAATGGGACTATAGCCATGCCCATTTTAGTTACAACTTGCATGTGCTTCAGAAAGAAGAATCTTGGAAACTTTTGTGAGCAATATTCACCATATAAAACATACCCTGACGTTTTTATTTCTCGTGATATTGAATTTTATAAATTAAAAGAAAGCAACTAGGCGCTCTACAATATTATTATTAAGGAACATCATTATTTAGATAAGCTTTTATGCACTCCACTTCTTATCACAACTTATGTATTAACAAGGATGGTAACTCCTAACTGCATTCGTGAGAGTGTTAGGTGGTGGCAACAACATAAAAATATTGACCAAAAAATTTGATTAATCCGAAGAGTGATGATTTAGACAAAATGAAGAGATTTCTTTATATGGTTAAGGCGAAAGTAATTATAAAAGGATTAACAGGTTGATAAGGAAATGATTTCATTTGTAATTATGTTTGAAAGTATTTTTTAATTATTGTAAAATATTTTTACAATGGAGAATAATACAAATATTTTAAGATATTTTAGGAATATTCCTTACTAAGTAAGTTAATAAAGGATTAATTTGTTAATTAATTAATATTTAAGGCTTAATTATATATTAATTAAATAATTAATTAATAATTAAACTTAAGTATTAATTAGCAATTTATTTTATATTCCCATTTTCATGTATCATGCCCGGCACAGAATCTCATTCCCAGAGGGAATATACTTGGTGAGTTATCCATAACCCCTAAACCCTAACCTGTCAAACCTAAAGGGTATTTCTAAACATATCCGACATGTCGAACTCACTGAAACTAGCCATTAATCCAACTGGGCAGAGTTTCTTACAAATACCTAATGACACCCAGCTAGACCATCACTAGATATCCAAGTGCACTAAGCGGGCATGTTTCTTCTACACCTAGGGCTTATCAACATAGTATAATAGGTAACAATAGTCAACGTTCAAAGTAAAAAGGGAGTCATAGTAGAAACTATGACATAAGGCGTGGGGTTAGCACAACCCTAGACCCTAAGGGTGTTTCTACCCATATCCACATGTTGGACTCACTAAAACTAATCAATAACCAACCCAAGACACGAAAACAAGGATAAAATTTTTTTAAAGGTAAGTGCTACCTTAGTCTAAAGTTTCTCAAGGTAGGTTGAACTACCCTTAACACCTAAGTGTACTAAGCGGGGATCATTTAGAGCTTATTAACAAGGTAACAACAGTCAACTCTAAGGTAAAATTAAAGGTCATAAAAAACTATAACACTCTCTTTGTCTTTGAAAATGTCAACATCCTTATTAATAGATAACTCCAACTCCAAGATTAGATAATGTTAAAAAAAATTAATCAAAACTCACATATCACTTTATGTGGAGTCAATAAAAAAGTTCATATACTTTTCATTATCCCCCTTGCATTATGCGAAGCCAAATACTTCAAAACTATCATTCACTAAGTCATAAAACTTAACTTTTGGAGGTACCACTTATGATATGAAGTCACATGGAGACCTTTGCACATCTAAAAAGTCTTTATCCGATGAAGATAACATAATGGTTAATTTTTTTTACTTAACTGGAACTTTATAGGTTAATAAGAAATAAAGCCTTACTTTATTTCTTAACTTTTAAATACATTTAGCGACCATGTTATTAAGCATACAACAAGTAAATTAAATGCTTAATCCAATGGCTTCACTTTTTTTATAAATTTTTTTCAATGGTTCCATATTTCCACATGTTACAGTATTATAGCCTCATATTTTTGCATCTTTCATTGTTTCTCATACTCTTTGCATAAGGGTTTGCTACTACACCTATCCCCTTTTAGTGTATAGCTATGCTAGATTAGGTATGAGACATTTATCAGAATGAAGCTCTTTTCTAATATGAGAGTACTATTTTTGAAACCCTATTCATTGTAGAATGTGTCAATCTAGCAAGAGAAAATCCCAAAGGTACATGGTTGTACACATGTATACAACAACATTATGCTAACCCCAAATTAGCCCATTCACTTGGTGTGTCATTGACATAAATTTATTCCCAATAGAAAATTTGGGTAAATCTGCAATCAAGTGTCATAGCTTTACCATTTGCCTTTTACAACCGGCTTTGTACTCTTTCAAAACACCAGTCAGTTCAAGAATCAAATATAAGTTAACAAACATTTTTAACAAATCGATGTAGAAACCAAAAAATTCAACCTATATTTAGTGCCTCAATCGACAATCTTTAGATGTCATGTGTCTCAACTGACCCGTTCCTATTGTAATCATTCCCCATAGAGCACAACTACTAGGTTTATTTAATAATTCTTAATTTCTTATCTCACTATGTATAAATACTAAATTTCAAAACTTAATTCCCATGATAGGAGTCTTCAAGAACTTGTAATATTGCATGCCTCTATAATATTATATCCATTTCCACTCTCATACTAATTATATAAACATTTCCCCGCAAAGTTATAGTGAAGTATAACTTTTTCACTAATTTGAGTAATTAGTGTTTTGACAAGCACCTTTTAAACTAATCTTTATTTCATAAACAATTGCAATTTCAATATTGATACTCTCAAATGATAATGATCATGTAATACTTAAATCTTGAGTTTATTAACAAGTTGTTACATTAGCAAATATGTTTGTATAATCGTACCAATTTATCAAAATGCAAGAATTATAATAATATTAAAGTTTATACTAACTTCATGTTTCAGTATATCTCATAATTCAATTAAACTCTCCAAACATAAATATGATATCTAGTTCATTAAATCAAACTAATATACTCATTTTGGACATTTAGTAATCCATAAAGTACTACATTACTCCCTAAGCAATGTATTAAGAAACTCTTTTTCAATTCTCAACTAACTTAAGTTCGTGTTATATACCTTATTAAAGTGTTACATTTAAATTCCCCCTTTGAGTCTTCTTTATCTCATTATATAACCACCCCATGTGATCATAATTAAGTCTTAATATTATGTGCTCCAATGTCAATATTTAACAGCCATATTTTCTTAAGTCATTTATAATCAATCTTATAAAGACTGTCACAAATACTTTTAAAGTCTAAAGTATAAATATTTTAATAAATAAAATGATAGGAAACCTCACATTTTCAAATTGAATATCAAATTATACGCTAAGAACCTTGGATCATGATCATAAAAAAGGACCTTGATATTCTAAAGGATGAAGATACGTACTTTGTAACTCATATTTGTGACCGTGATGCAAAGTTAAGAAAACTAACTTTGAATAATCATATTCAACTGCAAAATGAAGTCGATATTGAAAATCAACATCAACTTTTAAATTCTATTGGATATTGATTTTTTTAGAAGGTACATGCACCAAAACCTCTATATACTCAAATGTTCTTGCATCATAGACTTTCTGAACATACTTTAGTAAAACTAGCATGCTTTTTTACCTTTTTTTTTTGTTGGAAAAATGGAGATCTTAAATTTAATGCTTATGTTAACCAAAGAATCACTCTTGTTCAAAAGTTTAGCAAACAATGCTTCAGATTTTAAGCTTAAAGATTAACAATAAAAATGCACAAGTGTGCGTTGAACGCCTTCATTATGCAAGTCCTTCATTACTCAATAAACTAAATTGTAAACATAGATTTTCAGTATTTATGTTTTAGTAAATTATGCCATCTACCCCAAAACTATATCAATAAGAATGCATAATCCACAAGTTATTATCTCAAGTCTTCCTCATGATCTTCTATGAGATACAATTGTAATCAAGTTAGTCTAACTTAAACACATAGTGCACACTTACTACTAACTTAGATGTCATGTTTACTTTGTTCAAATCAATAGACTTGAATTCAGCAATATAATCCAACCTAATATTACTTGTAACTAGCATCATCGAAATACTATGAACATCAAACAATATTTTGAGTACATTGCATTTTCAAACTAACCGCTTAAAAATTGATCATATGTTAATGTCAAGCCACGGCCTAAGAGCAAGATAACAATAAGAAGGCTAACTCAAGAACAAGGCAAGAGCAAGGAACAAGACAAGAATGATCGTAGAATGACTGGTATTGATAGTAACTGATTGTACAACAATTAAGTCGGAGCTTTTATACTCACAACTCCAAGTTAATTTGGTCATGAGTCTAATATGGTCATGAGCTAAACATAGTGACCCTTATCCTTTAGGCATATCTTGTAGGAATATCCTGTAGGTATATCCTGTAGGAATATCCTGCAGGCATATCCTGTAGGCATATCCATAGGCATATCCTGTAGGTATATCCTAAGGCATATCTTGTAGGAATATCCTATAGGCATATCCTGTAGGTATATCCTATAGGCATATCTTGTAGGAATATCCTATAGGCATATCCTGTAACTCGTATCCTATATCCAGTCGTGACAGCACCTTCTTCCTAAGGACGAGTCCACGAGTCTTGGGACCTGGTTTAGTAGGATAACGCCGATGGAAAGCAGCAACTTTGGAAGAAGCATGGAGTAAGTTGGATGCAGGTTCCCAAGTGCGATCGGTAGGCAAATAACCTTTCCAATCCACCAAGTATTGAAGTTGGCGTGATGAAGACGAGAATCAAGGATGGCTGCAACTTCATACTCAGGTTCACCGTCAATGACCACAGGAGGGGGAGGAGAAGAAGCACGACCAAGAAGAGAAGAAGGATGATATGGCTCCAACAAAGAAGTGTGAAACATAGGGTGAAGTTTCACGTAGATGGTGACTCGAGTCGGAAAGCTACAGGATTGACCTCAGCCGCAATCTTGTAAGGGCCCAATGTTGAAAATCTAACTTAGAAGAAGGCCTATGATGCGAATATGCCGACGAAGAAGCTACATGAGATCACAATCTTGTATGTAGGTGTCGGTTGACGATGAGCATCAGCATAATGCTTGTACCGTTCCTGTGCCTGCTAAAGATGAACTTGGAGATCCTCATGTACCTGACGAAGATGTTGGAGACGATCCTGTACTGTAGGAGAGAAGAAGGAGAAGCAGGAGAGCAAAGTCAAAACGTGGATGGTAGCCTATAAGAGCAAAGAAAGATGTCTGACATGTAGATGCGTGAACGGAGTTGTTGTAGGCAAACTCCGCCATTGGAAGAAGGTCCAACCAGTTGTCCTGTTGGTAACTGATGAAGCAGCGAAGATATTGCTCCAAGGTCTGAATCGTGCGTTCTGACTGCCCATCAGTTTGTGGATGGTATCCTGAAGAAAGGTCCGCTTAACCTGTAGACTCCGGAGAAGTTCTGCCAAAACTTGGACATGAATTGTGGACCTCGATCAGAAAATAATGCTCTCAGGAAGACCATGATGTCGGAATACTTCGCGGATCACCAACTCAGCAGTTGTCTGCCTGTGTAGCAATCTTGTGACATGATAGGAAATGAGCTTGTTTGGTGAAACGGTCAACCACGACAAGAATTGCATCAAATCCATGAGAAGGAGGAAGATCTGTGAGGAAATCCATAGAAATGGATCTCCAAGGAGCAGAAGGAACAGGAAGAGGACGAAGAAGACCAGAGGGCACGTGAAAGGCATCTTCGACCTATTGCAAGTGTCACAACTCCGTACAAACTTGTCCACAAAACCTCGCAACCCAGGCCACCAATAGTTACGAGTCACCAACTCAACTGTTTGGCCACACCAAAATGTCATGTAGCCAGGGTATCATAACAATCATGTACCACATGAGTCCTGCAAACACCAACAGGAACATACAAGAGACCTTCCCAATACAGGAGTCCGTCCTGTATGGTAAAACAACTTGTAGTCTGTACTGGAACTGAAGGAAGAGGAACTTGCCATGTTAGGACTAATGTGTGAAAACACATTCCTTGCCAAGTCATCTGTAGCCAACTGCAAATGGATGTCCTGTAGGAGTGTGGAATCTACTGGAGGCCTGATGAACTTGTATCCACAAGCCGAAAGTCGATCAGGACCTAACAACACTTGCTTTTGACAGTCATATGCAGGATCGCCCAGGGTCGGTGCAAGGTAAGAGCGCCTAGACAATGCATCTGCCTTACCATTTCGAAAACTAGGCCTGTAGATGATGATGAAATCAAAAACGTGATAGGAACTTTGCCCACCTAGCATGTCGCCGACTGAGAACTTGAGCCGTTTGAAAATACTCCAGGTTCTTGTGATCCATAAGAAACTTGTACATGATGCGCAGCACTTTCAGGAAAGCTGCCACTCCTCGAACGAATCCACAATGGCCTTGAGTTCCTTGTCATAAATCTCGTAATTGATCTCCGTCGAAAGGAACTTACAAGAGTAAAAGCTACAGGATGAAGCAACTTATCTTCTCCAACTTGTGATTGTCACGACCCGATACAGGATACAGGATACGACATATAAGATTCAGCCTATAGGATATGCGATACAGGATTCGGCTCGCAAGATATTCCCACAGGATATGCCACAGGATATTCCCGCAGGATATTCTCACAGGATATGCCTACAGGATATTCCCGCATGATATTCTTACAGGATATCCTATAGGATAAGGATGACCAATTTTGGCTAGTGACTAGATTAGGCTCATGACCAGATTAGCTTGGAGTTGTGAACATAAAAGCTCCGACCTAATTGTTGTACAATCAGTTACTATCAACACCAGTCTTTCTACGATCATTCTTGTTCTTGTCTTGTTCGTGTCTTGCTCCTTGCCTCCTGCTCTTGCCTTTTCTTGGATCCTGTCTTGTTCCTATCTTGTTCTTGGATCCTGTCCTACGCTTTCCTGTCTTGCTCCCGGATCCTATCCTGATCCTGCCCTGCTCCTGGATCTGTCCTGTTTCTGTCTTATTCCTAGTTCTTGTCCTGCTCTCGGTCCTGTTCCTGAGTCAAGCCTTCCTATTCTCGAAATCCTACTCACTTCCTGGTTCCTGGATCGTGACTTACAGTGATAGAACAGATCCTACTGCAAAATCCGAGGCAACTGCTTCAACGAAGAAGGGACGAGAAGGATCAAGATGTGCTAAAATCGGAGCTATCATGAAGATGTTCTTGAGTTGTGAATGCATGTTCTGCCTTGTCGGACCAAGAGAACACTCCTGTGCTCTTGGTGAGTTCCGTGAGTGGAAGTACACGCTTGGAGAAGATGTATGAAACGCCTGTAGAAGTTTGCAAAGCCAAGGAAACATTGTACATCTCGTACAGACTTGGGCCTTGTGCATATCCATGGAAACGCCAGCAGGAAAGACGATGTAGCCCAAGAACTCTACAGTATCCCTGTCGAAGAAACACTTCTCCAACTTCGCATACAGGCCATGCTCGCGAAACCTCTGTAAGACTATTCGTACATGCTTGTCATGAGCCGCCTGGTCCTTGGAGAAAATCAAAATGTCATCGAGGTAGATTACCACAAACTGGTCCAAGAAGTCACGAAAAATGTCGTTCACCATGTGTTGGAACACGGTTGGGGCATTGGTAAGTCCGAAAGGCATCACCATATACTCAAAGTGTCCATACCTTATACGAAAGGCAGTCTTCCACTCATCGCCTGGACGAATCCGTACAAGATTGTAAGCCCCTCGTAAGTTAATCTTTGTGAACACTTTTGCTCCTTGCAACCGATCGAGAAGTTCCAGAATCAATGGCAACAGGTACCGATTCCAAATGGTGACTTGATTCAAACCTCTGTAGTCCACAACCAAACGTAAACTCCCATCTTTCTTCTTGACAAAGAAGATAGATGCTCCTGTAGGGACTTTGAGTGACGAATGAAGCAGGATGCCAAGTTTTCCTCGATGTACTGACAAAGAACTTCCAATTCTGTAGGTGACAGTGCATAAATTGGTCCGAACGGTGGAGTCTTTCCTTCCACAAGATCAATAGGACAGTCGTAGGACCTGTGAACAGGAAGAACTGCAGCCTTGTGCTTGTCAAAAACGTTCTGAAAGGAGTGATACTTGGATGGCAGGGAAGAAGGAGGAGAAGAAGGAACAGGAGAAGGAAATTGAAAAACAGGGGAATCAGATACAGGAAAGGTAAAAGAGGACGTAGGAGTTACTTAGAAGGCAAAAAGATGAAAAGGAGCAGGATCAGTGGCAAGTTCATGCATGGTAGTGTAAGAACTCGAAGAGGAGAAGGAGGGAGATGTGATTGAAAAAGAGGAAGGATCTTGGGGGTGGAACATAAGAAGAGTAATGAAAAGAGGCAAGGATTGGGAGAAACATATGTGGATGTTGACAAGTGTATAGGATTGGAAGAATCCTATACATTGGCCACCTCTACAGGAACTACACGCTTCAACTTCTTTCATCGGAATGCCATGTTGAGTTGTAAAAGTGTCATCCATGAAGCATGCATTTGCACCAGTGTCTAATAGGGCAAACTCCTTGAGCTCTCGATTATTGAGATGAATGTGTATAGGAAACTTAAGTGATAGAATGGTATGAGCAGCACCAATGGAGCATGCACCTACGTCCAACTTCGTGGCTCCTAAATGAAGTGAACATTGAAGTTTTCCAACTGAACTTCATGCGTCTTGAACTTCCTGGCTTTAATAGGACATTTCGTACCTTATGTCCTGCTTCACCACAATACAAACATAGATTCTCACTGCGGCAACGTTGCTTCTCAGTAGCGGAAAGTGAGCCACGCTTGTATTTCTCAACCTCCATAGGAACTACTCCAGAAGGTGTCGCAAAAGTATGTACCACAGCTGCAGGATTGGTTTGCAGGAACTACTGACGGGATTTTTCCTGACGACGCTCGAACAAGCGGTTGTCGCAGCGAACGGCCTGTTGCATGATCTCCGCTAATGTTTGGGCATCCGGTAACGAAAGGAGAAGGTCCTTCACATCATCCTCAACCCAAAATGAAAGTGTTCAATCAATACAGTCTCGTCCCATAGAATGTTCGTGCAAAGTTGCTGAAATTCGGATGCATAAACGGAAGCTGGTCAAGATCCTTGTGTGCGCTTTCATAACTTTGTGCATGCGGAACATACTTATCGGGATTCCAAAGCAAGCTTCAAAGGCAGCCACGAAACCTTCAAAGTCTTCCATCAATGTCGTCACGTTCCAGCAAAGGGGCAACCCAAGCCCGTGGAGATCCAACTAATAGGGATGCCAAAAGGCCAACCTTTGTGCATCAGTCAGTAGCGACGTGGTTGTATGCGGATCAAAAAGCTTAATCTGATTCAGGAACCCTTAAAAATCGACACGATTGCCATTGAACTTTTTTTGGCATGCTAATCTTCGGCTCCGAAGAAGGTTCGATGTAGAGGAAATCACGGATGCTTGAGAGAGAGCATGTGCAGCAGCCTTGGAGGATGCATCAGCAGCTGTATGCGCCGCGTTGGTGGAACCTTGTAGATTTATGATCACTTGGTGCAAAGTGGCTAGCTCATGAAGCAATATTTGGTGCTTGCGTTGAAAGTGCTCAAAATCGGCCATGATCTATGAAAGAAAAAAAAAAAGGAGAAAAACGAAAAGAGAAGAATCAAGGAAAAAAAGTAGCTGAAAATCGTAAAGCTATGAAAGCAGTTACTATCAAATTGTCAAGCCACGACCTAAGAGCAAGATAACAATAAGAAGGCTTGACTGAAGAACAAGGCAAGAGCAAGGAACAAAACAAGAACAAGGAACAACAAGACAAGAATATGTAAATGACTGGTGTTGATAGTAACGGATTGTACAACAATTAGGTCGGAGCTTTTATACTCATAACTCCAAGCTAATCTGGTCATGAGTCTAAATGGTCATGAGCTAAAAATAGTGACCCTTATCCTTTAGGCATATCATGTAGTATATCCTATAGGCATATCCTGTAAGAATATCCTGTAGGTATATCCTGTAAGAATATCCTGCAGGCATATCTTGTATATATATCCTATAGGCATATCCTGTAGGTATATCCTATAGGCATATCCTATAAGAATATCCTATAGGCTATCATGTAACTCGTATCCTGTATTCGGTCATGACAATTAATACCCAATCTCATTGTATCATAAGTTCATGACCATAGCTTGCTCTTAAGTTACACTCTAAAAAACATGTGCTATAGTGAGGACTCATTTCACACTTTCTATTAGAATGTAGTGTTCATTCTTATGTTTGAATATGCCCCTTTTACCAAAGTCAAAGATGCACATTTAAATATAATTCTTTCCCCATTATTCATCATCAACACCCTATGTGAGCAACTCTAAGTCTTCTTCTAAGACAACCCCTGGAGCCTAACTCAAATGCCCAAATAAGCACAAGAGTTAAGGTCCTACCCCAAGACTATTCCCTAAACCTTGGATAATCTGAGTAGACTATTGGATCATGTCCCAAAAGTTAGGCTCATGCCTTAACCACACTAAGGAGGCATGCCTTGCGCATACCATTGTGACAAAGCCAATGCATTGTGACTTACCCCTTGAGGAATCACCCTCATCGAGGAGTACGACCTCTTTAGAGCATCAAGGGATACCCTAAATCATGATAATCCTTAAGGGTTTAAGTGGCCAAGTACTTAATGAGGACATGAGTGTGCACCATAGGCAGACATGAGTGTTCTACTAAGTAAATTCTTTAAGGTTAGACTTAGACAACCCTAAGTGCACGACCTCGCAAGGGCCTCACAAAAGGGCTCTTACTAATGAGTTTAGGTTTTTCAACCCCTAAATCCCAAGAAGAACACCCCTTAGCCAAGTGTGTCATTAGCACACCTAATTATAAGATCTAACCTCCCTTGAGCCGATGCCCAAGGCTTAATACCCTAATGTGAGCTTATTAAAGTATTCAAGCCCTCGACATTGAGCCCATGAGACAATCCCAAAGGGCGTGCCTTCTGCATTATACTATATGCAATCTAGCCTAGTGTCACATCTTCATGTGACATTGTTAACTTTGAGTGCTACTCCTAATTTAATGTGAAAAGAAGGTTGAAGACATGAATTAACTTCTGACCCTTGGAATGTGCAATTCGACAAGACCTCTTAGGCATGGATTTGTTAATGTTAAGGGTAGGCTACCCCGAAGGTAGGACATACCCCTATCATTTGAAAGTTGGGTAACATAATAAAGGGTTGTGCCTTGACAACATAAGCTAGAGCTTGCACGGGTAAAAGAATAATGAACTCAGGAATTCTCACTACATATACTACTTGATATATGTGATAAAGGCCCCCTACATGTTCTTTTATTTTGTAAAATGAGCTAACATAAAGAATCATTCCCAATGAGAATATATTTGATGAGTTTTAAACTTAACCTAAACCCTAACCTGAGGGATTATGGGCGTGGGTTTAGGGTAACCCTAGGATTATGTCAACTTTAAGGCTGTTTTTACCCATATCTAACATGTCGAAATCATCAAAACTAATCAATGACCCAACTGAGACACAAAAAAGAAGGGTAAGAGTTTTTTGAAGGTAAGTGATACAACTGGCCGGACTACCCTGAACACCTAAGTGCATTAAGCAGGACTGTTTCTCACTACATTTAAGGCTTGTCAACATAGTTTAAAGTAACAACAATCAATTCTAAAGTAAAAGTAGAAGTAAAAGTCATAATAAAATTATGACATCATTAGTTATTGTTTGCCTTGTGGATTAATGTTGACCTCCTAATCATGCTACACTGGCTCCTCTTAGCCAGAATTTGTCCAACAACAACTCATACTCATCATTTGCATGCATTTCTATGTGCACAATACTCAACCAAGAGACTTGAATTGGTATGCTCTATAGAATCCCTTACAAGGATATGTTAGCTTGGTTCACCATCTAAACTAGGAAAAGCACTAGCTTGGGCTTTGGAAGGCCTAGTTTGCAGTGTAGGCATAAAGACATGATGTTTACACTTGATACTTTGTCTATGGTGACATTGCAAACTTTCCAATTACCATCTCTTTGTCTTGATCATTGCAACATCTTTCCACATAGCCCACTACCATTGATGCCGTGGTTAGTTGGTCGTTTATGTGTAGCAATTGACCATCATTAGGTCACTATCCAACTCCCTTATTATGATTCCTTGTAAACTATGTGTGAGCCTCACACTTAGATTATCATCTCCCTCATCTACAAACACACAAAGCAATATATACATGTTGCAGTGTATAATTTATAGCATACCAACCTATGCACAAGTAAACATCCCCTCAAGTCATGCATCCACCATGCATGGACCTTTTTCTCTAATGTATGGCCAAACATATTGAGCTTTCTCAAGTTACTACTAACATCACATATTTAATAAACTTGTTCAAACTTATGCATACGTTGGTATGCATCTTAGAGATAGTTCGAAAGGCTGGCCCTAAATACCTTGGGAAACTCTAGGTAAAGGTAGCACTTAATACCTTCTAAAAAACTCTTACCTTCATTTTATGTGTCTCGGTTGAGTTATTGGTTAATTTGAGTGAGTTTGACATATTAAATATTGGTAAAAACATCCCACGCCCTAAATCCCTCAAGTTAGGGTTTAGAGTCATTTAGTTAAACTCATCAAGTATATTCCCATTGGAATTTGCTAGTAAAACATGAAAAGATGGAGGGCCTCTGTCACATATATTAAGTAGGATATGTAATAAGAGTTCATGGGTTCATAATTGAGCTTGTTATTCTTTTACTGGTGCAAGCTCTAGCTTGTGTCGTCAAGGCACAACCCTCTATTGTGTTGTCCCAACTTTCGAACGATAGGGGTACGTCTCACATTTAGGGTAGCTTACCCTTAATGCTGGCAAATCCATGCATAGGAGATTTTGTCGAATTACATGTTCAAGGGTCAAAGGTTAAAGCATGTCTTCAACTTCCTCCTCCACGTCAAAACTAGAAAATTAAGCATAGCACATTTATGTCATTGTTCAACTATAGGCATAACATGTTCTTTTTGCAAAGTTCCTAATGATTCACATAGGGTTCTAGAATTGGCACTTGTGAACCATGTTCGTGGCACCAAGTGTAACTCTTGAATCTGAGGGGTTATGGTGAGATGGCCAACATCTTGGGAAACAGCGTCACATGAAAATGTGATACTAAGTTAAATTCCATATAGTACAATGCGCAAGGCACGCCCTTTGGGGTTGTCTCATGAGCTCAACATTGAGGGGTTGAATACTTTAATAAGCACACATGCTTGTGCTCGTATCAGGGTGTTAAGCCTTGGGCATCAGCTCAAGGGAGGTTAGGTTTCATAATTGGGTGTACTATTAGCACACTTGGCTAGGGGGTGTTCTTCTTGGGATACAAGGGTTGAACAACCTAAGCTCAGTAGTAAGAGCCCATTCTTGAGGTTTAGGTATGACTTGGCCACTCAAACCCTTAGGGCTAGTCATGGTTTAGGGCACCTTTTGATGCCCTAAAGGAGTTGTACTCCCGGATGAGAGTGATTCCTCAATGGATAAGTCATAATGCCTTAGCTCTGTCATGAGGGTATGTGCAAGGCATGTCTTTTTGGTGAAGTTAGGGCATGAACATGACTAGGTCTTTGGGGGTAGAATCCTAAAGTCTGCTAGGATTATCCTCTAAGGTTTAGAGGTTAGACATTTTAGGGGACTTAGGTTAGGACCCTAGGGTGTTAACGCCAAATGGCCACTTGGCAAACACGTGTTGCCACATGTTAGCCCTTCGGGTTAAAGCTCTAACATTGGCAACACGTGTTGGTTTCTTAAAAATAGTGGATCTCCCTAGCATCTACTATCTGTGTCTTTTTCATGTAGTGGTGCTTCCTTAACTACATGGTCACTCCTTTCATATATGTCAGCATGGTCTAAAGGTTGCCACCCTATTGGTATACTTCCTCACTAACCTCCTAGTTTTGAGGCATCATTGGTGCTCCCTCCTTCCATGGATATAGGCACCACCAATTCAAGGCATCTAAGTGCCTTGGTACACCCTCATTATAGTTGAATTTGTCATGTAAATGTCATCAATGTTAGGTATTCAATATGAGTCATAGTCAACTCCCCTACATGGGTGCAATGGCAATGATTGTTACTGTCTTGCAACTACTATCCACCTTTCTATTAGCTCTTTTCACCTTGTCTCCAAACTTCTAGTTAGCAAGTGCCTCCTTCGCAACATATAGGTTCATGGTGGTCTTTTTGATAGCTAGTGAAGCACTAGTTCTCTTTGGGTGATAGCCTTGAGCTAGAATAGTTTCTCACTAATGTAAGGTAGAGGTCCTACGCCATGTATTCTTCACTCAATGAATAATTAATATATAAGTTATCCTTCTTCTTGGTTTAACTAACATGAGTAATGAAAGCAATCACGGGCCACCACTCCCACTCTTAAAGGGATGTTCCTGATAACACTCAAGATAAGTTCTTCACCAAGAATATTACCTTCAAAGTCAAGATGTATCTAAGAATTGTCATGGAAGCGCATGTACATACACAAACTTCTCTAGATTTCAACCCAAAAAGAGTTGTGAAATCACTTGAGTTGGCTTTGTAAGAACAATCTCCAAGTCAATGGACTTGGCTTACCAACACACATCTGAAACATTCCCACATGAAGATGCAAACTCTTTGGTATTGAACACTTGCAAGCTCTACCAAGCACTTCAAGGTATAGGATTGGACAATCTTTCTAGAGCTACTCATACACAACCAGATGAGAACTCTTCCTTCATTAGGTTCAACTTCCCTTTGGGCACTTCAACATAAAATGTCCATATGTATCATATGCATAGCACAAGCTTGAATTTCCCCATTTAAATATGCCTTTTCTATCTTCAGTAGGGTTTCTTGTTAAAGCCCACCGCAAAACCTACCTTCATCTCTCATTTGTAGTTAGAAAAAACCTATGTAACTCACTTGACAAGGCTCTCTTCAAGAATGCACTCCTTTAGTTTCATCAAAATCAGTGTTCATAAATGTGTTAAGTTAATTTGATGTGTCAACTGACCTAGCCCTAAAGTTGTCCTAACCCCATGGAGTAGAGTTTAGGGGCAAGGCTAATGGTTGAGACCTTGCTTATGCCAATTCATTCATGCCAAGTTAAGAACAACACTCATAATTTAGTTGGTTATGCATCACCCCTCTTATCAAGTCTTAGTCTATGTCCATATTGGCTTATGTGAGTTCGACATGCTGAATAAGGTTAGGAACACCCCTAGCCCTAGAGTTGCCCTAACTTCTTGGGGTAGGGTTTAAAGGTACTTGGGCTAATTACACTTTAAATCAAATTTAATACAAGAGCGCTTCAACCAATTTTATTTAATAGGTATGGGATCATGAATATTAAATTGAGTAAGAGTGGCAAGCATATAAGTGTCTTAAAAGAAATCATTACTTCCTCCCCATTGGCATAAACTTATTAAGGCACACCCTTTATGTTGCTGTAACTTCTAGCTTATGTAGATACGTCATACTCTAAGGGTTTGCATACCCTTATCATTAGTGAATCTGAATTGTTGTATCCAAGTACGTTGCATTAAAAGAGTTAACCAACTCATTTTGTTTAATAACTCGTTTGCACATTAAAAAGCCTTGTCCAAGTGTACCCAAGTATTCACAATCACAATTAGCCAACGACACAACAATGCTTAACTAATGAGTTAGAATGTGTGTTCAACTTAGTTGTGAGAGTTGTTCCTAATCTAGCATGGATGAAGTGGCTGAAGCAAGGACTCAACCACTAGGTTGGTAGGACGTGTAAGGGCAATGGGAATGAAGTTTGGGAGAGTTATACCTTTAGTGTTAGGTAGGATACTCGATGGGGGACATTTTACAACTACTACATAGGAAAGTCATGCATGTTGTAACTAAAATGGGCATGATACATGAAAATGGGAACATAAAATAAATTCCTAGGCTTACTTTCCTTTATTACATTGTAAAATTCGAGAGGTTTATAATATATTTGCTGGTAAAAAATCCAATCTTTATGAATCACCTTTTTTACAACACTACAATGTTTGTTAAGCAAATTCAACAGTGGTGTCAAGTTGTGAAACTGCATGCATAACCAAATCCCACAAGTGCACCCATTCTCCTTAAGCTTTTTATTTTTTGTACAAATATAAATGAAATATACAAAAATGCCTTACACACACACACAATTGTATGTATATATATATATATATGTTTATATGTATTTTATAAGTTTTTTATATTTCTTTATTTATCATACACACACATGCTTGAAATGGTGACGGGATTAATCCCGCCGCACTTATATATATACATATACAAATATATATGTGTGTTATATGTATAATATAATATATTTATCTATCTCTCGCACACACACACACACTCATGTATATACATATACATATATGTGTGTGTGTGTGTGTGTATTATATGTATAATTTAATTTATGTATCTTTCACACAGACACAGACACACACACACACACACACATGTATATACATATATGTGTGTGTGTGTGTGTATATTATAATTTATTTATTTATTTCTTACACACACACACACACAAACTGTGTGTATGTACCTGTGTATTTGTATATATATATATAATTACTTTATCTCTCTCTTGAATGTATATGTATGTGTGTATTTGTATATATGTAATTTCTTTATCTCTCTCTCACACACACACAATTGTATATATATATACATGTTTATATATATTTTATAAGTTTTTATATTTCTTTATTTGTCACCCACATGCTTGAAGTGGTGACGAGATTAATCCCACCACCCCAATGATGCTGATTTTAGATGTATTGATACGATTGTTCACTTGGTTATTAAGAATACGCCAAATAATTTCAAACTTTCAAATGACTGGTTAGGCATTTGTTTTCACTCCAACGAGCATGAACCACCATCAGAGGGACGTATTCAACAATGTACGTTATCCAAACATTATAAGACAACCTGCATGGAGCATTGTTTAATTGATCAAGGGTCCGCACAATGATGCATGGGTTTTTTACTAATGCACTAGGGGATCCGTCTTGGAGTGTTACCTTCAGGATACATTGTGTGTTTGCTGTTGAAAAAGATAAGACCATAGTCCATGACTTGAACAAGTAGATAGAGAGGTTCTTAACTAACTACCCTAACAAACCCATACATGAGTATTTAGGAAAGTTCCCTTCTGAGAAGTGCAATAGCTTTGAAGAGGAATTTGGTTCAATATTGGAGTCTGAGAATGATCTTGAACCAAATATTACACTAGAAGTTATTTCAAGGAGTACATAACATTCACTTACTCTATTAACCATGGAAACATCAATAAAAGAAACAAAAATGTTGAACGATCTTCCAAACGGTTAAGACATTTTTCACCTCACTCAAAAGGTAACAGCAGAGAAGCATTGATAATGTGTTGATAGAGTGACAAATAATTATAGATGAGTGTAACATAAGGCATTTTTATTTATTTCATTTATATTTGTACAGAAAATAAATTCTCAAAAATTAAAAAGGTAAATAATATACTTTGGTAATTATAAGGCCAGTTAATTATCATTTTACAGATGTAATAAAACTGTTAAGAACATGGATTTTCAAAAGCATGAGGTAAGAAAGAGGTGTGGCAAAAAAATTTTGTGCCACATGTCAGAATAATAGAGTTCATACAGGAAATGGATAATAATCCATCTCAAAACATTTATTACTATGGGGACCACTTCAGTTTCTGCATCACCATTTCTATTACCTTCAATTCCTAAATCACTTTTTTCAGCGCCTGTAATATTTAAATTTTGTAATGATGATGTACAAGTAATAATAAAAGGATAAGTAATAATATAGCATTAAAAGATAAATATAAAATGGACCAAACAAGTGAGTTGCAAAGCATTCAAAGGCAACGTTGTCCCTTGTTACCCATGGTCATATTGTGTTGTTGAATGTCAATGGTGTTTTTGATTCATTAACAAAGGCCTGAGGACAAAGAAAAGGAAATCAAACATGGTGATTTCATTTGTTATCATGGTAAATTTCAATATAATATCATTTTCGTTTGGGATTGGACAATTTCTTTTAAAAGCTTAAGAAGATGGGTGCACTTGTGGAGATTTGGTCATGCATGTAGTTTCACAACTTGACACCACTGCTGAATTTGCTTAACAAACATTGTAGTGTTATAGAAAAGGTGATTTCGTAAAGATTAGATTTTGACCAACGAATATATTAAAACCTCTCGAATTTACAATGTAAAAAAGGAAAGTAAGCCATACTTCTTCAAGAATGAAAAGATTAATTGGGCTTCATTGGGAGATTAATCAGTTAAGAATAATGAAGAATGCACATATCTTACTAGTAAACGACTCTCTTCTAAGGCTATACTTAACCAAAACATTGCTTGTATCCATCCAATCACTTTTGACCCATATTCTAATATTAATACCATGGATGAACTTGGATATGTGCCTCAAAAAGAAGAATCTTGAAAAACTTTTGTGAGCAATATCCACTATATAAAACATACCCTGACACTTTTATTCTCGTGATTTTGAATTTATAAATTAAAGGAAAGCAACCGAATATTATATTAAGGAATGTCATTGTTTAAATAAACCTTTATGCACTCCTCTTCTTATCACAGCTTATGTATTAACAAGGATGGCAACTCCTAACTACATTTTGAGAGTGTTAGGTGGTGGCAACAACATAAAGATATTGACCAAAATGATTTAATTAATTCGAAGAGTGATGACTTAGATAAAATGAGGAGATTTCTCTATATAGTTAAGGCAAAAAGTAATTACAAAAAGATTAACAGGTTGATAAGGAAATGATTTCATTTGTAATTATGTTTGAAAGTATTTTTTAATTATTGTAAATATTTTTACAATGGAGTATTTTCAGATATTTTAGGAATATTTCTTACTAAGTAAGGTTAATGAAGGATTAATTTGTTAATTAATTAATATTTAAAACTTAATTATATATTAATTAAATAATTAATTAATAATTAAAACTAAGTATTAATTAATAATTTATTTTATATTCCATTTTTATGTATCATGCCCATTTTAGTTACAACATGCATATTGCTTAAATTAAGCCAAACTCAAAGAATTGAAGACTTGGTTGTTGAATCTAAATAACAAATTATACACTCAAGCAATTTGAGCAGTATTTAGAACATTAATACTCTTTGTAAAAAGATAAAACATTGATTATAAGTCTTAAACAAGGCCATGATAAAGAATAAGTACCATTTATTGTGGAGTAATAACTTATTTAATTAGTTTCTCTCTTGAATTAACTTATTGTTAAGTTATTACCAAATAAATATTTGAGTAGGATGTATGTTGAATGCAATATAATTCATATGAATGCACGTTGTAACTAAAGTGGGCATGATACGTGAAAATGGGAATATAAAATAAATTACTAATTAATACTTAAGTTTTAATTATTAATTAATCATTTAATTAATATGTAATTAAGCCTTAAATATTAATTAATTAATTAATTAATCCTTCAATAACCTTACTTAGTAAGGAATATTCCTAAAATATCTTAGAATATTCATATTATTCTAAAAATAGTTTACAATAATGAAGAAATACTATCAAACATAATTACAAATGAAATCATTTCTTATCAACATGTTAATTTATTTATAAATACTTTCTTCCTAACCATATAAGAGAAATCCTCATTTTGTCTAAATCATCACTCTCCGGATTAATCAAATCATTTTGGTCAATATCTTGATGTTGTTGCCACCACTAACACTCTCACGAATGCAATTGGGAGTTGCCATCCTTGTTAATACATAAGATGTAATAAGAAGGTCTGCATAAAGGCTCATCTAAAAATGACGTTCCTTAAGAATAATATTATAAAGCGCCCGGTTGCTATCCTTCATTTTATAAAATTCAAAATCACGAGAAAGAAAAGCTTCAGGAAATGTTGATACGGTGGATACTGCTCACAAAAATTTTCGAGATTCTTCTTTCTGAGGCACGTATCCAAGTAGTTCACTAGCTCATCCATGATATCGGTATCAGAATATGGATCGAAAGTGATTGGATGAATACAAGCAATGTTTTGGTTGAGCATAGCCTTCTGAGGAGAGTCGTCTACTACTAAATATGTGCATTCTTCATTATCCTTAAGCGACTGATCTCCCCATGAGTCCCAATTATTCTTTCATTCTTGAAGAAGTATGGCTTGCTTTCCTTTCTTATATTGTGAAATTCGAGAGGTTTATAACATATTCGCTGGTCAAAAATCCAATCTTTACGAATCACCTCTTCTGCAACACTACAATGTTTCTTAAGCAAATTCAACAGCGGTGTTAAGTTATGAATCTGCATGCATGACCAAATCCCCACAAGCGCACCCATCTCCTTAAGCTTTTGAAAGAGACGATCCAACCCTGGACGAAAAATAATATCATATCGAAATTTACCATGACAAGGAATGAAATCTCCTTGTTTGATTTTTTTTTCCTATCCTCGGGCCTTTGTCGATGAAGCAGAACACCATTGACATCCAACAACACAATATGGCCATGAGTAACATGATAGCGTTGCCTCTTGAATACTTTGCAAATCACTTGTTTGCTCCCTTTCACATTTATCCGTTGCCACTATCTCGTTGCCTATCCCTTCATCATTTAATTGTACATCATCCTTACAAGATTCAGATATTGCATGCGCTGAAGAAATTGATTTCGGAACTGAAGCCAATAAAAATGATGATGAAAAAACTGAAGTGGCCCCCATGGTAACGATGTTTTGAGCTGCATTATTATCCATTTCCTGCATGAACTCTGTCATTCTGACATGTGGCACAAGAAATTGTCGCCAAACCCCTCTCTTACCTCATGCCAATGCTGAAAATCCATGTTCTCAATTTTCATTACATCTGCAAAATGATAATTAGCTGACCTTAAAATTATCAAGGTATATTATTTACCTTGTTAATGTGTGACCCATGTTTGAACTAAAAGCTTCATTAATCCTTGAGAATTTATTTTCTGTACAAATATAAACGAAATATACAAAAATGCCTTATGTTACACTCATTTACAACTATTCGTCACTCATTAACAATTCTTCTTCGCTATTACCTTCTGAGTGAGGCGAAGAAGGTCTAAGCCGCTTGTGAGATGGTTCAGATCTTCTGTATCTTCTATTGATGTTTCCATGGGTAATGGAGTGTGCGAATGTTCTGTACTCCTCGAGATAACTTCCGGTCTAATATCTGATTGAAGTTCGTCCTCAGACTCCGACATTGAACCAGATTCGTCTTCAGAGCTATCGCACTTATCGGAGGGAACTTTCTCAAATACTCCTTTATGGATTCGTTGGGGTAGTTGAGAACCTATCTATCCACTTGTTCAGGTCCTCAACCATGGTCTTATCCTTTTCAACGGCAAAACACATGTATGCCGAAGGTAACACTCCTTCAAGACGGACCCCCTAGTGCAGTAGTCAAAAACCCACGCATCACTGTGAGGACCCCTGATCAAGTTGACGATGCTCCGTGCCGCTTGACTTGTGATGTTTGGATAACGTACATTGCCGAATACGTCACTCTCACTATCGGTGTATCGGATGGAGGTTCAGGGCCGTTGGAGTGCAAACAGATGCCTGGCCAGTCATTTGGAAGTTTGAAACTGTTTGGCGCATTCCTAACAACCAAGTGAACAACCGAATCAATGCACTTCGGATCAGCATCATTCATATAAAATCCTGTCCAACGATGTTTATTCCTCTTGGCAAAGGAGAAGGCAAAGGTATCGGTGACATGAGCAAGAATCAAGAAATAAATACCTGAAAACGTAGATATCAGTCAAGAGTGCAAGTATGAATTCAATAATAAATACCTTCTTTGTACATACTTGCACGGCTAAGTTTCTCCACCAAATCCTCTAGTGTCCTGTCTGTCGAAGGATTTTTTGACACCCGCCGATCCATCACGAACAATTGAAACGGTTTCCTACAAGCAGTGATGGTACCCCATAAAGTCTCCGAATCCAACAACAAACATCTGTAGGGCTTGTCGTGATTCGTAGCATCCTCCTTTATAAGGTTCAACTCGGTTCTCCGCTGCTGAAGGACTGCCATAAGAGAAGGCGTCATCCAATGTTCTCCTTATTTGGCGTTGGCGTGCAATAGATTTCTTGCCCAGATCTTCTGATTGATTCACCCATTCGACAAGCATATCATCATTTGTCACATGCAAATATTTGCTGACCTCTTCGTATGTTGAAGCCGAAATCCAACCCAGTTTGTGGCAGTGTATTCCCAACCACTCCTTGAAGTGCCTGACCGTCTTCAACTCCATTGCCTTGAGATGAAAAGGAGAGGTGGGGCTGCTGTTGTTAATCTGTAATTTGCCATCAATCACCAAATCAGCCAAGACTTCCATCTCCTCCATCGTTGTTCCATTTAAAGGCTTCAACCATGTGAGCTTGAAATCGTTGTCTACATCCTTTATAGATTGAACAGACTTAGCCTTCGGCGTCTTACTGGGTTTCTTTGCAGACTTCTCTGAGGGCTCCACTTCACTTGTCTACTTCTTCTTCAGTGTTCCTTTTGCAAAGGATTCCATAATCCCCAACCATTTGCAAAGATCCTATCCTCGGGACAAGAAATCAACATCATCAAAAAGGATGTTTCCTTCCCGCCCACCTGGGCAAAATCAACTGCTACAATTTCTTCAACTCTCTGAGAAAAAAGACAGATTAATATACCGGCAAGATAAATCCCGCCCAAACAATTTGCTTACCCGGTAGTCCGCAGATTGTGTATTCCCTGCAGTAGCTCTTTGTGGTCACTGAAGAGATTCCCACACGGCTCGCGTGTGTTTGAACTTCTCCCATATTTTGCTGTTGTAGTAGTTAGTGTCTGCAGCGTCCCATTCCGTCGATAACTTATGGTACTGCTCGATTGTGAGATTCGGCTTCGCTAAAAACGCCGATCTTTTCGTCAGCTTCTCACGGGTATGCTCGGAAAGTTTTGTTGCCATCGTTCCTTTGTTGTGTTCGTCGAGAAGTCGTTGGGCTGCCGTTATTGTGTGCTGGCCACTAATGATGTAGTACTTAACTGATTTTCTATTCTCCGTCTGAACCTTCCTCATTTGTTCCGGTGTTGTGATCCACACTTTGTCAGCGCCTTTGTTTCTCTCGTAGTATGCGCACAAAACAGCATTATGTGGAACGGTGTAAGAATTGTCGTCCTTCATCTTCTCCATGAGCTCAGCTACACGTTCCTGATTAGTGGCCTGTAATTGAAGTTTGGGTTGACGCTGCAATACTTAACCCTACACTCGTAAATCCTATCATCCAACATCATTTCCTTGTGGCTTATTGCAGCATGGGACGCCACAGGTGCAGCTGACAAAACGACTAATGATTTTCTTCTACGATCCAAATCAACATGTGTGATCCCCGATTGATGCTGTTCTAATGTTCTCGGCACACTCTTCCACTCCCGAAATTTGCTAAGCAAATTGAACGTGATCTATAAAGAACCTGAGACCAAGCCACCCTCTCAATCTCCTTAATGGTGTCGCTGTGTTCTTCTTCAATGTGAAGAGGGAAGATTGCTCTGTCATAGTTTTTACTATGACTCGACCCTTTACTTTGGGGTTTGACTGTTGTTACCTACTGGATTATGTGACGAACCCTAGATGTAGAAGAAACAGGCCCACATAGTGCACTTGGGTATCTAGTGATGGTCCGGCCGGGTGTCGTTAGGTATTTGTAAGAAACTCTAGGCGAAGCTAGCACTTCCATTTAAAGAACCCTCCCCCGTTTTGACGTTCCATGTTAGGGTTCTTCGCAAATTATAGCTTGTCAAAATAAGGGTTAGGGACACCCCTAGGGTTGCCCTAACCCCACGTCCTAAACCCCCTCCCTAGGGGTTAGGTTTAGGATTAGGTTAGATCAACCATTTTCTCTAAGGGCTGGCATTTCCGTGCCAGCCCACTTACTCACTTAGGTAAACGGGGGGGGGGGGGGTTCGTCACATAAATAAGGTAGAGTATATGTAGTGAGGTTTCCTGGGTTCAAGAGAGAGCTCGTTAACCTCCTACCGGTGCAAGCTAAGCTTGTGTCGTCAAGGTGCAACCCTCCGTTGTGCCGCCCAAACTTCCACACGACAGGGGTACAACCACCCCAGGGTTAGACTATCCTTATCGTTGGCAGGATCTTGCCTTTGAGATAGGGGCACGTCACTTCCAAGGAGTTAGTCAGATTCCTTGGTCCGAAAACCTACCCGCAAGCTCAAAGACATTGCTCGAGTTCACGTTCCGCAAAACTAGTGGTTGAGGCCTTGCTCCGGCCGCCTCAACCACACCAAGCTAGGAACGACACCTAAGGCTCGGCTAGTCCGTGTATCCTGATTCACAAGGTGAGTCTCGTTTGTGGACTTAGTCAGCTAGGGGTTCGACTTCCTAAGGCTTGGGTTCCTAATACGGGTTACTTTACCAGGTTTCGTGGGTTTCCAAGAGAGGGGATTCCAGGGTTGGCACCTGGCAAGCCGCTTTGTGGCACAGGTAAAAACTTAACAGCTCCACTTGTGGATTTTTTGTATTGTGAAGCAATCTCTGCTGAGAATACACCTACTCAATGAGTCTGAAGATCTTCAAAATAAACATCCAGTTGGATCCCTTTCATAGATGGGCTTTCGTTGAGTTGAAGAAGAACTCCACGGTCAACATCATTAGTGAACACGTGAACGTCATTATCCACAAGTCGACAAAACCACCCGAAATTAATGTTGTAACTGGTGACCTCTGGATCCGAGAACGTGACATTGGATGGAACAAGGCATATGTTTCGAGCATCGCTCAATCTGGGTTGCAGCATGCTTTCGGATGCTTGACTAGCACACCCACTTTCCATTGTTTTGCTTGTCCATGCGATGTGATAGAGGTTAGTTTGACAGCAACCATGGTTGTTCCAATGCGCTTCCCGTTTAGTTTGAAATATGGCCAAGTTGATTCCAGAATCCCCCTGCCCATTTCTTCTCCTGCTCTCGTCTTCAATGCCACCTCAATTCCACATCTGAATACAAAAATGATTAATTCTTCAAGCACATATCCGAGTATAACAGATTTTATTTTAATTCTTACCCTGAATTTGACGACGACTCCATACTAATGACTTAATCTCCTTGTTTAATTAAATCGTCCTTCTGCAAAATAATACATTATGAATACAAATCATATAAAAACGCACACACACTTGTATAAACCCGAATATACAAAAATAATACACAGAGAGAAGTGGACGAATTAACTGTCCAAAGCTCACCTTTGTGCTAGTGCAAAAGAAAGATAATATTTGGTTTTAGAACCACCACAAATGTGAGCTTTGGACAGTTTTACATAGTTTACTGGCTTTTACTCGAAATATTATGATAAGATGATAAAAGTAAATAAAATGAGATATGCAACTTATATATACTAATACACATATATATTCATATGGAAGGTGCGGCGGGATTAATCTCGCCACCCCTTCAATGCCTCCTGAAAGAGTGGGCGGGATTAATCTCGCCACCTTTCTGGAGGCCCTGAACGGGAGTGCGGGATTAACCCTGCCACCCTTCTCGGTCTCAGAGAGAACTTGGCAGGATTTATTTAGCACACCCCTTCAGTGACTCCAGAAAGGCGGCGGGATTAATCTCGCCCACCATGTAAGGGATGGTGAAATGAATCTCGCCACCCTTCCCAGTCCTCTCCATTGGTATGTTGTAAACCTTCTATGTTTCAGACATAAACGTTTGGGATTGGTCCGACTCACCAAAGGAGTAAAAAAGGAAGGGTGGCGGGATTCATCCTCCAACAAGCATTGAAGGCTCGGCGGATTAATCCGCTGCCCAGGCCCTTCACTCGGTCCCTATGCGGCAGGATTAATCCCGCTGGACGCCAATGCCCTGTGCGGAATCCGGCGGGATTAATCCCGCCGCCTAGGGCCAATGGCGGCGGGATAAATCCGCCCGATTCTACGCAGGGCATGCGTAGGCGGAGGGATTAATCCCGCCGCTCATTTGGCTAACCGAATAACCTACCTGAAATGGCGGCGGGATTAATCCCGCCGCCGAGTGGCTAATTATATAGCGGCGGGATTAATCCCGCCGCTACACACATCTCACCATATAGCAGCGGGATTAATCCGCCGCTACCACACAACACACAGATTTAATATGTATATGTGTGTGTAGGAGAGTGCGTGTGTGTGCCAGAGATAGTCAAATTAGATAAAATTATACAGATACACACACACACACATATATAATGTATATGTATATGTATACAGGAGAGTGCGTGTGTGTGCGAGAGATAGATAAATAAAAAAATTATACAGATACTGGTACACATAATATATGTATGTATACATAGGTATATATATATATATGTGTGTGTATATGTATATCGTGTGTGAAACAAATAAAATCACACAGATAAACAACCACACACACATATATATATATACAGGAGTGTGCGTGTGTGTGCGAGAGATACAATTAACAAATCAATAAAATTATACAAATACACACACACATATATATAAAAATAAATAGAAATATATATATATATATATATATAATATATATATAATATATATATATATATATATATTATATAATATATATATATAATATATATATATATCTGTGTGTGTATATGTATACGACTGTGCGTGTGTGTGCGAGAGATAGAGATCTAAATTATATTATTAAGATACACACGCATATAAATATATATGTGAATAAAAAAAAAAAATAAACTCAGAGGAGTGTGCGTGTGGAGAGAGAGAGAGATCTCACCTGTGTGAGAGAGAGAAGGAGATTTTGCCGCCGCCTTACAAACCTAGGAATATACTTAAACCCTAAAAGAAATAGAATATATATTAACTCTAATCGAATATTCCTTCTAAGAATATACTTTAACCCTAAAAAGAATAAACTATAAATTCGCCCTAAACGAATATTCTTTCATTATATTATCAGCATGTGCGTGTGCGTGGGTATATCACATACACCCCAAGAATAAATATCATGCAAGGGTTTAACACGTGTGTGCCCATGAGAGTGTTAAAGTTTCACGTGCAGCGATACATATATACACATATAGTATTATACACATAGACATACATACATATTAGTATATATATTAGAGAGACAGAGTATAGGATCATGTATGGTGTGTATGTATGAGAGAAGAGTGACAATACATATTATGGATCATGCATGGTGTGTATGTATGAAGAAAGACTTGTTACATATTATGGATCATGATCATGCATGATGTGTATGTATGAGAAAAGGGATTATGCATGGTGACACTATGTTGTCCTAAATAAAATTTAAAGCTGAAACAAAAATTAATTTAAACGATCATCATCGATTTAACATAAAATATTATTAGTATATTCTAAGTTTATACTATAAATATAATTTAAAAATTGCAATTAAATTGATGTTATTTAATTAAAATTTATAAAATTTAAAAACATGAACACACAGTTACTCTCATTTATCCAGACTCTTAAATTCATCTTGAAAGCTTTAAAAAACCACGCTCTAATTGAAAACAATTTGTGGTATGTATGTATTAAAGGACTATATTTATGTTATATGTAATATGTATATATGTTTTATAGGTGTATACAAAAGCTCATGTGCAAAATTTAAGAGGGTATAAATGTTTATCGAAATTTTCACTAGTTATAATCTCTAGCTTGTTCGAGCACCTACACACGTTAGCACATGTCAATTACATTCTTGAGTTTATCTGTGTATATAAATAACAATCAACAAATTACATATTTATACATAATTAATTACAAATTTATAACAAATTACATTACATATTTACATATAATAACAAAAGTTGTAATTTTGTTTATATATAATAATAAAACCTGTAATAAAATAATAAAACTACATTGCTTTAAAACAAATTATTATATATATAAGCCTTAAAAGCTCATGTAATAAATTTCCTAACAAAGATCACCCCAGTTTGCAATTAACAGAAACTTTAATAATTAATTAAGATATATATATATATATATTATATATAATATAAATTAATACAGATGCACGTACCACATTATAGAAGCAAGTACTAGATAAAGAGATGTAAATTTGTATATTATGCATTCAAATGGCTTATGATGTGCACTTTCTGGTTATGTATCCCAAGTCTTTACCCATCCACAGCCTTTGGATCAACTTGAACATCGGACGGTGGCAAGAAGATAAACAGCAACATTGTAAGCAACATCCTCAATACACCACTCTTCTACATCTGTTCCTTCCCAAACCGGAATATGCTTGCCATGGTAGTCCCTGCATGGGCAACCAAGGGTGCACCATCGTCCACCGCATGGTAATCTCCTAGCGTAGTCTCAACAGTGATCTCCCAGTACGAAACCTCTCCACAGGAAGCAGTTACATGTGTCAACTGCGAGTCGTCCATCCGTACGAGCAAACCGAAGTATCCGTGTGTATCCTTGCCTTGCCTGGATCCACTCTGTACTATCCGAGGTTCTGTACCATGTGGTACACTGATGCGCTCAGTGTGTACGGATCTGCAGAGAGCTTGAGCAGGAAGCAATCCTCACCAGCCACACGATTCTCTCCGGCTCTTTGTGCAGTTGAGAACATAGAAGCCAATGTCTGGGGTCTAGTCCGTACAGAGCACGTCAATGGCTGTGGAAGGCCTGGGAGCCGGTGTAGGCACCCTGCTTCTAGTCGCAACTGGCACGTGCACGGATTGTACAGCCTAACACAAGCTCCACATACCATTTGTCCAGGGACATCTGCCACAGTATGAAACACCCCAATTCTGAAATATGTGAGGACTATCTTTATTCTTTTAGTTGCATAAAGTGAGCTCAAGAGGTTTGAACCACCGACCGCAGCTATGTACTGCTGGATTATGTACTGCTTATCTCCTGTGTACGAGTATAATACCTTTGAGAGAGAGAGAGAGAGATCCATATGTAACTTTGCAAATAGTAACCAATACATAAACTTATCGTCTGTGTATGTTGGCACTATGTGTGTTAAAAAGTACACACGTATAAACATCATTATTATGCAACATGGGGGGATTATAAAAGCAATACAAGACAACAATAACTGAAATTTAACTATATTATTATCATAAACTAACACTTGTATATGAATAGAACACATCCACCCACCCACCTACACACACACGCGGGAGACACGTATACATGGGGACTCAATAATCTATGCATTTGTTTATGTACACTTACAATAGATGCAATTCCCACAAGAAAAATGGGGAACAAAATCCAGCCAAAGATTGGGGGGGGGGGGGAATATTGACATACATAATGAATAAATAAGAAAAAAATTCACTTTCTTGAAAAAGATTTGATATATATTCTACAATATTTGCTCAAGAAAGAATATTTTAAATAATTTTATGTTGTAAGAAACGAATATTCTACTAAAAAAGTCTAAAAAAATTGAAAAGAAGTCTTAAATTAATGAAATATGGCTTCAACTTTTTCATAATTTTTTAATGTGTACAAACACATTGTCACAACCTTTCCGTCTCTCATTAAGCCAATTAGGTAAAAGGCCAATTGGTGTTTATGAGAGGGCCCCTAGACTCAAATGCTTGGGTCTTTTCCTATATCCCACACCACCACCCCTTTGAGAGAGTGGATGTCCTCATCCACGTACTCAAGAGTTGCTACTATCACCTTAAACAGGCCTCAATGGCAATCCCCTTTAGATCCTAGGCCCACTATTTCCCATTCACCACCCTTTGAGAGAGTGGATGCCCTCATCCACGCACTCAAGGGTTGTGCTACTATCACCTCCCTTCTTTGGTCACTTAAACATGCCTTACCCTTTGGATCCCATGCCCACTACTTCTCACTCACCACCCCTTCTCATCCACGCACTCAAGGGTTGCGCTACTATCACCTCCCTCCTTTGGTCACTTAGACATGCCTTACCCTTTGGATCCCATGCCACTACTTCCCACTCACCACCCCTTTGAGAGAGTGGATGCCCTCATCCACGCACTCAAGGGTTGTGCTACTATCACCTCCCTTCTTTGGTCACTTAAACATGCCTTACCCTTTGGATCCCATGCCCACTACTTCTCACTCACACCCCTTCTCATCCACGCACTCAAGGGTTGCGCTACTATCACCTCCCTCCTTTGGTCACTTAGACATGCCTTACCCTTTGGATCCCATGCCCACTACTTCCCACTCACCACCTTTGAGAGAGTGGAGCCCATCCACGCACTCAAGGGTTGTGCTACTATCACCTCCCTTCTTTGGTCACTTAAACATGCCTTACCCTTTGGATCCCATGCCCACTACTTCTCACTCACCACCCCTTCTCATCCACGCACTCAAGGGTTGCGCTACTATCACCTCCCTCCTTTGGTCACTTAGACATGCCTTACCCTTTGGATCCCATGCCCACTACTTCCCACTCACCACCCCTTTGAGAGAGTGGATGCCTCATCCACGCACTCAAGGGTTTTTATTGTCTTAGCTTAAGGAATTCCATTAAGGGTTTTAGGGTATGGCACAAGGGCGAGGATGAAGGCAATGACCGGAATTCATGGAGACACTTGAATGTTGATGCTAATATACGCTTTGAAATATTCTAAGGAACATTCCATGTACAATAAGCCACATGTCCAGCAAGTGCCAAGTAAGTAAGGAATATATACTAAGGTATATGAGGATTTTTCAACATTCCAGTTCAATATAAGTTATGGGACATTCTCTAGTTTAATCAGTCCTCTTTTGATTATTTTCCTCTTTAATTATAAAAATTAAATAATTTTGATAAATACTTTCCTTTAGCCCTAATAGAAGCAATCATTGTCCATGTACTTAATCAACTATAGGTGTGAAATTTTGGAAGTCGAGAGTGAGTTGGCAAATGGCAAGCCATACAGGTAAAACTCAAACATCACCCTTGGTCATTCATCTCTTGCAAGCTCCTTGTATTGAAGATTTATGACATTACATCATAAAGAAATTTTTATTATTGTGAAAATTGAAGGCATTTCTTAAAGAATTTCTATACTAAGTCATGGTTATAACCATAAGAACAACATGGACTTCCAAATAACTCGTGTCTTAATTTTTATTATAACTTTTACTTTTACTTTGGAGTTAATTATTGTTACCTACTGAATTATGTAAGGAATTTTAGATATAATGAAAATAACCTCGCTTAGTGCACTTAAGCATTTAGGGGTAGTATAGTCGGTTGTCATTAATTACATTGAGAAACTTTAAGTAAATGTAGCACTTAGCTTTTAAAAAGTTCTTCACTTAATTTTTATGTCTTAATTAGGTTCCTATAGGTTCTAATTAGCACTAACCCTCACCTAAACCCTACATGGGTTTAAGTGAGTTTATTATTCTTTTATTGGTGCAAGCTTTAACTTGTGTGATCAAGGCATAACCTATATTGTCTCGCCCTAACTTTCAATGCACATGGGTATGTCACACCTAAGGGTTGTCCAACCCTTATCCTTGGCAAATCCATGCTTGGAAGGTTCTTTTGGAGTATACATTTCATGTCTTCAACCTTCTCCTAAAAGTAGCACTCGTAACTAAGCATGGCACATTTTGTTTTGTCCAAATATGGGTTAGCAAGTTCTCTTACTATGTTCTTAAGAGTTCACAAAGAGGTTCTAAAGTTGACATATGCAAGTCATGTTCGTGGCACCATGTGTAGCTCTTGAGTTTGAAGGGTTATGGAAAATAGCCCACATATTAAGAAATAGTGTCACATGAACATGTGACACTAAGCAAGATGACACACAATCTTTGGGGTTGTGTCATGAGTTTAATGTTAAGGGTTGAATGCTCTAGCAATCAGGCGTGTTTGTGCTTGCCTCAAGGTGCTAAGTTCTGGGCATCTGCTCAAGGGAGGTTAGGTCTCATAACTAGATGTGCTAATTGGCACACTTGGCTAGGGGTGTTCTCCTTAAGGGGTGTGAATATGTTCAGGGGTTAAATAATCTAAGCTCGTTAGTAGAAGCCTTTTGTGAGACAGTCGTTCAAACTTAGCTTTAGGAAGTTTACTTAGGAAACACTTGTGTCTGCCTACAACGCACACTCATTCTCATTAAGTACTAACCCTAAGACTAGGGTAGGCCTTAGCCACTCAAACCCTTATGGCTTAGTCGTGTACCTTGTACAAAGGGGTTGTACTCCTCGATGAGGGTGATTCCTTAAGGGTAAGTGACATATCTCCTTAGTGCGGTTAGGGCATAAGCCTATTTAAGTCTCATGGGGCAACTAAAGTCTATCTAAATTATCCTCTAGGGTTTGGGGGATAATTGACCATAAGTCTTGTGCCTATTTTTGGCATTTGAGTCAGACTCTTAGACTTAGCATTGTTCACACATAATGTTGATGTTGGATGATCATTTGCAGCCATGTGTTGGCCTTTTGAGTTAAAACTATAATAAGTTAAGTGTTGGGTCATCAATAGTTCCATTGGCTTAATATTTGTTTTGCTTTTAACTTTGTCATCACATATAGTTCAATTTCTTAATAAAGATAAAATAAAGGGCTCTTCCCACCAACCTTTAAATTTTTGTCCTAATTTAAGTTAATTAAGTGATGTGCAAACCCTTAACCAAAGAATACTTAGGTGTTATGGGTTCTCACTCACCAATCCTTATTTATAATTACTCATCTCAAGTAAGATCTCTAGTAGCTGCAAGCGCGGACTCCTGGTTCTCAATGAGCGGCACCGTGATTCTGACATGGTTTTTGAGGATAGAAGTGGTGAAAAGTGGTAATAACTCATATGTAAAAAAGCAAGGTTCTCTATTGACTCCTAGGTGCGGTCATTGGAGAGTTGATGAGGTAATACAAAAAAGTTTGGAATTTAAGATAATAATAACCTTATATTTTAGTGTACCTTCAAGCTCAACTAGTGGTGGTGGGATTTTACGGTTGATAAAGGAAAGTTACAACACGAAGATATGAAAGTTGAAGGCAGAAAGCAACATTGTTGATTTTATCAAGAAATTTTAAAGTTATTAATTAGTAATTTAGCTTATCATATGAGAAATATGGAATAATAAGAAAGGGTAACCTAAATAAGAGAATAACTCATTTATATGAACAAAAATTTTAAGAACTTAATTTTAATCCTTTATATAAGAATCTTAATTTAGTATTTTCTCAAAATGGAACCTTTTGGAAGTTCATTTAGACCACCAATCCCAATGTACAATCTAGACCACCAATACTTATGCATGATCTAGACCATTAATCCTTTGATACCATGATATTTCAAGGCATATCTTGACATTGGCATCAACATCATTTTAATATATTTTAAGGCGCATTGATATCAGCATATTCTAGGATTAACATCAACATTGTATCAGCAATTTTGGTGGTTTGACACCACTTGCCTCTTTGGTAGTGAGTTCCATGAACACGGTTTATGAGGATAGGAGCAGTGAAGCAGTAATGGCCTCCTATGCATGAGTGAGGTTCTCTATTGGCTCATAGATGCAATCACTAAGAGAGTAACAAAACCAATAAATGAAGAAGTACAAGTTATTACAAAGAAGTTTGAATCCATAATAGTCACAACTTTGTACTCTGGTGTACCATCAAGCTCAATTGGTAGTGGTGGTGGGATTGTATAGTTGGTAAAGGTATTCATTATATAAGGTTCTAACATGAAGTCATGGAAGACTAGATGTGGACCTTTATGGAATTGAGGAGCTAAAGGTGGAAGGGACATCATTGATCTTACTAACAAAGAAAAATGGTCTAAGTCATTGAGAATTTAATTTATCACATGGCATGGTGGTTTTATTATATGTCAAAGAATCTAAACACGATCATCAATTTAAAAAGTAAAGGTAGCACAATGATATCAATTAGCAATTACCTTGTGAAAAGCTTAACCAATTTCTCTTGAATATGGCGCAAATGATTGAAATGACATTCAACCTATGAATTCACAAGGATGTTGATAACAATTTAATAATTGGTTTATGAATGGTAGCGTGTTAAGGTTGAAAATCTTGAGCAATGGATTTTAGAACTTAATAGCAAATTGAAGTTCACGATCATTGACACTATCATTCAGAAACCCATGTAGCTAAAACACCCTTCTACTACTAGATCGAGAGTCTTCTCATTTATGATGAACTTGAGCATGATATGAAATGAGGAAGATTGGTGATGAAGTTCATAGAAATTGACTCCCAAAGCATAAAATTGGCAATGGCTGGATAATTTCATATGAGTGATGGCAAGGATCCTTAGATTGGTAACACACATCACAAGTGCATATGAGATGGATTACATAGTTATAGAATTTAGGCCATAGTGTTCACGAGTAATAAGCTCAAGTATTTTTAAGCCTTGTCATGATGCATAGCAACAATGGCATCATGACAAGACTGTAATACTTGGAGATGACATGGACCTTTCAATATATACAATAGTTTGTAGTAGAAGAGCAAGTCATGGTCAAAAACGGAATTAGAACTTTAATGCACACTGTAACTAAATTGGGCATGATATAAAAAATGAAATATAAAATAAATTACTAATTAATATTTAAGTTCTAATAAATAATTAATTATTTAATAAATATATATTTAAGTCTTAATTATTAATTAATTAATTAATTAATCCTTAATTAACCTTACTTAGTGTTAATAATCAATTTTATTAGTATTAGAAAATATATCTTTATCCCTTTTACACTAATATGCGACAAAGAAATGAATAAAAATATAATCTTCATGTGAATATATACTTAATAAACATTACAACTTGAAATATATATAGAGAATTTTATATAATAAAACAATTATTATATTCTAGCAAGATAAATACTATTCATAAAATATATTAGAAAATTCATATTATTCTTTAATGTAAAAATATTTTATAATAATTAAAAAATATTATCAAACTAATCGAATATAATTACAAATAAAATCATTTCCTTATCGACATGTCAATCTATTTGCAATTAGTTTATCTTTAATCATACAAAGGAATCTCCTTATTTTATCTAAGTCATCACCCTCTAAATTGATGAAATCATTTTAATCAATATCTTTATGTTATTGCCACTACCTAACACTCTCACTAATGCAGTTAAAAGTTGCCATCTTTTTTAATATGTAATATGTGATAAAATCAGGAGTGCATATAAAGGTTTATCTAAAAAATCACGAGAAAGAAAAATGTCATGATATGTTTTATATAGTGGATATTGTTTACAAAAGTTTTCAAAATTCTTTTTTCTAAGGCACGTGTCCAAGTAGTTCACTAATATGACTTGCTTTTTTTCTCACATCTAATATTCAAAAGGTTTATAATAAAATCATTAGTCAAAAATTCAATATTTACAAATCACCTTTTTTGAAACACTACAATGCTTATTGAGTAAATTCAGCAGTGGTGTCATGTTGTGAAATTGCATGCATGACCATATCCCCACAAGTGCACCCATTTCCTTGAGTTTTTGAAAGAGACAATCCAACCTTGGATGGAAAATGATATCATGTCAAAATTTACCATGATAATAAATGAAATTCCTTGTTTAATTTCTTTTTTCCTATCCTTAGGCCTTTGTCAATAAAGCAAAACACCATTGATATCCAGCAACATAATGACCATAGGTAACAAGGGGCAACGTTGCCTCTTGAACGGTATGCACTCATCTTTTAACGCTATATTGTTGCCAATTTCTTTATTTACTTGTACATCATTCTACAAGATTTAAATATTGAAGATGCTAGAGAAAGTAGTTTAGGAATTGAAGGCGATAAAAATGGTGATGTAAAAACTGAAGGAGTTAAAGATGATGGTTCACAAACCTTAGCATTAAATTCCTTTTGCAACTTGCCAAGACAAGTGGTCCACACAATGATGATGTTTTGAGTTGAATTGTTATACATTTCCTGCATGAACTCTATTGTTAAAGTTTTAACTTGAAGGGTCAACACATGAAACACATGGCTGCCAAGTGGCCATTTGGTGTCATCATGTATGAACAACGTTAAGTCTTTCAAGATAATTCTAAGAGTTTGACTCAGAGGCCCAATTAGGCAGAAGACTTAGAGTCCTACCCTAAGTCCCCTAGAATGATTATCCCTTGAACCCTAGAGGATAACCCAAGTAGACTTTAGGATCCTGTCCTAGTAGACCTAGACAGGCTCATGCCTTAACCCTACAAAGGAAATGTGTCTCACACATACCCCATGACATAAGCTAAGCTCCTTGAGAATCACCCTCATTTGGGAGTACAACCCCTTTAGGGCGACAAGGGGTACCCTGAACCACGACTAACCCCTAAGGGATTGATGGCCAAGTCATACCCTAGACCTAGCTAGTACTTAATGAGACACGAGTGTGCGCCGTAGGCGGACTCGAGTGTTCTATTAAGCAAACTCCCTAAGGCTAGGTTTGGATAACCCTAAGTACATGACCTTGCGAGTGCTTCACAAAAAGGCTCTTGCTAAGAAGCTTAGGTTGTTCAACCCCTGGATTCTAAGGAGAACACTCCCCTAGCCAAGTGTGCTTAAGCACACTTGATTATGAGACCTAACCTTCCTTGAGCAATTGCCTAGCACCCTAGTGCAAGCACAAGCATGCTTGTTTATCAGAGTATCCAACCCCTTGGCGACCAACCCATGACATAATCCCAAAGGGCGTGCGTCGAGCGTTGTATCGTGTGATGTCTAGCCCAGTGTCACATCTCCATGTGACACTGCCTTCCACGATGTAGGCTATCATGCCATAGCCTTATATTTGAGAGTTGCACCAAGTGCCACAAACATGGCTCCTAAATGCCAACTCTAGAACCCTAAGGGTTAGGTCTTGTAACTAGGTGTGCTTTGGCACACTTAGCTGGGGAGTGTTCTTCTTAGAATCCAAGGGTTGAACAACCTAAGCTTGTTAGCATGAGTCCTTTCGTGAGGCACTCGCAAGGTCATGTACTTAGGGTTATCCAAACCTAGCCTTAAGTAGTTTGCTTAGTAGAACACTTATGTTCATTTACGGCACATACTCGTGTTCTCACTAAGTACTAGTCTTAGGTCTAGGATATGACTTGGCCATTCAAACCCTTAGGGGTTAGTCGTGGTTCATGATACCCGGGTATGTGTAAGGCACATCTTCTTGATGAGGTTAGGGCATGAGTCTATCTAGATCTACTGGGACAGGATCCTAAACTCTACTCGGGTTATCCTCTAGGATTCAGGGAATAGTCATTATAGGGAACTTAAGGCAAGACTCTTATTTAATTAGGCATCTGAGTCAGACTCTTGGGTCATAATGGAAGACTTAATGTTACTCACATAGAGAATTGACGCTATAAGGCCACTTGGTAGCCATGTGTTGCCACATGTTAGCCCTCTGGGTTAAAACTTGACATTTCTCATCATACTTGTTTGCAACAACTCTTGCAAGAATGTTATGCATTTTTCTACACTATTTATTCTCACTTGTGACCACTATTGCAACAACCAATATGATGTTTAGTGGATGTTGCTTAAACATGCTCAAGCAATGGGGACACATTCACCATCATTTGGCCATATTCAAGACTTAGTTCTAATGGTTATATAAATGTTTATTAAGAAGACAATTAACATAGCTTTTACTATAACTCAACCCTTTATTTTGAAGGTTGATTATTATTACCTACTGGATTATGTGACAAACCCTAGATGTAGTGAAAAACAGCCCCACTTAATGTACTTATGTCATAGTTCTAACCATGGTGGGCTGATTACTTGGGTAAAGTGGATATGTAAGATATATAGGCAAAACGACCCAAGATGACCTGAGTCATCATGACCAAGGGCCCTCTCATAAACACCAATTGGCTTAAGGGAAGAGAAAAGGTTGTTACATTTGGTATCAGAGCCTATTCTCTACGGTCAATAGGATTGCCTAAAGTGTAGAGTATTTTAGGGTTTAGTTAGTTCTAAATTCTTGAAATACTATATCACTTTTTACTAACAGTCTAAATTTTGAGCAGAGAGTTGGTCATGCAATCTATAACTCCTTTGAAAACACCTACTTTATAAGTGGGTGTGGGTTATGGACTCCAATGTTGAAGGTAGCACTTGGAAGGCAATGTTAAGTTTACACATTATTGAAAATTTTTCTTTTTCTTTCAGGTGTATGAAATTGGGATAACACATGATTGAGAATGTGACAACGTCCTTTGAGTTTTGACTTATGTCAAGATTCAATATCGATTTCGACAATGGTGTTCAAGTTGGGAAAGGGTTTATGTTAAATGTGCATTTTTTACTTCAGACATAAAAATGAACACTACATTTTGATAGAAGGTGTGTAGAATGAGCCCTCATTATAGTGCATATTTTTAAAAGTGTAAATCAAAAAGTAGACTATAGTGATGAACTTATAATATAACGGAAAGTCGGATATTAACATATGATGAATATGTTAAGCATAAGTTCGAAGGTCCAATGTAATCAAAGTATTGTTTGATGTTTGTAATATTTTGATGACATTACTACAAATAACATTAGGTGGAATAGTTGACTAAGTTCAAGTCACCTAATTTGAACATGTACAATTTGAAACCTTATTTAGTTGTAATGCGCACTCTATATTCAAGTTAGCTAGCTCGACTAACTTGATTATGAAGTTGTCTCATATGAGATCATTTGAGAGACTTGGGATAATAGTTTGAGGATTTCGTTTTATTATAGTTTCGGGGAGATGGCATGATTTACCAAAAACGAAAATGTTGAAAACATACGTTTACATTTTTCAGTTTATTGAGTGCTGAAGGACTTGCATAGTGAGGGCGTTTGGCGCACACTTATGCATTTTTATTATTAACTCTTTAAGCTTAAAATTGTAACATTGTTTGCAATGTGGGGATAGGCTCTTGAACAAGGGTGATTCCTTACTTAAGAAGAGCATGTTTGGATTCTCCACTCTGCTTATCAACTAAGTAAGAAAACTGTTAAATTTGATAAGTTATGTTGGTGGTTGTCAAATGAGTCGGAGCTAGTTGGATATACATTTTGGAGGTTTAAATGCATGTACTCCTTAGAGAATGGTATTCGGTGAAGATTAAAAGTTGGTATTTGTTTCAATATTGCTTTCATTTATAATCGAATACGATTATTTAAAAGATGCTTTCTTGACTCTGCATCATGATTGCAAATGTTTCAATATCCAGTACAAAAATATGAGGTTTCTTATTTCATTCATTGAGAATATTCTTACTTTAGACTTTTAGAAGTAATTGTGACAGTTTTTTAAGATTGATTATAAATAATTTATCAAAATATGGTATGACATCTCTTGAATATTGAGTTTGGAGTGTTCAATATTGAGACTTGGTTATGATACATGAGGTGGCCATAATCATAAATATAAAGACTCAAGCGGATTGAGTCCGACACTTTGGTAAAACAATACTTTAGTGTAGTAACTTGAAATGTGTTTTCAAATTAGTTGTGAAATAAGGTTTTTCAATACATTGCTTGAGGAGCAATGTGGTACTTTGTGGGTGTCTAGAATGAATAGTGTATTTTAGTTCAATGTATTGAATTGGATATCTTATTTATGTTTGGGAAGATCTGCTGAATTATGAAATATAATTAAAACATAAAGTTAGTGTGGCGTAGTGCCATGATAACATTAGTGTGGAAAATAATATCTTACTAAATCAATTAATGAACCAAACATTAATTCATAATTCTTCTTAGTCTCTGAACAGTTTCTTTAAATACTAAAGTACTATTATATTTTCATCTAAAAATTGAAATTCAGTTCATATAAAGTAAGAACATTTCAATAAATTGATATAATTGAAAGGTTATACTGCTAATGTAATAATTAGTTACTATTGAACGTTAAGACGATTGTGTTATCAGTTCGAGAGTATCAATGTTAAAATTGCAACTGTTTATGAAATAAGGATTAATTTAAAGGTTGCTTATCAAAACACTAATTATTCAAATTAGTGGAAATGTTATACTTCGTTATAATGTTTAAAAAACATTTACATAATCAGTTTGAGAGTTGGAAATGAATATAATGTTACAAAGGCATGCAGTATTCTGAATTCAATGAGACTTTTATTGTGAAGATTAAGTTTTAAAATTTGGTATTTTGAACTTAGTGAGATGGGAGTTAGGAATTACTGAATGGTATATAGTATGTTATGCTCTTTGGAGAATGGGTACAATGAGAGTGTCAATTAAGACACGTGCTATCTAAAGATTATCGATTGAAGCACTAAAGATGGGTTGAATTTCTTAGTTTTCACATTGATTTGTAAGAAAGGTATGTTAATTTATTTGGTTCCTGAACTGGTCAGTGTTGAAAGGATTGTAAAAGACAAATGGTATTGCTATCACACTTCATCGCGGATTTGACTGAATTTGATTCCTATCATAAATAAATTTTATTTTAATAACATACCAAGTGGATGGCAGTTGGCAAATTGGCATGACCTTGTTGTACATGTGTACAACCATGTGCCTTATGATCGCCTTTGGCCAGATTGACATGTCTACAAAGAATAAGGTTTCGAGAATAGATTTTAGTATTGGAAAAGAGCTTGATTATAATAAAAGTCTCATACTTAGTATGGCGTAGCTATATTAGTAACAAGGGATATGTATAGGCAGACCTTATGTAAAGGGATAATGTGAAAACACCGAGGATGCAGAAATGTGAGGCTATAATAACGTAACATATGAAAATATAAACATAAGAATCATTAAAAAAAATCCAAGAAATGCAAAGGCATTGGGTTAAGCATTTATTATTTAGAAATAAAGTGAAACTTTATTCTTGTTAACCTAGGGGCCGGCAGCAACACTAACTAGAAGCCTACAATATAAATTCTAGTTAAGTAAAGAAATTAATCATTGTGTTATGTGCGTCGGGTGACAAACTTTGTAAACGTCCAAAAGGTCTCCAAGTAACTTCGTGTCACATGTAGTGCCTTTGGCAACTAGATTTAGGACTCAATGAAAACGGTTCTAAAGTGTACTTGTTTTACGTAATGTAAGAAGGGTAATACAACTTATGTGAACTTTTGGTTGACTCCACATAGAGTGATATGTTAGTTTTGGTTAGTTTTTTCTAACATTATCTAGTCTAAGAGTTAGACGTCAATGAGGACATTGACATTTCAAGGGAGGGAGTGTGTCATAGTTTTTATTATGACTACTCTTTATTTTAGACGTTTACTATTGTTACTTACCAAACTATGTTGATAAGCCCTAAATGTATGTGAGAAACTCTAAGTGAAGGTTCTAGAAAACTCTTTACCCTTGTTTTCTGTGTCCCAGTTGGGTTAATGGTTAAGTTCAGCATTTGTAGCCCACATATGTAAACAGGAAAACGGGGGAGGCTCTATCACATATATTAAGTAGTACATGTAGGTTCATGACTGAGTTCATTGCTCTTATACCCTCTATTGTGCCACCTCAACTTTCAGACAATAGGGTATGTCCCACCTTCGGGGTAACCTACCCTTAACGTTGGTGAATTCATGCATGGAAGGTCCTATCGGATTGCATGTTCCAAGAGGCAGAGGTAGAGGCTTGTCTCCAACCTCCTCCTTCATGTCAAGTTAGGTGTAGCACTCATGGCCAAGCAAGGCACATCTATGTCCTTGTCCAATTGTGGGTGTGGGATCTTGTTTGACAAGTTCACATTACCTAGTTCTTAAGGATTCACTAAGGGGTTCTAGAGTTGGCATTTAAGAGCGCCACGTTTGTGGCACTTGATGCAACTCTTGAATCTAAGGGATTATGGCATGATAACCCACATCGTGGAAGGAAGTGTCACATGAAGATGTGACACTGGGCTAGACCTCACACGATACAATGCTCGAGGCATGCCCTTTGGGGGTCGCCAAGGGGTTGGATACTCTAGCAAACAGGCTTGGACTAGGGTGTTAAGCCTTAGGCATTGGCTCAAGGAAGGTTAGGTCTCGTAACTAGGTGTGCATTGGCACACTTGGCTAGGGGAGTGTTCTCCTTAGAATCCAGGGGTTCAACAACCTAGGATTCTTAGTAGGAGCCCTTTAGTAAGGAGGTCTTGCACTTAAGGTTATCCAAATCTAATCTTAAGGAGTTTACTTAGCAGAACACTCATTTTCACCTAGGACACACACTCATGTCCTCAGTACGTACTAGCCCTAGGTCTAGGGTATGACTTGGCCACTGAAATCCTTAGGGGTTAGGGTACCCCTTGTTGCCCTAAAGGGGTTGTACTCCCGGATGAGGGTGATTCCTTAAGGGGTAAGTGACGATGCCTTAGCTTTATCATGGGGGTATGTGTGAGACACATCTCCTCCATAAGGTTAGGATATGAGCCTCACTTACATGTAACACACTAAAAGCACTCACCTTATCCTTAATAATATCATGAACCTGAAAAGGATGGTTTCTCAACGAGAGGAGGAACTTTCCTACACTAAAGTCATTAAAAATATTGTATAAACACGTAAAACTCACATGTCTTCCCTCTCCTCCAACTGAAACTCCATCACATGAATAAAAGATCCTCTTTAATTGAATTTCATTGTGTAAATGTTTCATATGCCCACAAACTCTTTCATACCGACCTATAACTTTTAAAAGAGGAAAGCCTTTATGCTCTCATGTTGTCAAGAATATGCCATGTTCCATATCCTCAAGTCTTCTAATGACAACATTTAAAATTTGAAATACCAAGATACCTTCTTAAACAACACCTATCACCAAGCCTTGATTCATTGTAACTTCAAAGAAAGAAACAAAATGAGGTTGTAGATGTTGTGTTATATGGTCTTTGGTCGAGCTTCTAGGTATGAAAGCTTGTTATTCTCAACAAGCATTCATGTACAAGGATATGCTCTTGAGCTCCATTAAATGAACGAAGCATGGACAACCATAATGGCATACAACTTTAACATATTTCTGAATTATTTGTGGACTTATTATTTATGCTAATTATGTGCCCAACAACATATCTAATTGCTTCATTGATTACACATAAACACTCTAAGGCCCAATTGTGTAATAAACTGTATATATAAGAAATACATAAAAGCCTTAGAATGTGTTATATACATCACCATCCATGTGTCACATAAGCATATGCCTAGTCACTATGTAAACATATTTCAAAATTACGAATGGTTAACTCAAAAGAATGAGTAGTGCAATCACAAGGATATCCTTTAAGGATACACTCCCTTCCAATCAAGATTGCATAAACCCTCATTATATAACCATTTCTCCACATTTAATGTTTTTACAATGTCCTTCATTAATCATTCTTCTCTTTTCTTGTTGTGAACCCAATAAAGCAAATCCTTTACTATACTCAATTCATGCACCTCAAAAGTCTTTTCATGAAATAAGTTTTGCACTTGAACTTTTGCAATCCTAAATTATGTAATCCCATGTAAAAGAAATTGTGATTGATTTTAATGCCCATTGAATTTGTGAGATGCTTTCTATTCAAGAGGTGAGATCAAAAACAACAATGCCTCAATGATGCTTATCAATATTTGTACATGTGATTGGCTGAATTTAAGTGTGTACAAATGAATCAACCATATCAAACCCTAAATTGATAAGCTTTCCATATAACTTCCATGCCACTAAACTTGCACTCAAATATCTTATCAAAACCCCACTTAAAGCATATTATACTTTTTGAAGCTATTGTTCCTGGTCACGTCAAATTTTGATTCATATTGATTTTAAATTGTACCATATATAATTTAATTCTTAACTTATGTGAAACACCCTTGCATGAAGTTTAATTGTACTTAGCTTATACTAAATTTATTTGCATTTTTCTCATATTAATTCTAGATTGTTTACTCTAGTTCATATCAATTTGATTTATTGTTTATATTGATCTCAAACCATGCAATCTAGGTCCAATGTGAGATATAAAATTGTATAGTTCACTTCTACTTATACACATGTACTCACCATTTATTTGTGCTTGTAATTGTATAAATTAATAACCAATCAAAAGTACTAGAATTTATATAGGTTTTACTATATGCATTCATGCACATGCAATGTAATTATTAATTTAAGTTATAACAAGCTAAGAGAGGTGTGAATACCAAATATGATTCGATTAGGTCTAACTCATACAAAGCATTTATATTAAGTGTCCAAGCACACTTGGTGCCATGTAAATCTTGGAGCCCATATTAGTAGTCACCCAGATTAGTGCCACATGGTGCCTAATGCCACATGGACATGGCACCTCCATGGTGGAGTGTACGTGGCATATATACTATGTATATACCATGGAACCTTACATCATCCCCCTCTCAAGACTCGATGCCTGCCTATCAAGGTTGTCTCCTCCCTGCTGGTGGAATGGTAGGAGCTGACACACATGTGCAACATGTTGTGACTCTCGAAAGCCATCATGACGCTTCAAGCGATACACTTACATCCCCAACTGTTCTTCAAAACTCCATGGCCCAACCCATCACAACTAAAGCCCTACTGCGTGTGTTTAATCCACTAGCCTCAGAAACTTAACAAGAACCAAATCTCCCACTTGATATTAAGGTGGCAGTTGATGTTGTTGATTGTAAGTGACAATAGAGGAAGGACTTGGTTTAAATGCTCCAACCACATATGTCCATCCATATATCGGGCCTCTTGATGATGCCAAGTACTGGTGGCAACACGGGTTCACGACCATATAAACGTATGGTTAGTACTGACGTACTTGGTGAGCATGGCTTTGAAAGTTTTGTTCAATTGTTTCACCAAACCATTAATCTTGGGATGATAAGATGAGGCAAAGGATTGTCGGATCTGCAACCATTACATCAACAAAGTTATTGCTTCCACTGTTGAACATGGTCCTTGATCTGATAAAATTTGTTTGAGGCAACCATGCTTCAGCACCACTTGAGTTAACAAGAATTTGATGATAGACGTTGTTGTAGCATCCGGTAAAGCACACACTTCTACATACTAAGTCAAGTAATCAGAGCACACAATGATGCATCAATTACCAAACTACAACACATGAAATGGCCCCATGATGTCATAAGCTACTAACTCAAAGGGGTGAGAAACTCGAGTTGGCTCTAGGGTTGTAGCATGAGGAAGTGTGGACACGTTATACCATTGACACTCCGGACATGTATGAATGTACTCATGCATGTCTTGCCAAATCAAGGCCAATACAAGTGCTCCTGAATCCTCTCAAGGCATCGTTGGAATCCCATGTGTATGGACATCAGGTTGTCATGAAAGAACTGCAACCATGAGTTAATGTAAACCAATGGTGCCACCACACGACACTTGAAACTGTCTCCAACAAACACAAGCATGTCATCCATCAATATGAAAGACCGTGCATACGTATGAAAGTTAAGATCCTTGCAGGGTACATCACCTCTCAAAATTTCACACAACCTTCTGATCCACAGCTCTGCCTTCTAGGCCTCCACAATGTCTTCTCGCCTAGGAGGACATGATCGGGGAGGGCATCCGTCAACAATGCCACAGGTGTCGCCACACCACCGAAGCTCGGAATAATGCGTCCATGTCTACCATGCTAGATCCTGCCCGATGAACAATCCAAAATTGATACCTTTGCATAATTAAAGCTCACTGTGCAAGTCATTCCGTTACATTCCTCCTCTTTATGATCAGTTGACTGCAACATGATTGATTTTCAACATCATGTCAAAGCCATGTAAATATGCATGGAACTTCTAAAAGGCCCATACGACTGACTGTCATGCATTCCTTGTCCATGGTGGAATAGTTTTTTTTCTAAAGCAATTAGGTACCACTGACCATCGGGAGTCTCCTGCAATAGATATGCTCCAACTCAACATTTGAAGCATTCAGCCCAAAGAATAAAGAATTTGTTGAAGTTCAGATACCGCAACAAAGGTGGAGATCCCAACAGTGCCTTAACATCCTCGAACGCCTTCTAACACTTCTTGGACCACAGAAATCGAGCTCCTTGTTTTAACAATCCTTGCAATGGGATTGTCAGATTTGAGAATCGTGGAACAAACCTCACTAGGTATGTTGCATTTCCCAAGAAACGCTGCAACTCTGCCACTAACTTATGAGCAGGAAATTCTTGTACAACTAGGGTCTTCTTGGGATCCGGCTTGACACCCTTTGTCATTATGATGAATCCTAGGTACTTCAGGAGGTACATTGAACTTGCACTTCTGCTCTTTCAACTTCAACCCCGTATTGCACCAATCGTTACAGGACCCATTCTAACTACTGAAGGTGCTCCTCCTACATAACAAAGTGAATCAAAAAGTTGTCAATATATGCACGTGCAAATTCTTGAAAGCCCTCCAATAGCTCGTCCATCATTCGCTGGAAGGTTGTTGGGGCCCCGACCAATCCAAATGGCATAACCGTAAATTCATATAAGCCGGATGGTGTTTGAAATGCTATCTTTGCTGCATCTTCAAGAGCCATAGGGATCTGTCAATAGCCAAAAGCCATATTAAGGATAGTGAAGTACCAGTTGTTCCCAAATGCATCAACCAAATCATCCACCCTTGGTAGTGGATATGAATTTGGAACATAAATATTATTCAATGGATGGAAGTCAATAGTGGAACGTGCAGTCCTATTTGACTTCATAACTAGGTGTGGTTCTACTGTCCATGGACTTTGGGACTTACATATCACCTTCAACTCCAGCATCTCCCTCACACAACAATTCATGATATCTTTCTCCTGTGGAGAACGTCGCCTGAGCCCCATCATGATTAAACAAGTTGTACAGCCGGGATGTGATGCCAAGTAGTCAACAGGGAATTCGCATCTCCTAAAATGGGTGTGAATAGGTTCGGATACCTTGCCAACAAGTCTTGGCCTTAACTCGTTGCTCTAGAGAAGGCTCTTCCTTAAGCGCCACAATGCCCTGCAATGTCACCGCCATGCCATGCAGTGCAAGTCTTGTAGCCCGCAATGGGGGGCATCCTAGAATAGATAGCGTGCACGTCTCAAAATCACATCTTGCCTTGACCGCAGAGCCAATTGATACCCAGGATGATGTCATGGACTTGGCTCGGCATCACCCGCAACAAAGTATATGATGGTATCCTCCTAACAACATAGGCACGTATGTAATTCAATGTGATCGAGTAAAGGACTTCTTATCAGCAACCACTACTTTCAAAGTTTGCTCAGCAAGTACTGTGTGCAAGTGTAGGGACTCAACTACCAATCGATTGATAAAAGATATATCAAATCTGGAGTCCATTAGGACCAAAAACAGAGTTCCTTCTACCATGCTTGAGAACACAAACATAAAATGCTCGGTGTCCGGTAACTCAATTGAGACCCCTATTCCCGCACAAGCATGGAAGAACAAAGGTGCTTTGAGAAAGTGTTGACTATGTGCAAGAGTCAAATTCTTCAAAGGTGGTGCAATGTGCCTAGTGCATGGGTACTCTAACACCCCATGCACTACTCCCCATTTTCTAGCTAAGGAAGCATCTCAACTTCTTATGCAATCTTGATGGCGGCTACTTGATGTTAATTTGCACATGCTCGTGCAACATGTCTCCAACCTCAGCACTCGTAGCACTAAATCGAAACATAATCGGATGTCAAAGAAGTTCCAAGAACAGTGCTGGTGTAAGATACACACATTGTGTTGCACCCAACGAGTTCTCAAATCGTTGTGCAATCCTTAAGGTCTCCTCCACAGTCGAGGGATCAAATCCCTCTACCAAGCAGCTAAATCAGGGCAAAGAACAAGCCCAACCGTACATTATTTGACCAAGTTCAAAAACTTGATCCCAAATCATTGAACAATCTCTCCCGATACTTGCTTCAAGTTATGGAACTCACGAAAGGTAGTAGCGGAATCCTCGGACTTACCAAAAGCTTGCTTGAATCACTGGAACAAGATGTTCCAATCTTGCTGATCAAGAACATGGACATCATTGTATTATTACAAGGCAAGTTCTTGTAAACACGTTAGGAACTCTCGCAACCGTTGGGATTCAGACCATCCATGATAATCAGCAATCCTTTAGAAGTGTTCACACCAATGATACACATTCGCTCCAGCGTCCCCCTTGAAGAACTCTAGACACACACGTGGATTCAAACCTAAAAGGTGTGGATTGGAACTCTATAGCACACTGACATTTTGTTGCATACCTTATTGAATTTCCCACAGAAGAACAGTCTGATTTGCCACGCTCAATTGCAGCACATCGAACAATTGTAATCACCTTTCTTTATTTGCCATCACGAACAATAACAAAAGGACCACCCAACATCTCCAATGAGAGAGGTGTGAATATCAAATATGATTCGATTATGTATTACTCATACAAAGCATTTATACTAAGTGTTAGGATTAGCGTGCCTAGTACTAGGTAAATCTTGGCGCCCAATTCAAATTAGTGTACCTAGTGCCACATGGCACCTCCATGGCAGAGTCTACTTGGCATATATATTATGTATATACCATGGAACATTAAATAGATTATATAGATCTATATATACATGTACGTGTGTGTGTGGATTAAGGAAGTAAATGTTTTTTTTCAGACCCTCAATTACAAACTAAGCATATTTAGTATAATATTATACTTTTAATTTATATATTTATAACATTTTCCTTAATAAACTGAAGCTAAATTGTCGTATGTGAAAACCAAACTAGGTTGAATATTTACCCGAGCAAGGTACCGTGATAGCACATGTGCACGGTAGACATCAAGCTCCTGCTGCTACTCTTACTTCTTCTTCAGATCCAAGTGTATTGCACTAATGAGGAGCATTTATGTTCAACAGACGGGGGGCTCTTCCTTCGTGTTATAGGGGTGTCCAGGACGAGCTCATTGTCAGGTTTCACGAGTACAAGCATGCTTCAGTCCACAAAAAAACGCTGCTCAAAGCGCTACAGGACTTTGGTGATTGGCGTTGGGTGGAGCGGAACAATCCGGCATCTGCCTATCCAACTGATTTTGCTCTCATCCAAGTTACAGCTGGTTCCTCGACCCTGCGCCACCGCCTTGAGCTCTTGAGCTTTGTCAAAGATGTCTCCTTCCAGCTGCGTTTCAGCAGATTGCCCCTCACCATCGATACTCCGGGCCGACCGCTCACCCGCATGAGCGAAGAACCGCTATTTGAGAATGTAACACTCGGTCGGAATCTTCTCCTCCAGGTATTTCAATGGTTTTGTTCCATCTCCCTCCTAAGCTGGACACGTGCCAGAGGTCTCAGATAACATCCATGTTTGGAGCTGACAAACTATGGGCAAAGGGATTCACGGGTGCTAACGTGAAGATGGCAGTCTTTGATACTGGTGTGCGGGCCGATCATCCACATTTCCGGAACATCAAGGTGAGCTTTTTATTGTTTGATCATTCGTTATGTTTTAACAAAGCGAAAACACAGGAGAGAACGAACTGGACGAACGAGGACACACTGAATGATAACCTTGGTCATGGCACTTTTGTTGCAGGTGTTATCTCCAGTCAAGACTCACAGTGCCTCGGTTTTGCTCCTGACGCTGAGATATACGCATTTCGTGTTTTCACTGACGCTCAGGTCTGGCATTTTTCCATCTAGTATCTACATGTAAGGTGATTGTTTACAGGTTTCCTATACGTCATGGTTCTTAGATGCTTTCAACTATGCCATTGCCACGAGGATGCACATACTTAACCTCAGCATCGGTGGGCCCGACTACTTGGACCGCCCCTTTGTTGAGAAGGTGACACAAATATATGCAGACACAGTTAAATGATGTATTATGGGTATCAGTGGTTCATTCATACGTTCCACAGGTGTGGGAACTGACTGCCAACAACATTATCATGGTGTCCGCAATTGGAAATGATGGCCCTCTATATGGCACTCTGAATAATCCTGCTGATCAGAACGACGTTATTGGCGTGGGCGGGATCGACTACAACGATCACATATCGTCCTTTTCCTCTCGTGGCATGAGCACTTGGGAAATTCCTCACGGGTTGCCTACAGTTGTGTTGGTCTAGCAGATTTTTAACTCTGCGCATCTTGTTGCTGCAGCTATGGACGCGTCAAGCCTGACATTGTAGCTTACGGACGCGATGTGTTTGGATCCAAAATAACTAGCGGATGTAAGAGCCTTTCTGGGACGAGTGTGGCAAGCCCCGTTGTTGCAGGTGCTGTGTGCCTTTTGGCCAGCGTTATTCCTGCAAGCGTACGGTGGGATATCCTGAACCCGGCCAGCATGAAGCAGGCACTTGTGGAAGGCGCAACTCGGCTTACTGGTCCTAACATGTACGAGCAAGGTGCTGGTCGCTTGAATCTGTAAGTACTTCATTCCTTTTTTTAAGCTGCCTGCCTAAGACACTTTGCAGGCTGGAGTCATATCGAATTCTCGTCAACTATCGGCCCCGTGCTAGTGTAATGCCAGCCGTCCTGGATCTGACGGATTGCACGTACGCATTGGCCCTTCTGTAGGCAACCGCTCTATGCACATGCAATGCCACGATGTTCAATGCCACATTCTGAATGGCATGGGCGTGATAGGGTACCTGGAGTCTCCTCCTTCATGGTCAGGTAGCGTGGATATCCTCAAGGTTGGCTTCTCGTATTCGAGCGTGATTTGGCCATGGACAGGCTACCTTGGTATCTACCTACAGGTTATGGACAACGGCGCTAGCTACTCGGGTGTTGTGGAGGGAAATGTGACTCTTACGATTGTTTCTCCTCCTGCGAAAGGAGAGAGCCAGCTGCAAAGATGGGCATGCGTGTTACCCGTCAAGGTTGCGGTTGTTCCAACTCCTCCGCGGGAGAAACGCATTCTCTGGGATCAGTTTCATAGCATACGCTACCCTCCAGGTTACATACCCCGCGATTCCTTGGACGTGAGGAACGATATTCTGGATTGGCACGGTGACCACCTCCACACGAACTTCCATGGTATGTTTGACGCGTTGAGAGATGCCGGTACTATCTAGAGACCTTGGGTTCCCTCTCACTTGTTTCGATGCCAGAAATTATGGAAGTCTGATGCTGGTGGACCTGGAGGATGAATTTTACCCCGAGGAGATTAAAAAACTAAAAGTTGATGTGGAGAGCACGGTCTCGGTTTGATCGTGTTTGCTGACTGGTACCATGTAGATACCATGGTTAAGATTGAAGTTTTTCGACGACATACTCGGAGCTGGTGGACTCCTGCCACAGGAGGCGCCAATGTTCCCGCTCTAAACGACTACTTGCACCGTTCGGGATTGCTTTTGGTGATACAGTACTCAACGGAGCTTTCATTAGCTGGAAAAGGTCTCATTATGCGTCAGGGACAGATATTTGTAAATTTTCCTGCTGGAGCTTTTTGCACAGATTTCTCTCCAAGACAATTCTGTAGCAATACTGGCGCCGCAGCAAAACCAGATCCTCCATCAGAGCGCAGTGAGGAAGATGCATCCCCTTGTATCACTTGCAGCCTAACAAACTTGCAGCTATCCTAACAAACTTGATGGCCTGCAGGTGGAGTCGCCCGTACTGGGAGCTGTCAAGATTGGCAATGGCCGTGTAGCTGTTTACGGAGACTCCAATTGCTTGGACAGCAGCCATATGGTAACTAACTGTTACTGGCTCCTCAAGAAGCTCCTTGGTTTTACCAGTCACGGTGCCTATGACCCGGTTCTGTTCGCAACCTCAAAACGAGCTCACGATCCCGCTTGGTGGAGCTGAGACACAATGCCAGCGCGCAGAACGATATTAATCTTACAGCTTACTCACTTGTGCTCACACACAGTCTGCAGTGTGCAGCGATACAACCTCGGTCATGCATGGCCATGGACGCCTGCCGCACAGACAGCCCATGGGCAGTAACAACGGTAGCTTGAGCGTGAACTTATCTTTAACCAAGAAGCAGAGTAGCATGATATCTGGTGGACAGCGAATTAACTGGCAAAAGCATGATGAGGTTAGTAGATGATTGTTAATTTTGTTAATTCTCTCACACAGATGTACACGCAGTTGGACTCGTCTGCTCTAATAGCAGCACATTGGCTTGTTCTTCTGTTTTTGTGCTTCACAGGGTTTCTCCTCACCTTGAGCCTGTGGAGAGTCCGTCAGAAGAGGCGAAGGAAAGCAGCACGTAGAAGCCAAGTCACGCGCTTTTGACCACACATATACTTTAAATTATATTATATTATTTGGAACTGATTAGGGTAGGGTTTGGGAATGGGAGCTTAGATGGGAGGGTGTACCTGCCGCTCCGGAGGACGACAAAGATTTCATAGCTTTCCTAGACGAGGTGCTGCTGAGCGGCAATTGGATCCGGAAGATGATGGCCCAGCGGCCGAAGGAGCTGATCTCAAGCGGCAGTCGAGGTTGTTGCTGTTGTCTATAGGTTCTAGGTGTGTGCTTACGACAGATCGATTTACAGGTTGCTCAGGAATCGCCTGTCTGCCTCGCAGTCTCGCCAAGAAAGAAGTCCTACCTTAAGGATCTAGAGTCTAGGTGTAAGATGCTAGAGAGTCGGTGCAGTCAGCTCCAGCAGGCCGTAAATTTTGTATCTGCGGAGAATACGGTCTCTAAGAGCAGAAGTCTCCCGAATTAAGTGCAACAACAAGGTTAAGAGTGGCGGGGCAGAGCCTGCCGTGCTCATGAAGGTAAGAATGCAATAAATAATGTTTAACGGGTATTTCAATCTCTCTCACTGTTTAGGTTCCCTGCCGTCGGAATTCCTGTCTCCCAACTCTCGCCCTTGTTGCCTCGTCGACTTGTTGGAGACAATGTTCATGGCCGTCGTGTGTTCCTGGTGTGCATCCCGCCAAAAGACCAGGTGTTGCTATATACCGTCAAGGACAAACAAAAGGTCAAGGACTGGTTAACGGGGGTCACAGCGACCATGACCGTTGTCATCATCAGTCTTCTACTTATTGTGGTGCATGGTGGCCTCCTTGGGCAATGTGTATTAGAATGATATTGTGCTTAAATTACACTTTTATGGTGATTACAGTTATATGCTTAGGGTCGTTTCGCACCACACTTAACTTAACTTAAGTGGGCTTAAGTAAGGGAAAATGGATTCGTACTCGCCCTTAAATTGAGTAACCACTTACTTAACTTTTTTAAGGGTTTGACCACTAAGGGCATTGATTCACACCTGCCCTTAACTTAAGAAGTCACTTACTTAAGATTTTTTAAGGTTTGACCACTAAGGGCAGTGCTTTCGCAACCTCCCTTAACTTAACTTAATTTAAGGTAACAGTGAAAATTTGTAAAGAAAATTTAAGGGAGGTGGGGGTCCTTAGCCACCCTTAACGACTCACGAGGCTCGCCACCTTTTTCGCACCTTCTTTAAAATAAATAAAAAATAAAATTTTACATGCGTAATGTGCATTTTTTTTATGTAAAATATATTTATATTTTATATTTTTATTTTAACATATATAATTAAAATAAAATAATAATAATATGAATTTCTCATATTCTTAGTAATTCTTAGTATATTCTCCTTCTGCCCTAAATTTCTGCCCTAATTTCTATAGGTTTCTGCGCATCATCTCTGTACATCTCTGTAGATTTCTGTAGATTTCTGCGCATCGGGAGAGGAAGAGAAGAATTCAGGAGAAATCAGGAGAGAATGGCAGAAGAACAAGCAGATCAGGTAGTCTTCTTTCCTTTCTTCTTCTTTTCTTGCATTCATTTGCTTCATTTGCATCATGAGGCGGCCATAGAGACTGGCTGGATGGCACGAGCTCGACCGGCATTGGTCGAAGCTCGTGGGCGGCCGAAAGCCCGGCAGCTACTGCTACTGGGCTTTCTGCCCACCATAGCTATCGAGCGCATGGGCCGGCCAAAAGCCCGGCAGCTACTGCTGCCGGGCTTTCTTGCCCACCATAGCTGTCGAGCTCATGGGCCGGCCGAAAGCCCGGCAGCTACTGCTGCTGGCTTTCTGTAGCCCCTGGCTGGACTGGCTTGAGCTCGGCTAGCATTGGCCGAGCTCATGGGGCAGCAGAAAGCCCGGCAGCAATAGCTGCCGGGCTTCTGCCGCCCCTGGCTGGGATGGCTTGAGCTCGGCCAGCATTGGCCAAGCTCATGGGGCAAAGTAGAAAGCCCGGCAGCTACTGCTGCTGGGCTTTCTGCAGCCCTGGTTGGCTGGCTTGAGCTCGGCCAGCATTGGCCAAGCTCATGGGGCAACAGAAAGCCCGGCAGCTACTGTTGCCGGGCTTTCCGCCGCCCCTGGTTGGGATGGCTTGAGCTCGGCCAGCATTGGCCGAGCTCATGGGGCAACAGAAAGCCGGCAGCTACTGCTGCCGGGCTTTCTGCTGCCCTGGCTAGGCTGGCTTGAGCTCGGCCAACATTGGCCGAGCTCATGGGGCGGCCCAAAGCCTGCAGCAACTGCTGCCGGGCTTTCTACCTCCCTGGCCACCCACGAAGCCAGCAACAAGTGAAAGAACTGGGGCTAAGTCAGCTAGGTATGTCCGGTTGAGAGGAGACAACAACAATCTTCAAGGGTGGTGGGCGAAACAATTGACATGAGGGCGAGGGCCAGGGCCAGGGTTTTGAAGAAACTTCAATGAGATTGAGGGCAAGCAAAGAAGTAAACGTTTACTTATTATAAACTTTTTATTTTTAATAAGTAATTACTTTAAATGTTAATAAAAATTAAGGATTGCACATATTATTTAAATAATAAATATTTAAAGTGGTTAAAAATATTATTACAAATTGAAAATAGATTTTTATTGTAAATTGAAAATTTATTAAAAAATATTAATTAAACTTGACATATAATGTTATATGAAATGTAGATAGTTAAGTTCATTAAAAATAATTAAGTTAATAATTTTAATTTAAATGTAAATATAAAGTATATTATATTAAGGGCAATATTTCGAATTCATGGCCCTTATATTTTTTACTTAAGTATCTATGCGAATCCATTGCCCTTAACACAATCCCTTAATTTAAGAAAAGGTTAAGGGTTGATGAGTGCGAATCAATTGCCCTTAACACAATCCCTTAATTTAAGTAAAAAGGTTAAGGGTTGATGAGTGCGAATCAATTGCCCTTAACAAATTCCCTTAATTTAAGTTAAGGGTTGGTACGAATCCAAACCCTTAACTTCTCTTCTTAAGGGAGAGTTGGTGCGAATCAAATGCACCCTTAACTTTTTACTTAAATGCATGCTAAGTTTAAGTTAAGTGTGGTGCGAAACGACCATTACAATTTCAAGTTAAGTCCCTTGTTAAAACTGTTGCAAATCACGCAAGCGTTTTATGTTAAATGTACATATTCATCTCAAAAAATTCATAAAAATAAATGTCTGATTTTTGCTTAACTCACCATCCTCGTGAGACAAAAATTAATTATTATTAAATTAAGCCCCATTAAATAAATAAATTCAATTATATTAACTAATTAAAAAAATTAAATTAGTTATTATAAACTTATATGCAAAATAATGTGAGCTCCCACGTGTCAAAAAAGAACAATTTAAAGTATAATTAATTCAATAGCTTTCAAAATAAGCTCGTTAACATGTTTATTTTTTATATAATGGTGAACTATGTTTGTAGTTTGCATGCCAATTATTAATATGGAAAGAATTCATTAAGTTAGTGACAAACTTCATAAAGACCTTCACTAAAAATACAATTTTATTGGGAAAGAAGCTAAGTGTACGAAGAAGATTTTATGCTAATGTAAGGATGATGTTAAAAAGATACTTTTAAAATATAATCCCATAATGTGTGTAGTAATATAAATAAAGAGTTGTGATGTGAATTAATTTGATTGTGATGATTGAATGTTTAATGGCACGAAGGAATTGAGCCACATAAAAGAAGATTAAAGAGATCGAAATAGGGATGTTGAAGTGTGATTTTTTGTTTTAAACTCGCTTTATAATCTATACACACAAATAAAAAACAAATATATAGAGACAATCAATTTTTTTTATAATTAGAATTTAAAATTCATTTTTATGCATTTAATTAAAATAATAATTAAATATTCACTTAATAAAAAAGGCAAATTCTAACATTATATTTAATTCATATATCACTTCTGTTAAATTGTTTAGCAACTTTTATTTTAATAACCTATCATTTTATGATTTTAAACATCTATATAGGTTTGTTACTTAAGTGACATGACCTAAGGTATTGATGGTACCCAAAGCCAATACATGTCTTACATGTGTTTTGAGGGGAAAAAATGTTTAATTTTTTGATAATAAAATCATTCGAAATGTCATGTTACAAAGGGTTATACTGAATTATTCTTCTAAGACGAGTTGTACCTATAGTTTAATTATAAATCTCAAATGTCAAAGGGGTAAAGTTAAAAGTGATTCATTTTCATGAATTTGCACCTTAATAAGGTCACACAAGGTAATTAATTCTTAGGGTAAAATTTTAAATATTAAGCTTAAATTTATCTCAACTTCCTCACCCTCATGAAGATAAAATATATTTATTTTTTTGTTACATGTTTATTATCATAAGTTTAAATAAATAAAAAATAATGAAATACAATTTTATTTAGAATTATTTATTTTAAAAATAAAATTTATTAAGTTTAAATTAATATCATGAGGTAAAAGGTCAAGTGTAATCTCATCCTCCTTTGTGAAGGTAAGGGCACATGTGAAGGTTAGGAGTTGAGTTAATCTTAACTTTGAAAATAAAAAGATGGAGCAACATATTAATATCACCAAAAAAGATTACTTTAACCCAAAGGAACTTATATGTTATGACAAACACCCACATTTGGGAGAAACATGCGTTATGACATAACGCAATGCAAAGGAAACATAAAAGAAAAAGTCCTCTCCCTCTAACTTTTGTGCATAATGTGTATGTGAGAAACCCAATTTAGGGTTTTATTGGTGAATGAGGGAACACACATTTGAATGTAAGTAATTATAAATGGAACTCTATATCATTCTAAATACACATTGCCAAGGAGGCCACCATGCACCACAATAAGTAGAAGACTGGCAATATTACATTTTTAAATTTTAAATTAAAAATTATAAAAATAAGCAACTCAATAAAAAACATTAATGAGAAGATATGAAAATGCAGCCTAATAGCAAGACTTAGTAAACAACTTATTATTTTGCTTTTCATTGATGTAGTATGACAGCATTGCACAAAAGCCTCTGCATCATTGTCCGCCAGTAAACTTTATGAATTTGAAGGAACTGTAAATTGAAGATAAATCATATGCTTTCTTCAGTTCATATAGTGAGTGTTTCTAATAAAAACTATCTCCTTGGTTAGAAAAACTAATTTTGGATTCTTAGGTCTTAAAATTATCTTAATGTAAAGCTCTCATTTACCTCTTTTCTTTAGCAAACATGGTTTGGCTTTTTAGTTGGCAAGTTGGACATCTTTTGACATAGACCTAACATTTTTTTCTCATCCTTGGTGGATTGCACCAAGATTGTTAGTGTGCGTTCCACACCCCGTGTCCACCCATTAGGGCACTCACTCCCATCTTTGCTCACATGTACAATTGCTTCTCTTGAGACCATATGTAACTGTCTTATGATCAAAACTCACTCTCTATCCCTTTTTTTATGGTTTTCACAATTTGTGGGCGCCACATCATATACCATAGCTACTTAAATTTTCAAGCATATTAGCTTTCACAATTAACTTGGCCAATAAAATGAGCCTCTAACTTAACACACATTCAAGCCAAGTGGGTGTGCAACTTTAAAATTTTACTTAGATTATGATAGTTTGAAATATAGTTAGCTTCCCTTCATGAAAAACTTGAGATAATCATTATTTGCAAATGTCATGAAAGGATCATTTAAATTACTCTTCTCATGAATTAAGTGCTTCTAATGCTTTGATAATAGCATACATCCTTTAGTTTTTATGTGATGTACTTGCACCAATACTTCACCAATTATAAAGAAGAACCACACTTCTTTCATTCTTGGGTGTCTTAAAATTTGTAATGGCTTCACTTTTATGGAACATCTTTATCTTTTTGTTTCAATCAGTTATTAAAGAGTTAAACCTCTTGCATCCCAAACTTGCACTTTATTTTTTCAATATACAACTTATTATTCCTAAAGACCTTTTGTAAGTGTTTAACATGTTTTTCTAAGTTGTTGTTGTAATGGATATCTTTAATATAAATAATGACAAACTCATTTAAATACTCCCAAAATATCTCATATATCATTCTGGATAGAGAAGGTTATTGGCACAATACATAACCTAAAGCATCACTAGGATATGCATGTTGTAACTAAAATGGGCATGGCTATAGTCCCATTTCCTAATAATTAGCAATTTTAGCTATTTAATTAGCATTTTCTAATATTAAAGGAATATTCTTTAGAATATATGTTTGAAAACAGAATATTCTTTAGAATATTCTATTTTGTATTCGACCCTTTAATAAATTATAGCATTCATTGAACAAAAATTAATAACATTATAAAAGTAGAAGGTATTAAATTATATAATATATTGCCTAATATAACAATTAAGGAAGAGCATAAGAGGTACATTATATAAATATTGATGTTGTTATTAAAATATTAATATTTAAATATAACATTATTAATTAAAAATTTGTAGTAGTAATATATATATATAAAATCCTATAATAATATAGTCAATCTTCCATATCATTTTTTAAATTTATATAGTTAAGTAAACAATTTGGTACTATTATTAAAGAGTTTATAATAATTATGAATATTAAATATATGATATTTTATAATTTTGTAATTGCTTTAAGCTTCAGAAAACATACATTCCCTTGCAGTTTTGTTAATCGTGACTTTATCAACGCTTCTTGACATCCACCCATATCGAATGGATTTAACATTTATAAAACATGCTGGGTCTTTTTGATTGGGAGACCATGTTTTCTCTAGGCATCCATTATATCTTTCGCTCTCCTTCTCGTGTCGCCTTTTTTGTGGTTTGAACCATGCAACCTTAACAATACTATTTTTTGTGATTACTTCAGGTGTGTCGATAATTTGACCCATCCAAATAGGCTGATTATATGACGCATCTGGAGTAATGAGAACCATCATTAGTTTTTGAAGATCCTGGCAGCAATCAAAGTATGCTTTAGGTTTTTGGTTCCTTTGTCCAACAAAGTGTGGGGTTTGCACTTCCACATCACTACTGGCTTCTATGTCGTCTGTGCTCAGTGATGTCATTTCAATCTCCTCTCGCCACCTTGTTTTAGGCCAAAAAGGGTGTTGCAATTCTGTACTTGTGACAGTAGGCCCTTCCAACTCTCGAACAACAGTCTCCCAATAGTCAACCACATGCTTATATAGTTCTGAGTAACCAGTTGCCTTATCAGAATTCTTTGGCATCGATTTTTGAACCCATGCCACATATTTTTTGATGCCATCAATAATAACCTCTTGTTCCTTGAGCTGGGCACTCAATGGAATAGGGTCTGGTTGTCCTTCTGGGAGAAGTGGCTTTCCATTCTCTCCACTTTTGAAGAGCATTAACCCTCTTTCGGTAACCACTCCTGCTCTGATGGCCGTAACTTGTACTGCATAATAGGTATACCATCTCGTATGGAGAAAAAGAATTGTAGCGGCACAAGGTGACCAACTAAAGAATCACTCCCCTCTTTTATATACTCCTTGAGAAATTTTTTGAAGTCTGGCACCTCAGTCACAAGCAAAGCACAACTTTTTTTGGAGATGCATTTTCAAAAAGATTCATCATATGCGGTAAGGTAAGTGCACTTGTCCTTTTTGTAGAGTTGGAGACCTTGCTGAAGAACGCATCAATATCTTCATGAGTGTGACCAACCATAAGAAAACTGAGCGTGATTGTTTCAAACACACCTTTGGCAACAAGCATTGACAAGTATGCTAGCACATATCTAGAAAATAAAAGTAAGTATGAGCTTGAGAAACCCTTAAGTAAAATGATTTACCTATTTTTGTTCTCGCCTGCACAATTATCCATCTGTAAAAGCAAATGACGAGGAAGCTTATTTGATGTTGAGGACACATGTACACTATTTGAGCTAGATCCCTCCACTGAACCTGAACTCTCAACAGGGCCATCTGTTTTTTGTGCAGGCTGCTGACAATGCCTCTCATATTCCCAAGTAGCCTCAAGTGCAGACGTGTTCATGAGAGCATTATGTAAAGGTTGAAGGTGTTGTTTCTTCACTTTGAGATCACTGATAGGACTTGTCTGTGAGTGGGCTTCAAGGTTTCTGAAACACATGGCCAACGACCCAATAGTGAAATTGGAGTCGCTAGACCAATGTGGAAGTGAAAAGTGTCCATATGACTCACAACCGTGTCCATGTGTTACACCTGTCAATGAAATCGGAAGTTTCATGACATTTCCAAGGCACTTTGGTGTTGCAACGAGCTTTGGAATGCTGGTCTTTGAATGATCCATCTTGTCATGGATCAAGCACAGGTACTCTGATGGGCGTGACACAGAAAGCATGCGGTGTGCATAGTACTGAGACCGGCAAGTTTGTTGTGCAATCATGTGGGCCTCCATCTTCTTTTGAATGGCAGTGATCTCCACCAAGGTTTTTGCACAAGCCTCTGCAGCCTTCAATGATGTACAAGTGTCACACTTGGAAAAGCTAGAGTGTTTTGCAATCTCCACATCCTTAAAATGAGTATTCCATATGTTGTTGAAGGTACCAGTGCAGATTGCTTGCAGCCCCATCAAGCTGAGGCACTTGTTCACATGTTCACACAGCTTCAATTGAGTGTAGATCGAAGGCAAAACCTTGAGATTTTCCCTGACCCCTGCATTTGTGGTTCGGCATTTGTGAGGCATCCTGTCTGCATTTGCTTCCACAAAAGCCTTGAGTATCTCTATGGCTGCCATAATGTGAGAGCGGGTTTTGACCAAGCCAGTGTTCCCATGTACTGAGGTTCGCGCTCCATCTAACCACTCATCCCTCCGACGGTAGAACGTGGTCTTTGGGATCCCGTATATACTGTACCAAGCTTTGAAGCAGATGGCCACCTTATTAAATACCATGGATGTACTCTGATAACCTGTGTCCGAAGCCATTCCATCAATACACCCAGTTAGTGCAGCATATACAAACTCATGCCTTTGCTTTTGGGTGAGCGTACGAAAGACATGTCTACATTGGGTAATTTCATTCCGGTCTGCCATCTGACAACACTTCTTCTTGCAGCAGTCAATCGTGGAAATGCTCGTAACACTTTCGGAAGATGTAGGATCCATCTTCACCCTCTTGCTGAAACATGGGGAAGATCTGCAACCCATGAATCGCCTTTTTCTTATAATAGGACCAATGCAAGGAACCTCTTCAAATATGAGTTGTTCTTCCGGGTTTATTATTATTGAAATCCAACCCAGAATATGTTGAACCATCTTGCCGTCTTAATTCAGATGTTCGCCACCTCACGAGGGATCCAGGATGCAAAGTGCCATTAGGTGAAACCTCTGTCACAACTACACCCACGAAGTCGGACCCTAGTTTCTCTTCTGACACTGCTTCCATTGGATTTATAGCTGTGATGATGCCTCTCCCAACCTCAATCTCATGAAGAAAGAGAATCACCTCATCCATCACAGCAGGCAAGCCATCATCTGGAAAACTCGTGCTACTGTTTGTTTGTGACTCTGTATATTCTGTGTCAGCCTTGACTTCATCCAAATTCCACAATACAGGAGAACCCTCCTCAAATTCCATTCCAGGAACCTCAACATGCTTGAAAATGGTGTTCACCCATACGTACACACAAGATCCTTGGGCAATATTGTGACATGATGCATTATCATCTCGAACTTCCACAGTTCCAGTGCCAACTATCTCGTTGTTCCGAAGAAGACATACTTTATCTCCAGTATTATACATATTGTCCTGCACATAAATAATTGTGTTATTTATGATATCTGTTTATGCAATATTTCTAAGAAATCATAACTGCGGTTGCTTAATAATATGCATGTGCAATAATACATAATTATGTATAAAGATAATATCTCATGCTTTATTAATATAACTGATGGGCGGGATTAATCCCGCCGCAGACTCTACCCCTTCAGAGTGAGTCGGCGGGATTAATCCCGCCGTCGACTCTACCCCATCGGAGAGAGTCGGCGGGATTAATCCCGCCGCCGATACTTCCTCGTCGGAGAGAGGCGGCGGATTAATCCCGCCGGGCTCCCTCGACGAGGAAGTAGGCTTCCCTCGTCTGTGAGAGTCGGCGGGATTAATCCCGCCGCAAATTCCTCCGACGAGGAAGAGGGGCGGGATTAATCCCGCCCACAACACTGACGACGGAGAATAGGCGGCGGATTAATCCCGCCCACAACTCTGACGACGGGAATAAGCGGCGGGATTAATCCCGCCCACAACTTCTCCGAAACTATGATTTCAAAGAGATTCGGGATGAATTCTGCCCAAATATTTAAAACAGGGAAGTATGGCGAGATTAATCCCGCCACCCCTTCTCTGCCTCCTAAAATGGTTGGCGAGATTAATCCCGCCGACAACTCTTTCTAATAAATTCAAGTAAATCATTATCAGTTGAGAGAGTTATCGGCGGGATTAATCTCGCCGCTCTTTTTAAAGGCGGAGAAGCATTGCCCGAACTAATTCTGCCATACTATGAAAGAGATGGTGGCGGGATTAATCCCGCCACCTCTTCAAAGAGCGAAAAAAAATGGCCGGATTAATCCCGCCGCCCGGCTAACCGAGAATATTAAGTTAAAGGTATATTTAAACGGGATAAATCCCTAACAGAATATATTGTAATCCTAATGCATTCCTAAATCCCTAAATTCTAAAATTTAAGAGAGAATGTAAGAGAGTGAATCTTTATAAATATATCTAAATTTGTTTATAATACTTACTTGTAAACAGCACTGAAGGCGCCGTGCTTTCCTATAAACAATAGCGCACCCAATTTAATGTCGCTCCTGAGCTGATCACTAAGAAGAAAAAAGAAAATCTGAAGAGTGAAAATAAAAAAAATGAAGAAACCCTTGCCGGAGAAAGAACCAGATCTGAATTTGAGTGGGAAATTAAATGTATTTTCAAATTTACATGTCAGACTGATAATACTTATGTCAGAAATTCGAAATTTTTGAAATAACAGAAAAGAAAATTTAAGATGAGTTGAAACAAATAACCGACAGTCTGACATATATACTCTCCAATCCAATGAGTGTTTTAAAATTGCATTTAATGTTATTCAAGTGCTTCAAGCTGTTTAATATACGAAATTTTTTGTAATTGTTCTACATTCTTAATATTTAAGTATATATTATTGAGTTTATATTATATATATATTACACTAATACAATAAATAAATTGATATATATTATGTATCATTTAAAATATATTCATAGTTTGTTTTATTATTATTTTTCTAATTACTCGAGTAATTAATTTACATTTCCTACTATTAATGGGATATTCTTTATTATTTTCTTAATATTGAAAGAATATTCCAATATTAAACCTGATTATCATAATTAAAGTTAGTCTTATTCTTAATTATCTCAGTAATTATTCTACATTTGTATATATTAATAGGATTTCTCAATTAATTTGTTATTATTTCAAGAATATTCCTATGTTAAACCTTATTATCAATATTAAATTAATATATATATTAAAACTATATATGACTATATATTAGATAAAATGATGTATTATTATGTATAATTAAAATATGTTCATAGTGTGTATATTAATTTCATTTTCTTAATTACTTGAGTAATTAATCTTCTTTTATATTAATGTGATATTCTTTATATTATTCTTATTTCCAAGATTTCAATATTAAACATAATTAATTTAGTTAATTATTTCAATACTTGATTTACATTTGTATATATTAATGGGATTTTCTCAATTAATTTCTTATTATTTCAAGAATTTCTAATGTTAAACCTTATTATCAATATTAAATTAATATATATTATTAAAACTATATATGGCTATATATTAAATAAAATCATATATTATTATGTAATTTAAATATGTTCATAATGTGTATATTAATATTATTTCTTAATTATTCGATGTTTGTTTTGCACATATTATATATAAACACGATTATAAATTTATATATACACATGCACATGCATTAGAAACACTTACAAAGACACATATGCACACACATGCACATTGCCCTAAACTAAACTTGAGAAATTATATGTTGCTTCTTTATTGAAAAACATCATGTTCAACGCATGCATGATATATATGTACTCAATCTGTGTGTATGTAACACATTGAATTTACACATGTAATATATATGTATGTTTGTGTGTATACACGTGGTATGTATATATGTGTACTAATATATGCAATGTGTACGGTTTTCATTTGTTACACTCTATCTCTTCTCTCATACATACACAGTGTCACCATGCATAATCCCTTCTCTCATACATACACACCATGCATGATCATGATCCATAATATGTAGCCAGGTCTCTTCTCTCATACATACACACCATGCATGATCCATAATATGTACTGATGTTACAATATTATGTAATATGTATTAATGTATATCTGTGTATAACACTCACTCCTCTCATACATAAACACCATGCATGATCCATCCTAACCCTAAACCCTATGTAACACATTGAATTTACACATGTAATATATATGTATGTTTGTGTGTATACACGTGTTGTATGTATATATGTGTACTAATATATGCAATGTGTACGGTTTTCATTTGTTAACACTCTATCTCTTCTCTCATACATACACAGTGTCACCATGCATAATCCCTTCTCTCATACATACACACCATGCATGATCATGATCCATAATATGTAGCCAGTCTCTTCTCTCATACATACACACCATGCATGATCCATAATATGTACTGATGTTACAATATTATGTAATATGTATTATATCTGTGTATAACACTCACTCCTCTCATACAAAACACCATGCATGATCCATCCTAACCCTAAACCCTATGTAACACATTGAATTTACACATGTAATATTATGTATGTTTGTGTATAACACGTGTGTATGTATATATGTTACTAATATATGCAATGTTTACGGTTTTCATTTGTTAACACTCTATCTCTTAATGCTGAAGTGATTCACGCGAGAGCAAGAAGAGCACTCTCTCTCTCACATACACATATGCATATTGACAAAACCATAATAATAATATACACAATAATACACACATTTTGTGTAAGGGTTGAAACACAAATGGCGTGTGTATTAATTTAAAAACTTTATCACTTGATTGAGAGATGTGGTTCTAATTGTCAACCTTCTCAAAAGATTTAAATCAAATTGGTTCAATTTGCAATTATAATTATATGTATTCTATACATTTTAGCACAGATATTATATATATATATATATTCTATATATATAACTCGTATATTTATTATATATGCTTCTATTTGTCTATTTAGTTAAATTGATAATGTAAGATACTGTATATTAGGTAACATACCGTATATACGCATGGTATATACACACATGCGTAGTGACACATGGGTGGTGATCTGGCCCCCATGTGTCAGTGCCACGTGTCGCATGTGTGCCATGTGGCAGGAGGTCTCCTGTATATAAGCAGGGTTTTGTAATTGAATAGTATCTGACATCTTGAATATATCTGCTCTTTCATTGGATGGAGAAGTTGGGTATCCCTTTCTTCTGCCTCTTCCTTTTCTTGTTTCCATGACAATGAATATGGAGACGGCTTTTAGCATTATTGCTACTGCTATTGATGCACAAACAAAGTTGTTGGAGCGCTTTGTTGAGGGTTTCCTCATCTTCCCCGCCTGAGCCTCCTGCCGGGGGATCTGCTTCTAGTGCTCCTTTCTTCTTCACAGGCCACAAATCCGAGGGTTCGACCCCGATCTTTTTGTGGTGATCCGGGAGATGATGTATACCACTGGTTTGATCATTTCCAAGTATTGTTCGTTACCATGGTTGGGATGAGCCCGTGCTCTCAGAGAATTCCCTACATGTTTGGAAGGCCCTGCGCTCAAGTGGTATAATGGATTGGCTGCGGAGATTCAAGCCAATAGTAATCGGTTAACGGAATGCCTCAAACGTACGTTTGGCAAAGTTGAGGATTCAGATGATGCTTTCCAACAACTGCATGCGATACGACAACATCCTGGTGAGTCTGTTATGCGGTTCAGTATTAGGTTCGGGGATTTAGTTCGGCGTGCATATCCTAACATGCCTGAGCCATTAAGCTCGGTATGTTATGGCCAACTATGCGACCCGAACTTGTTCGATTCGTTCGGGCTCTTCGTCCTACCACATTGGAGGAAGCTTTTGCACTAGCTCAACGTTTTGAGTTGGTGCCTGGTGAGGGCCGTGTTCCCCTTGGGTTACCTGCTCCTCCTATTCAGCGTGCTGATCCAATGGAGGTTGATGCTGCTGCATATGTGCCGCACGACAAGCCTTTCGTGGTCGACCTCGGGGACCACCTCCACGAAATCGTCCTGCTGCTCCAGTTCCTGCCCGTGGTGGTCAAAATCCACGGATTCGTGACAGGAGGAATCGGAACAATGCAGGTCAACCCAATCAAGTTCATTGTTGGGCCTGTTGGGCACCTGGACATACTTGGCGGGCATGCGATGTGTATCCTGATTGGCGTCCACCACATCCAGGCTGGCGACCATATGTTCCGGATGGTGTACCTGTGGCGGCCATTATGTCTGATGATGAGCTTCCAGATGATGACGCTTCTCTTGCGGGTGGATCTGTTGCGGAAAACCAGTAATCGTACGGGCGACGGAGGGATCCCGTGCGATGGAAACTCCACCTCCATGCTTTTTCGCTATGCATATCAAGGGTTGCAAGTTCCACCAAATCATCCAGTTTTCACATTTTCTGCACGAGTGAATGATGTTTCAGTCACAGTACTTGTGGATACAGGATCTAGTATGTCTTCCATAACTACTTCTCTGGCGCATCGGTGCTCATTACCCTTGAGACGAGCAGATAAGGTCTTGCACATTTTATATGGTAATGGGCAGTCTCGTGCATATACACCACTTTGACTACGCTGGTTATGGGTGCCAACTGTAAGTTTCCCTCTGGGTCTCTTAGGGTTGTCCCTTCCCAGGTCTTTGACATCATTCTGGGATGTGATTGGTTAAAGCAGTCGAAAGGTACATGTGATTTTTCACTCTCTCCTCCTGTATTACGCTTGGAGTCTGTGTCTTTGCAGTCTGTTCCTTTACGTCCAGAGAAGTTTGTTGCTGTTTGTATCACGCATACAGCTCCTTTGATTCCGGTCTTGGGGTGGTGTTCATCTCAACAGGTTCAAATGCCGGATCCGTCACCTGAGTGTCGAGCACACTGCATCGAACAACTTAAGAAACAGTATGCAAGTTTGTTCAAATTTGATCTGTCCCAAGGTGCACGTGTGAAGACTCGACACTGTATACCCACCGGCAATGCAAAGCCTTTCAAAGTCCCGGTTCGACGCAGGTCACCAAAGGAGTTATCAGCCATGCGAACAGCTGTTACTGATATGATTGGTAAACGAGTGTGTCGTCCGTCACGGAGTCCATGGGCATGTGAACCTCATTTGGTTCCCAAGCCTGATGGATCTCTCCGATTTTGTGTGGATTACCGACCTCTTAACGATGTTACCATCAAAGATGTCTATCCACTTCCGAACTCTGCCGATCTATTAGATCGTTTGGGTCAGAGTCGATGGTTTACTAAGTTGGATTTGGCATCAGGATATTGGCAGGTTCCTATGGCTGAGGAGGATATTCCAAAAACGGCCTTCCGGACACCATTTGGTCTTTACGAGTTTTTGGTCATGCCTTTTGGATTGACTTCAGCTCCTGCCACCTTTCAACGCATGATGGATGAGCTTCTTTCCGATATGCCTGATATCACTGCCGATTTTATCGACGATGTGCTCATTCATGGGTCTGGTTCTTGGGAGGATCACATTCGTGATGTACGGCGCGTTCTTGATCGATTTCGAGAAGTTGGCCTGAAGTTGAAACTTGAAAAGTGTGTGTTTGGTTCGACCGACACCACTTACTTGGGTTACCGTATATCTCGAGAGGGTTTACAGGTGGATCCAATGAAGTTGCGAGCTGTTCGAGAGTTCCCTCGTCCCGTACAGTACAGGAAGTCCAGCTTTTTCTTGGGCACGGTGCAGTACTTGGGTTGATTCATCGATCATCTCATTGATCGAACTGCCCTCTTCGGGAGTTAGTTCGTCCATAGGTATCTTTCAGGTGGACTCGCAGGTGTCAGTAGGCATTTGACCAATTAAAAGAGTTCCTGAAACTCCACCATGCTTCAATACCCAGATTTTAACTCGTCCGTTCATTTTACGAGTAGATGCTCAGATGTTGGTATTGGTGGTGTATTGATGCAAACTGATGTTGTGGATTCTTCAATTCGACACCACGGTGGCTTACATTAGTCGAGTACTCACGCCGGCTGAGCGGAATTATTCCACTACTGAAAAAGAATGCTTGCTACTGTTTGGGGTTTTAAACGACTTCATGCCTACTTACATGGGAGTGAAACACTTTTGGAATGTCATCATGCTGCTGTCACTTCCTTGTTAAAACGGAAGAATTTAGTGGGTTGCATAGCCAGATGGGCATTACGTCTCCAGGTATATAACTTTAAAGGTGGTGCATAGGCCTGGGCGAACAATGGTGGATGCGGATGCTTTCTCGAGCACCCTCTCCGATTCCACTTTGCCTGCTCATGCAATAGCTGCAGCATTCGGTTTGATACAAGCCCCTCAGGTATTCGATGTCGACTTACCATCCTTGGAACAGTGACAGGATGCTCAAAACATGAATCATGAACGAGGCAATTACGTGATGCGTTTGCAAATCCGTCTTCCGAACCTCGGTTTCGACAATATCATGTTCAGTTTCAACTTCAGGATGATTATTGTATTTTATTGGACAAATCCAGAGGACAGATGGCGTTGGCTGTACCCTCTGCATATGTTCCACATCTTCTTCGAGTATATCATGATTCACCTATTATTGGAGGTCATCTTAGTCACCAATGAGTGTTGGAGAAGCTACGCCGATCATTTTATTGGCCCAGCATGCGTGGTGATGTGATCATGTATATTCAAAGATGTCCCACTTGTCAAACTCGGAATTCCTCTATGACTCGGCCATGGGGGTGTTGGAATCCATCAATGTCTCTCGCCCTTTTAAATAATTGCAGTGGATTTAATGGGACCTTTTCCACGTTCTTCTAAGGTAACCAGTACATCATTGTTGTATCCGATTATTTAACTCAATGGGTGGAGGTTGGTGCTCTTCCGGATGCGACTGCCATGTTAACAGCTTTGTTTCTGTTCGATAATGTGGTTTTGCAGCATTCTTGTCCAGAGCGGATGTTATCAAACAATGTCCCCGCTTCATTGCAGAGGTATTCTGAGTGTTATGTGAGAGGTTAGGGGTAAAACATTCATTTGCCTCTCCGTATCATCCACAAACTGATGGTTTGGTGGAGCGATTGAATCGGACCTTTAAGGGTATGATCTCAAAGTATGTGAACTTCAATCACACGGACTGGGATTGGTATTTGCGATGTTTGAGATTTGTTTTATATAACAGGATTCAGAGTTCGATTGGTATCTCTCCATTCAAGGCATTGTATGGATATGATCCTAAGTTGCTTAGTGAATTTGGGGTTATCATCAAATCTGCCACGTGCTGAGGATGCAAAGATGTGGGCTCGACATTTGGATGCTGTTTTGCCTCTTCTGCGTGCAGAGTCTGCTGAACATCTTAGTCGAGCTCAAATGCGGCAGCAATCTTCTTGCAATGCATAACATCAAATTCCAACCAGATTTTTACTGACGGTGACTTAGTCCTGGTACGTTTTTCCAAGCTAACTGCACTTGGGCTTGCAACTAGTTTATTACATAAGTGGCTTGGTCCCTACCGAGTACTTCGAAAGGTTGGTCCTCAGGTATATCAAGTACAGTTGGTGGGATCTCATAAGGTTGAGATAGTTCACGTGGTTCAAATGAAACAGTTTGTCATTTGAGACTCGTTGAGTATATTTAGTCATACCTTAGATGGCCCAGCTCACATGGATCCAGGACCATCAGATCCATCACCATCTACATAGCCGCAGAGGGGAGAATAATGTAAGATATTGTATATATATAACATACTGTATATACGCATGTGTATATACACACATGCGTAGTGACACATGGGTGGTGATCTGGCTCCCATGTGTCAGTGCCACGTGTTGCATGTGTGCCATGTGGCAGAGGGTCTCCTGTATATAAGCAGGGTTTTTGTAGCTGAATACATCTGACATTTCTAAATATATATTTGCTCTTTCAATATGAAGGTTTTTAAATACATGTATTTCTTGGGTTTAGGGTTTATCAATTAATAAAAGAATTAATTAAATTAATTAAAGGACTGATCCACCTTCTATATTACAAATAAAATAAAAGATTATTGTGAAAATATATAAGATATTTCCATGTTAAATATGCAATAATATTAATAACATTGGACTTCAAAATTATATAATGTACACATTATAAGAAATAAAAGGTTGTTTGTAAGATATATAGAATGAATCATACATGTTATTTTAAAATGTTTTAATTTATATAAATGGGTGATAAAGATTTTAAATTTTTTTTAATTAAAAGAATTATTATATAATAATTTATAGGGGAATTTACATATAAGGAAATATGTATGTAGATATTATACCTATGAACTACCTGACTTCATTATGCATGAGTGAGGAATATGCTTGAAAATATTCTAGAATATTCTCTATGTAGTGCTTAGTGTTTTAGAAAAAACAACTCATGAGTGGTCGCTCTAAGCAATTTTTACACCTTTTAAAGAATCAACCTCACATGAGATATACCCTAATTCACATATAACTCTTAAGGGTTTAATATTTAGTGACACAAGTGTACATTATAAGCAGACACGAGTGTTTCTTTAAATAACTAAGGGGGAACAATCCTAAGTGCACATCCACCACAAGTGACCATGTGTGTGCTTCACAAAAGGCCCTCACTAACGAGCTTAGATTGTTAACCTTTGAACATGCTCATATACTCTTAGGATGAACACCCTACCAAGGGTGCCAACAAGCATGCCTAAAAACCTAGCCTCTCTTGAGCAAATGCCTATATCACAGTTTATGGAATAACTCAAATCAACCATGTGTTATTTCGGTTAAGTAATACATAGGCCCTCCTTGTAACATTAATGATTTTCAATAAAGAAAGAGTAATGTGCCCTTACACCCAAGGTTAGCACCCCTATCCAAACACAAGCATGTGTGTTTACAAATCGCTAACTTCTCAATATTGAACCCATGACATAACCCCAAAAGTCATGTTTTAGGTTTATATATACAAGAATCAACCATGATACTATTCTTATAACCTATGCTATCATTATAGCCCCTTGGATTCAAAAGTTACACATGGTGCAACAAACATTGCTTACCAGATGTCAACCTTAGAAGTCAACACTTATAAACCTTTTTCAAAACTCAACTCTTAAGAATCCACACACATACTCAACCAAATACATGGACAACGCTAACATAGTGAGTCAAATGTGTTTCATGTCTAGATAAACCTAGCAATCACAAATGATAACTTTAGAATTTGACGTACCTAACAAGCATGAAGGACATTGGGCAACACAAGTTAGGTTTGTGGTGGTGAAGGAAGCAAAGCATCCATCAAGTTTCTTTTCTACTTCTCTTACATTGTACTTAATTTCTTGTTTCTATGTGTGGGCTGTCACTAAATACTATAGCCCATGATTAGAATATTTCAAAACCCTACCCAAGGTTAGGACAAACCCAAAGGGTGAACCCAATATGCAAAATATAAACCTATATGAATGTTATGTAGTTCTCATGGTTCATTGTGTACTAATATGCATTTTAATTAGCATGTTTTCAATAAGAGTAACCTAATTAATTTAACTTGTTATTAAGGGTGCAATTTTGCAATTTTTCAATTTGGTATGCAGTTTTTTTGCTATGGTTTGCAATATGTAACATTAAGTGTTAATAATAAATTAAAAAATAAAATGGAAGATCAAATACAAATTAACACTAAGCATTTATGTCATAATTTTTACTACGACTCTAATTTTTTAGTTTGGAGGCTGATCGAATCAAATTATGTTAACAAATATTAAATGTAATAAGAAACATGTCTATTTAGTGCATTTAAGTATTTTAGTAATAGTTTAATTGGTGTCACTAGGTATTTGCAAGAAACTCTAAGTAAAACAGAGTTTATCATATAAAAAACTCTTCTTTAATTTTATGTCTTAATTACATTTCATGATTAGTTTCATGAGTCTGGTGTGTCAAATAGGTTATGAACACCCTTACCCTTATTATGTTGCTCTAATTTCTAGTATGTGGGGTATGTCATACCCTAAGGGTAAGCCTATCCTTAATGTTAACAAATTCACACTATTGTGCTCTGGTACACTGCATCTAGGGAGTTAATTAACTCCTTTCGTTTGATAACCATTTGCACACAACAACACTCATAACTAAGTAAGGGCACACACATCCTAACTCACATATAAGTGTTGTTCATGCCCTTGTCTAGTTGTGAATATGGGATTTAGCAAATGGGTTTTATTTTTATCAAGTTCTTAAGGGTTCACAAAAAAGTGTTCTAGAGTTGCCATATGTAAGTCTAACATTGAGTGTAACTCTTGAGTTTGAAGGGCTATGATGAAATAGCCTATGTTTTAGAAAATGGTGTCATATGAACATGTGACATTAGGTTAAATGGCACATTAGACTTTGGGCATCTACTCAAGGAAGATTAATTTTTTTAGTGGTGGGTCATAATACCCATGTAACCTAAAGGCATTGTACTTTTGGGTGAGGGTAATTCCTTAAGGTGTTAGGATAATGCCTTAATTGATATTTGCAAAGCACATCTCCTTAGTAAGGTTAAGGCATGAGCATGTGTAGGTCTCTTGAGGTAGGATTATAGTTTGCTTGGGTTATCCTCAAGGGGTCCTAATGGTAGTCACTCTAGGGGACATAGGGTGAGACCCTAAGTCTCAGTCCTACTCAAGCATTTATGCAAGTTGTAACTAAAATGGGCATGGCTATAGTCCTATTTCCTAATAATTAGCAATTTTAGTTATTTAATTAGCATTTTTTAATATTAAAGAAATATTCTTTAGAATATATGTTTGAAAACAGAATATTCTTTAAAATAATTTATTTTGTATTCGACCCTTTAATAAATTATAACATTCATTGAACAAAAATTAATAACATTATAAAAGTAAAAAGTATTAAATTATATAATATATTGCCTAATATAACAATTAAGGAAGAGCATAAAAGGTACATTATATAAATATTGATGTTGTTATTAAAATATTAATATTTAAATATAACATTATTAATTAAAAATTTGTAGTAGTAATAATATATATATATATATAATATACAAAATCCTATAATAATATAGTCAATCTTCCATATCGTTTTTTAAATTTATATAGTTAAGTAAATAATTTGGTACTATTATTAGAGTTTATAATAATTATGAATATTAAATATATGATATTTTATAATTTTGTAATTGCTTTAAGCTTCAGAAACATACATTCCCTTGCAGTTTTGTTAATCGTGACTTTATCAATGCTTCTTGATATCCACCCATAATGAATGGATTTAACATTTATAAAACATGCTGGGTTTTTTTATTGGAGACATCCATTATATCTTTCGCTCTCCTTCTCGTGTTGCCTTTTTTGTGGTTTGAACCATGCAACTTTAACAATACTATTTTTGTGATTACTTCATGTGTGTCGATAATTTGACCTATCCAAATAGGCTGATTATATGACGCATCTAGAGTAATGAGAATCATCATTAGTTTTTAAAGATCCTGGCAGCAATCAAAGAATGCTTTAGGTTTTTGGTTCCTTTGTCCAACAAAGTGTGGAGTTTGCACTTCCACATCACTACTAGCTTCTATGTCGTCTGTGCTAAGTGATGTCATTTCAATCTCCTCTCGCCACCTTGTTTTAGGCCAAAATGGTGTTGCAATTCTGTACTTGTGATAGTAGGCCCTTCCAACTCTCGAACAACAGTCTCCCAATAGTCGACCACATACTTATATAGTTGAGAGTAACCAGTTGCCTTATCAGAATTCTTTGGCATCTATTTTTGAATCTATGCCACATATTTTTTGATGCCATCAATAATAACCTCTTGTTCCTGAGCTGGGCACTCAATGGAATAGGGTCTGGTTGTTGAGAAGTGGCTTTTCATTCTCTCCACTTTTGAAGAGCATTAACCCCTCTTTCAGTAACCACTCCTGCTCTAATGGCCGTAACTTGTACTGCATAATAAGTATACCATCTCGTATGGAGAAAAAAAAATTGTAGTGGCATAGGTGACAACTAAAGAATCACTCCCCTCTTTTATATACTCCTTGAGAAATTTTTTGAAGTCTGGCACCTCAGTCACAAGCAAAGCACAACTGTTTTGGAGATGCAATTTTTAAAAAGATTCATCATATGCGGTAAGGTAAGTGCACTTCTCCCTTTTGTAGAGTTGGAGACCTTGTTGAAGAACGCATCAATATCTTCATGAGTGTGACCAACCATAAGAAAAACTGAGCGTGATTGTCTCTCAAACACACCTTTGCAACAAGCATTGACAAGTATGCTAGCACATATCTAGAAATAAAAGTAAGTATGAGCTTGAGAAACCCTTAAGTAAAATGATTTACCTATTTTTGTTCTCTTATCCATCTGTAAAAGCAAATGACAAGGAAGCTTATTTGATGTTGAGGACACATGTACACTATTTTGAGCTAGATCCCTCCACTGAACTTGAACTCTCAACATGGCCATCTATTTTTTGTGTAGGCTACTGACAATGCCTCTCATATTCCCAAGTAGCCTCAAGTGCAAACGTGTTTATGAGAGCATTATGTAAAGGTTGAAGGTGTTGTTTCTTCACTTTGAGATCACTAATAGGACGTGTCTGTGAGTGGGCTTCAAGGTTTTGAAACACATGGCCAAACAACCCAATAGTGAAATTGGAGTCGCTAGACCAATGTGGAAGTGAAAATTGTCCATATGATTCACAACCATGTCCATGTATTAGCACACATGTTAATGAAATCGAAAGTTTCATGACATTTCCAAGGCACTTTGGTGTTGCAAGAGCTTTGGAATGCTGGTCTTTAAATGATCCATCTTGTCATGGATTAAGCACAGGTACTCTAATGGGCATGACATAGAAAGCATGCGGTGTGCATAGTACTGAGACCGGCAAGTTTGTTATGCAATCATGTGGCCTCCATCTTCTTTTGAATGACAGTGATCTCCACCAAGGTTTTTGCACAAGCCTCTGCAGCCTTCAATGATGTACAAGTGTCACACTTGGAAAAGCTAGAGTATTTTGTAATCTCCACATCCTTAAAATGAGTATTCCATATGTTGTTGAAGGTACCAGTGCAAATTGCTTGCAGCCCCATCAAGTTGAAGAACTTGTTCACATGTTCACACAGCTTCAATTGAGTGTAGATCGAAGGCAAAACCTTGAGATTTTCCCTGACCCTTGCATTTGTGGTTCGGCATTTGTGAGGCATCCTGTCTGCATTTGCTTCCACAAAAGCCTTGAGTATCTCTATCACTGCCATAATGTGAGAGCGGGTTTTGACCAAGTGAGTGTTCCCATGTACTAAGGTTCGCGCTCCATCTAGCCACTCATCCTCTGACGGTAGAACGTGGTCTTTGGGATCCCGTATATACTGTACCAAGCTTGAAGCAAATGGCCACCTTATTAAATACCATGGATGTACTCTGATAACCTGTGTCCGAGGCCATTTCATCAATACACCAGTTAGTGCAGCATATACAAACTCATGCCTTTGCTTTTGGGTGAGTTGTCTACATTGGGTAATTTCATTCCGGTCTACAATCTAACAACACTTCTTCTTGTAGTAATCAATCATGGAAATGCTCGTAACACTTTTAGAAGATGTAGGATCCATCTTCACCCTCTTGCTGAAACTTGCAGGGGAAGATCTGCAACCCATGAATTGCCTTTTTCTTACAATAGGACCAATGCAAGGAACCTCTTCAAATATGAGTTGTTCTTCCAGGTTGTTTTATTGAAATCCAACCCAGAATATGTTGAACTGTCTTGCCGTCTTAATTCAGATGTTCGCCACCTCACGAGGGATCCATGATGCAATGTGCCATTAGGTGAAACCTCTGTCACAATTACACCCACAAAGTCGGACCCTAGTTTCTCTTCTGACACTGCTTCCATTGGATTTATACTTGTGATGATGCCTCTCGCAACCTCAATCTCAGAAGAAAGAGAATCACCTTATTCATTACAACAGGCAAGCCATCATCTGGAAAACTGGTGCTACTGTTTGTTTGTGACTCTGTATATTTTGTGTCAGCCTTGACTTCATCCAAATTCCACAATACAGGAGAACCCTCCTCAAATTCCAATCCCGAAACCTCAACATGCTTGAAAATGGTGTTCACCCATACGTACACAAAGATCCTTGGGCAATATTGTGACATGATGCATTATCATCTTGAACTTCCATAGTTCCAGTGCTAATATCTCGTTGTTTCGAAGAAGACATACTTATCTCCAATATTATACATATTGTCCTGCACATAAATAATTGTGTTATTTATGATATCTGTTTATGCAATATTTTTAAGAAATCAGAACTGCGGTTGCTTAATAATATGCATGTGCAATAATACATAATTATGTATAAAGATAATATCTCATGCTTTATTAATACAACTGATGGGGGATTAATCCCGCCCAAACTCCCTTCGACGAGGAACAATGGGCGGGATTAATCCCACCATTGACTGTACCCCTTCGGAGTGAGCCGGCGGGATTAATCCCACCGTCGACTCTACCCCATCAAAGAGACTTGGCGAGATTAATCCCACCGCCGATTCCCTCCCGCAAGAAAGAATTAGCGGGATTAATCCCGCCGCCGGATCTTCCTCATCGAAGAGAGGTGGCGGGATTAATCCCTCGGACGAGGAAGAAGTGGCGGGCGCCCCCAGATCTTCCTCGTCGGAGAGGTGGTGGATTAATCCCGCCGTGGACTCCCTCCGATGAGGAATTACTGGCGGGATTAATCTCGCCGCCGGATCTTCTTCGTCGGAGAGAGGCAGTGGGATTAATCCCGCCGCAATCCCTTTGACGAGGAAGGGGGGTGGATTAATCCCGCCTACAACCTGACGACGGGGAATAGGCGGCGGGATAATCCCGCCCAACTCTCTCCGAAACTATGATTTCAAAGAGATCTCGGGATGAATCCGCCCACAAATATTTTAAAATAGGGAAGTGATGGCGAGATTAATCCCGCCACCTCTTCTCTCCCTCCTAAAATGGTTGGCAAAATTAATCCCGTAAAATAACTCTTTTTAATAAATTCAAGTAACTCTTTATTAGTTGAGAGAGTTATCGACGGGATTAATTCCACTGCTCTTTTTAAGAGGCAAAAAAGCATATCCGGACTAATTCTGCCATACCTATCAAAGATGATAGCGGATTAATCCGCCACCTCTTTGAAGAAGCAAAAAAAATGGCCGGATTAATCTTACCGCCCCGGCTAACCGAGAATATTAAGTTAGAAATATATTTAAACGGATAAATTCCTAACAGAATATATTGTAATCCTAATGCATTCTTAAATCCCTACATTCTAAAATTTAAGAGAGAATGTCAGAGTTTTTACCTGGTGCCACAAAGGCGGCTTGCCAGGTGCCAACCCTGGAATCCCCTCTCTTGGAAACCCCACGGAACTGGTAAAGTAACCCGTATTAGGAACCCAAGCCTTAGGAACTCAAACCCCTAACTGACTAAGTCCACAACGAGACTCACCTTGTGAATCAGGATACACGGACTAGCCGAGCTTTAGGTGTCGTTCCTAGCTTGGCGTGGTTGAGGCGGCCGGAGCAAGGCCTCAACCACTAGTTTGCGGAACGTGAACTCGGGCAATGTCTTTGAGCTTGCGGCAGGTTTTCGGACCAAGGAATCTGACTAACTCCTTGGAAGTGACGTGCCCCTATCTCAAAGGCAAGATCCTGCCAACGATAAGGATAGTCTAACCCTAGGGTGGGTTGTACCCCTGTCGTGTGGAAGTTTGGGCGGCACAACGAGGGTTGCACCTTGACGACACAAGCTTAGCTTGCACCGGTAGGAGGTTAACGAGCTCTCTTTTGAACCCAGGAAGCCTCACTACATATACTCTACCTTATTTATGTGACGGACCCCCCCCCCCTGTTTACCTAAATGAAAGTGGGCTGGCACGGAAATGCCAGCCCTTAGAGAAAATGGTTGTCCTAACCTAATCCTAAACCTAACCCCTAGGGGGGGGTTTAGGACGTGGGGTTAGGGCAACCCTAGGGTTAGGTCAACCCTAGGGGTGTCCCTAACCCTTATTTTGACAAGCTATAATTTCGAAGAACCCTAACCTGGAACGTCAAACGGGGGAGTTCTCTAAATGGAAGTGCTAGCTTCGCCTAGAGTTTCTTGCAAATACCTAACGACACCCGGCCGGACCATCACTAGATACCCAAGTGCACTATGCGGGCCTGTTTCTTCTACATCTAGGGTTCGTCACATAATCCAGTAGGTAACAACAGTCAAAAAAGTAAAGGTCGAGTCATAGTAAAAACTATGACACACTCCCCGCCTTTGAAAATGTCAACGTCCTCGTTGACGTCTAACTCCAAGACTAGACTAGGTTAGGAAAAATTAACTGAAAACTAACTAATCACTCTATGCGGAGTCAGCAAAAAGTTCACAAGTTTTATTACCCCCCTTGCATTACGCGAAGCCAAATACTTCAGAACCGTCGTTCACTGAGTGAGAACTCAGCTGCCGGAGGTACCACCTGCGACAAGAAGTCATTTGGAGACCTTTTGCACGTCTGCAAAGTCTGTCACCCGACACAGACAACAAGTTAGTTAATTTCTTTTAGTTAACTAGAATTTATATCGGAGGCCTCTAGTTAATGTTGTCTGTCGGCCCCTAGGTTAAGAAGAAATAACTTTATTCCTTAATTAGTTTGAGACCTTGCCTCAAACTCATTCACCAACTCCATCGCGTTTTGTAGATTCTCCAATGGTTCCCATGTCGATTCGCACGCCGGATAGCCTTTCCATTTGACAATACTCAAACTTACGTTTTCGCGTCCATAAACCTTCCTTTTGCCCTATGGATTCGACTTCGTACTCCGTACCTTCATGAACCAGCTCAGGGGCGGACGTAAGTTTTCATATCTTTGCGGATGTTTCTCATCTTTGGAATGGCTCGAGCAAATTGACATGAAACACATTGTGTATTGTTCCCAACTCTGGAGGAAGATCCAACTCATAAGCCACTTTCCCTACTTGCTTCACCACCTTGTATGGACCTATGTAGTGCGATAGAAACTTCCTCGAAAGAGTCATTGGAACCTTCAGGTTTTTGGTACTCAACAATACCATATCCCCAACCTGATACTCTACATCCCGCCGATGCTTATCGTACTGCTGACGATACCTTTCCTGTGCTGCAGCCATCGCTTGACGAGCAGCTTCCCATGTTCGATACAATTGTCCCGTGAACTCTGCTACAGATGGAACTCGATTGCTATCGTCTTTCGGTAACACCATACTCTGAGGAATACCACCCTTATTCCCAGTTAACACTTCCATCGGGCTACATCCGATTGCAGTGTGCATCGAGTTATTGTAACATATCTCAGCCATATCTAAGTGTTCAGCCCAATCAAGTTGATCACCTTGAACATAGCATCTGAGATAGTCCTCGACTTGTCGGTTCACCCTCTCCGTTGACCATCTTTGTGGATGGTAAGGTGTACTAACTCAGCATCGTACCAAATTGCTTAAAACGTTCCCCAAAACTTCCAGTAAACGAGGATCCCGATCTGAGATCATGTTTCCGGTAGTCCGCACTCTTATGACTTCGTGGAAGAACAACTTTGCTGCTTGTTGCATTCACTGTCTCTACAGTTGGAATGAAATGAGCAACCTTTGAAAACGATCGACTACCACCATGAGCGCGAAAACCACAAGATTTTGGCAATCCCATGATAAAGTCCAAAGTAACACTTTGAAATGGCCGCTCTGGAATCGGTATACATGCAACTTCCCAGCTCGTTTTTGCGATCGACTCTTTACTTGTTGACATGTGGGGCATGTCTTGACATACTTGGCAACATCATCTATCATACCCGGCCAATAGAATCCCTGTTTCAACAAAGCCAACGTCTTATGCCTTCCACCATGCCTGCCAAAGGAACGTCGTGATGCTCTCTTAACAGCCTCTCCCTCCATGTCCCTTCTGGAACATAGAGTCTCTTTTCTTTATAATAAAGAACTCCATCTCGTACCAAAATGGCCTGTTTGAGTGCATCCATTCGACTTTCTATTCCTGCTGGAATATTACCATCTCTTCGTAATTGATGAACTTGTTTCCTCTTTGCCACCAGGCTCAAAGCTCCTTAGCAAACTTGTCCTGAGGATACGCCGTCACAAATTCATCCACCAAAGTTGACACGGGTGCTGACATAATCGAAGATGACCCTTTCCTGCTTGTCCTTTCCCGCTTATGTTGATTTCAGGCTGAAATCGTGCCAACTTCTGCTGCCATCTAGCATACTTTGGCGATAGCTTCGGCTGCGTTTCAAAATACCTTAGAGTTACACTATCTGTCCAAACCACAGTGCCATGACTTGGAAGATAATGACGCCAATACTCCAAGGAAGCAACAATAGCATACATCTCCTTTTCGTGAGTAGGCCATCGAGTTTGCGCAGCATCTAACTTTTCGAGAAGAAGGACACTGGATGTCCTTTTTGTTGCAATACACACCAATTGCAAAGTCGGAAGCGTCACATTCTACTTCAAAGGGATCTTCAAAGATGGGCAACTGCAAAACTGGCTCAGAAGAGATAGCCTCTTTGAGTTTGACGAACGCACGTTGGCACTCTGGAGTCCAATGCCATGGAATGTTTTTGTAAGATCTGTCAATGGGGCCGCTATTTCCGAGTAACCCTTTATGAATCTTCGGTAATACCCTGTCAGACCAAGAAATGATCTAACTTCATGCACATCTTTTAAAGTCATCCACTCAGTAATAGCTTGAATTTTCTTTGGGTCCATGGCAACCTCCCCACCTGAGATCAAGTGTCCCAAGAAATCTATCTTGGTTTGACCAAATGCGCACTTGCTTTCTTTAGCATACAATGGTTCTCTCTCAATCTAAACACTTTTCTAAGTGTTCTACATGTTCTCAATTGTCGAACTGAAAATCAGAATGTCATCAATATACACCACTACAACTCGTCTAGATAGTCTCTAAACACATCATCCATCATTGTGCAAAAAGTTGCTGGAGCATTGCACAACCCGAATGGTAAGACTAGAAACTCAAACGATCCATAACGCGTTCGAAAAGCGGTCTTCTCAATGTCATTCTCTGCTACCCGAATCTGATGGTACCATCTCAAGTCTATTCTTGAAAAATACTTTGCTTTCGATAGCCTATCAAATAAGTCGTCCACTCGTGGAAGAGGATACTTATTTTTGATAGTTATCGCGTTCAGCGCTCGATAGTCCACACACATTCGCATCGTACCATCCTTTTTCATTACGAAAAGATAGGTGCACCATACGGCGATCGACTAGGTCGAATGTGTCCTCGACCTATCAATTCTGTCAGCTGTCTCTTCAATTCTACTAACTCTTGAGGATTCAACCGATATGGGGCTCTTGCCGGTGGAGACGAACCTGGCAAAATCTCTATTGTGGTCCACAACTCGACGTGGAGGTAACTCGGGCGGCAAGTCTTCTGGCAACACATCCTTGAAACATGTTCAAGACTTCCAAAATAGGTTTAGGAACAATTCTTGACCATCTCCTATTTTGACTTCACCAGTATCCAAAACCATTGCAAGAAACACACGTTCCCGATGTCTAACTGCCTTACGCAACTGAGTTAAGGTAAGGAACATAGGATTCCAATCCTTATCAGTTAGCGTTTCCATTTTGAGCGTGGTCTTTCTAATGTCTTCTTTATCTGCTGCAAGCGTGATCCGATTGTCTCCAGAACCCCTTTTCGATTACATGTTTATGGAACCATTCCATACCCAAAACAAAGTCAAACCCCGTCATATTCAAGACAACTAAGTCTAGCTTAGCCTTCCAATCTTTTTTGGACAGGAACTGCCCTTGCTATATTATTAGTATTTTGAGAACCTTTGCCAAAATTGATCTTTATTTCACACATCTTTATTACATCCAAATTCAATCGACGAGCTAGACTAGTCGATATGAAGTTGTATGTTGCTCCAGTATCGATCATCATTCGGACTCGGTCCCCTCGTATCCTTCCTGTCAAATATAGCAAAGGGTCAGTTTTGTCTTGAATAGCGAATAAGGCAGGTTGTGTCTGGCACAACATTACCTCTTCTGACTCATCTTCCGGATCTTCAAGCGTTTCTGGTTCAGCAACTTCCTCTTCTACCATCGCCTTGAAATGTCCTGATTGTTGTGAGGGTGCCTGACACTCTTTAGCAAAATGACCAGGCTTGTTACAATTATAACATTTCACAACCCCGCCTGCGGAACGCGGGGGAGCAGACTTTGGAGCCGATCCTTTGGCCTGCTGAGGAGGTGGTAACGCCAATGGTTTCCGAAATCCGGTGGGTCTTGATGTGTCCGAAAACTTGGAACTGCCGACAAAGGGACTTGCACTTCGAATTGATGGCGATTGATCTGGTCGCCTATCAAACCTTCTGAACCCAGACTTTGGAGGAAACTTCCTTGTTTAGGTTTTGCTTCCTCCCCTTTGTACAAGTCTTTAACGACATGCCATAAGCAACCTTTTGAGCTGCCTCTTGACATTCCCGATAGCTTGTTGGCTTGTACCTTAAGATTTCTCTTCGCGTCTTCTCATTCAAGCTAGCCATGAAGCAACTTCGAGCTTCATCATCACTCATATTTGGCACCAATCGCCGTACACTTTCGAATCGATAAACGTGGTCCATTGGACTTCCCCGAACTCCCTGTTGACAAAGTGCCAGGTCAGCACGCAATCGCAAACCGAGATCATCCGGCATATACTGCTTTTTGATCTCCTTTTTCATGTGCTTCCAGCTGTTTCGGTATCCACGTTCACCTTCAACAATTCGCCACCAAGTCTTAGCTTCTTCTTTAAGAAACTGCTTGGCACATGCAACCTTTTCTGTCTTTCTCACGGAAGCAGCCTCGAAATAGCTTTCCATATCATACAACCAGTCATCCAAAACCTTGTAATCCTTTGAACCCATGAAATTCGAAGGCTTTACCGGTTTGAATTTACTGGGACCTCCAACCACTTCCGTCGAAGAATCTGATTCAGAGGAACCTGACTCTGAGTCATGCTTCTTCTTCTTTTTCGTGTGTCTGGTTGCGGAACATCTGGCACTGCAGTATTCGTCGGAATCCGAACGGCAACATTATCGATTCGGTCGTTCAACCCCAAAACATCCCCTCGAAGTTTTTAGGGCATCCATCATTATTTCTCGCCAACCAGGTCGTTGTCTAACTAGGGGGTCGACCTGGATCAGCCTCATCCATCTCCTCATTTTGAGCCTCTGCGACAGCCCTCTCTGCCTCAGGCTCTGGTTGCTTTCTCTTGCTCATCGTATTGAACCCTAGTGTCAACACTCGGAGAATATGCTTGGAATATTCCCAATGTGAAACTGGAAACACCCTGCACAGGTTGTACACCCACACACATCAGCTTAAACTAGCATAAGACTTTCGGACATACCTAGAATCTCACGCCGACTCACTGAGCAAGTGTTCTCCGAAGTTTGACAACTCACAGGATCAAACTCTCTGCGCAGAATACAGACATGTCAACCGAAAAATAGAGTATAAAGAATTTAGAGTTATCTAAACATTGAAACACCCTACGACTTAAGGCAGTCCTACTGACCGCAGAGAACTTGCTCCGATACCAATTGTCAGAGTTTTTACCTGGTGCCACAAAGGCGGCTTGCCAGGTGCCAACCCTGGAATCCCCTCTCTGGAAACCCCACGGAACTGGTAAAGTAACCCGTATTAGGAACCCAAGCCTTAGGAAGTCAAACCCCTAACTGACTAAGTCCACAAACGAGACTCACCTTGTGAATCAGGATACACGGACTAGCCGAGCTTTAGGTGTCGTTCCTAGCTTGGCGTGGTTGAGGCGGCCGGAGCAAGGCCTCAACCACTAGTTTTGCGGAACGTGAACTCGGGCAATGTCTTTGAGCTTGCGGGCAGGTTTTCGGACCAAGGAATCTGACTAACTCCTTGGAAGTGACGTGCCCCTATCTCAAAGGCAAGATCCTGCCAACGATAAGGATAGTCTAACCCTAGGGTGGGTTGTACCCCTGTCGTGTGGAAGTTTGGGCGGCACAACGAGGGTTGCACCTTGACGACACAAGCTTAGCTTGCACCGGTAGGAGGTTAACGAGCTCTCTCTTGAACCCAGGAAGCCTCACTACATATACTCTACCTTATTTATGTGACGGACCCCCCCCCCCTGTTTACCTAAGTGAGTAAGTGGGCTGGCACGGAAATGCCAGCCCTTAGAGAAAATGGTTGTCCTAACCTAATCCTAAACCTAACCCCTAGGGGGGGTTTAGGACGTGGGTTAGGGCAACCCTAGGGTTAGGTCAACCCTAGGGGTGTCCCTAACCCTTATTTTGACAAGCTATAATTTGCAAGAACCCTAACCTGAACGTCAAAACGGGGGAGGGTTCTCTAAATGGAAGTGCTAGCTTCGCCTAGAGTTTCTTGCAAATACCTAATGACACCCGGCCGGACCATCACTAGATACCCAAGTGCACTATGCGCCTGTTTCTTCTACATCTAGGGTTCGTCACATAATCCAGTAGGTAACAACAGTCAAACCCCAAAGTAAAGGGTCGAGTCATAGTAAAAACTATGACAGAGAATGTAAGAGAGTGAATCTTTATAAATATATCTAAATTTGTTTATAATACTTACTTATAAATAGCACTGAAGGCGTCGTGCTTACAATAGCGCACCCAATTTAATGTCGCTCCTGAGCTGATTATTAAGAAGAAAAAAGAAAATCTGAAAAGTGAAAAATAAAGAAAAAAAGAAACCCTTGTCGGAGAAATAACCAGATCTGAATTTGAGTGGGAAATTAAATGCATTTTCAAATTTACATGTCAGACCGACAATACTTATGTCAGAAATTCGAAATTTTTAAAAATAACAGAAAAGAAAATTTAAAATGAGTTGAAACAAATAACCGACAGTTTGACATATATACTCTCCAATTCCAATTAGTGTTTTTAAAATTGCATTTAATGTCATTCAAGTAATTCAAGCTATTTAATATTACGAAATTTTTGTAATTATTCTACATTCTTAATATTCAAGTATATATTATTGAGTTTATATTATATATATACACTAATACAATAAATAAATTGATATATTATTATGTATCATTTAAAATATATTCATAGTCTATTTTTATTATTAATTTCTTAATTACTCGAGTAATTAATTTACATTTCCTACTATTAATGGGATATTCTTTATTGTTTTCTTAATATTCAAAGAATATTTCAATATTAAACCTGATTATCATAATTAAATTAGTCTTATTCTTAATTATCTCAGTAATTATTCTACATTTGTATATATTAATGGGATTTCTCAATTAATTTGTTATTATTTTAAGAATATTCCTATGTTAAACCTTATTATCAATATTAACTTAATATATAGTATTAAACTCTATATGACTATATATTAGATAAAATAATGTATTATTAATGCACGTTGTAACTAAAGTGGGCATGATACGTGAAAATGGGAATATAAAATAAATTATTAATTAATACTTAAGTTTTAATTATTAATTAATCATTTAATTAATATGTTAAATATTAATTAGTTAATTAATTAATCCTTCAATAACCTTACTTAGTAAGGAATATTCCTAAACTATCTTAGAATATTCATATTATTCTAAAAATAGTTTACAATAATGAAGAAATACTATCAAACATAATTACAAATGAAATCATTTCCTTATCAACATGTTAATTTATTTAAAAATACTTTCTTCCTAACCATACAGAGAAATCTCCTCATTTTGTCTAAATCATCACTCTCCGGATTAATCAAATCATTTTGGTCAATATCTTGATGTTGTTGCTACCCCTAACACTCTCACGAATGCAATTGAGAGTTGCCATCCTTGTTAATACATAAGATGTAATAAGACCAGGTCTGCATAAAGGCTCATCTAAAAAATGACGTTCCTTAAGAATAATATTATAAAGCGCCCGGTTGCTATCCTTCATTTTATAAAATTCAAAATCACGAGAAAGAAAAGCTTTAGGAAATGTATGATACGGTGAATACTGCTTACAAAAATTTTCGAGATTCTTCTTTCTGAGGCACGTATCCAAGTAGTTCACTAGCTCATTCATGATATCGGTATCAGAATATGGATCGAAAGTGATTGGATGAATACAAGCAATGTTTTGGTTGAGCATAGCCTTATGAGGAGAGTCGTCTACTACTAAGATATGTGCATTCTTCATTATCCTTAAGCGACTGATTTCCTCATGAGTCCCAATTATTCTTTCATTCTTGAAGAAGTATGGCTTGCTTTCCTTTCTTATATTGTGAAATTCGAGAGGTTTATAAACACATTCGCTGGTCAAAAATCCAATTTTTACGAATCACCTCTTCTGCAACACTACAATGTTTCTTAAGCAAATTCAACATCGGTGTTAAGTTATGAATCTGCATGCATAACCAAATCCCCACAAGCGCACCCATCTCCTTAAGCTTTTGAAAGAGACGATCCAACCCTGGACAAAAAATAATATCATATCGAAATTTACCATGACAATGAATGAAATCTCCTTGTTTGATTTCTTTTTTCCTATCCTCGGGCCTTTGTCGATGAAGCAGAACACCATTGACATCCAACAACACAATATGGCCATGAGTAACATGAGATAGCGTTGCCTCTTGAATACTTTGTAAATCACTTGTTTGCTCCTTTCACATTTTATCCGTTGCCACTATCTCGTTGCCTATCCCTTCATCATTTAATTGTACATCATCATTACAAAATTCAGATATTGCATGCGCTAAAGAAATTGATTTCGGAACTGAAGCCAATAAAATAATGATGAAAAAACTGAAGTGGCCCCCATGGTAACAATGTTTTGAGCTGCATTATTATCCATTTCCTGCATGAACTCTATCATTCTGACATGTGGCACAAGAAATTGTCGCCAAACCCCTCTCTTACCTCATGCCAATGCTGAAAATCCATGTTCTCAATTGTTTCATTACATCTGCAAAATGATAATTAGCTGACCTTAAAATTATCAAGGTATATTATTTACCTTGTTAATGTGTGACCCATGTTTGAACTAAAAGCTTCATTAATCCTTGAGCTCTTTGTGGTCGCTGAAGAGATTCCCACACGGCTCGCGTGTGTTTGAACTTCTCCCATATTTTGCTGTTGTAGTGGTTGGTGTTTGCAGCGTCCCATTCCGCTGATAACTTATGGTACTGCTCGATTGTGAGATTCGGCTTCGCTAAAAACGCCGATCTTTTCGTCAGCTTCTCACGGGTATGCTCGGAAAGTTTTGTTACCATCGTTCCTTTGTTGTGTTCGTTGAGAAGTCGTTGGGCTGCCGTTATTGTGTGCTGGCCACTAATGATGTAGTACTTAACTGATTTTCTATTCTCCGTATGAACCTTCCTCATTTGTTCCGGTGTTGTGATCCACACTTTGTCAGCGCCTTTGTTTCTCTCGTAGTATGCGCACAAAACAACATTATGTGGAAAGGTGTAAGAATTGTCGTCCTTCATCTTCTCCATGAGCTCAGCTACACATTCCTGATTCAGTGGCCTGTAATTGAAGTTTGGGCTGACGCTACAATACTTAACCCTACACTCATAAATCCTATCATCCAACATCATTTCCTTGTGGCTTATTGCAGCATGGGACGCCACAGGTGCAGCTGACAAAACGACTAATGATTTTCTTTTACGATCCAAATTAACATGTGTGATCCCCGATTGATGCTGTTCTAATGTTCTCGGCACACTCTTCCAGCTCCCGAAATTTGCTAAGCAAATTGAACGTGATTTGTAAAGAACCTGAGACCAAGCCACCCTCTTAATCTCCTTTATGATGTCGCTGTGTTCTTCTTCAATGTGAAGAGGGACGATTGCTCCACTTGTGGATTTTCTGTATTGTGAAACAATATCTCCTGAGAATACACCTACTCAATGAGTCTGAAGATCTTTGAAGTAGACATCCAGTTGGATCCCCTCCATAGATGGGTTTTCGTTGAGTTGAAGAAGAACTCCACGGTTAACATCATTAGTGAACACGTGAACATCATTATCCATAAGTCGACAAAACCACCCGAAATTAATGTTGTAACTGGCGACCTCTGGATCCGAGAACTTGACATTGAATGAAACAAGGCATATGTGTCGAGCATCGTTCAATCTGGATTCACAGCATGCTTTCGGATGCTTGACTAGCACACCCACTTTCCATTGTTTTGCTTGTCCATGCGATGTGACAGAGGTTAGTTTGACAGCAACCATGGTTGTTCCAATGCGCTTCCCATTTAGTTTGAAATATGGCCAAGTTGATTCCAAAATCCCCTGCCCATCTCTTCTCCTGCTCTCGTCTTTAATGTCACCTCAATTCCACATCTGAATACAAAAATGATTAATTCAAGCACATATCCGAGTATAACAGATTTTATTTTAATTCTTACCCAGAATTTAACGACGACTCCATACTAATGACTCGATCTCCTTGTTTAATTAAATCGTCCTTCTGAAAAATAATACACTATGAATACAAATCATATAAAAATGCACACACACTTGTATAAACCCGAATATACAAAAATAATACACAGAGAGAAGTAGACGGAATTAACTGTCCAAAGCTCACCTTTGTGCTAGTTCAAAGGAAAGATAACATTTCATTTTAGAACCACCACAAATGTGAGCTCTGGACAGTTTTACATAGTTTCCTAGCTTTTACTCGAAATATTATGATAAGATGATAAAAGTAAATAAAATGAGATATGCAACTTATATATACTAATACACATATATATTCACATGGAAGGTGCGGCGGGATTAATCTCGCCACCCCTTCAATGCCTCCTGAAAGAGTGGGCGGGATTAATCTCACCACCTTTCTGGAGGCCTTGAACAGAAGTGCGGAATTAATCTTGCCACCCTTCTCGGTCTCAGAGAGAACTGGGCAGGATTTATTTAGCACACCCCTTCAGTGACTCCAGAAAGGAGGCGGGATTAATCTCGCCCACCATGTAAGGGATGGTGAAATGAATTTCCCCACCCTTCCCAATTCTCTCCATTGATATGTTGTAAACCTTCTACGTCTCAGATAGAAACGTTTGGGATTGGTCCGACTCATCAATGGAGAAAAAAAGGAAGGGTGGCGGGATTCATTCCTCCAACAGGCATTAAAGGTTCGGCGGGATTAATCCCGCCGCCCAGGGCCTTCACTCGGTCCCTATGCGGCGGGATTAATTCCGCCGGACGCCAATTCCCTGCTCGAAATTGGCCGGGATTAATCCCGCTGCCTAGGCCCTTTAGGCAGGCCTTTGGCGGTGGGATTAATCCCGCCCGATTCCGTGCAGGGCAGCGGGATTAATCCCACTGCCCCAGCCCTTCACTCAGGCCCTAGGCGGCGGGATTAATCCCGCTGAACGCCAATGCCTTGCGCGGAATCGGGCGGGATTAATCCCGCCGCCTAGGGCCCGAGTGAAGGGCCGGGGAGGCGGGATTAATCCCGTTGGATTCCTCGCAGGGCGGTGGGATTAATCCCGCCCGACGCCAATGCCCTGTGCAAAATCCGACGGGATTAATCCCGCCACCTAGGCCCTTCAGGCAGGCCAATGGCGGCGGGATAAATCCCGCCCGATTCCGCGCAGGGCATGCGTACGCGGCGGGATTAATCCCGCCGGACACCAATGCCCTGTGCGGAATTCGGTGGGATTAATCTCGCCGCCTAGGCCCTTCAGGCAGGCCAATGGCGGCGGGATAAATCCCACCCAATTCCGCGCAGGGCATGCGTAGGCGGAGGGATTAATCCCGCTGCCGAGTGGCTAATTATATAGCGACGAGATTAATCCCGTCGCTACACACGTCTCACCATATAGCGGCGGGATTAATCCCGCCGCTACACACACACACACAGATATATATATATGTATATGTGTGTGTAGGAGAGTGCGTGTGTGTGCCAGAGATAGTCAAATCAGATAAAATTATACAGATACACACACACACACATATATGTTATGTATATGTATATGTATATACGCGTGTGTGTGCGAGAGATAGATAAATAAATAAAATTATACAGATACTGGTACACATAATATATGTATGTATACATAGGTATATATATATGTGTGTATATGTATATCGTGTGTATGCGTGTGTGAAACAAATAAAATCATACAGATAAACAAACACACACAAACACATATATATACAGGAGTGTGCGTGTGTGTGCGAGAGATACAATTAACAAATCAATAAAATTATACAGATACACACACACACACATATATATAGATAAATAAATAGAATATATATATCTGTGTGTGTGTGTATATGTATACGAGTGTGCGTGTGTGTGCGAGAGATAGAGATCTAAATTATATTATTAAGATACACACACATATAAATATATATGTGAATAAAAATAAATAAATAAACTCAGAGGAGTGTGCGTGTGAGAGAGAGAGAGAGAGATCTCACCTGTGTGAGAGAGAAGGAGATTTCCACGCCGCCGCCGCCGCCGCCGCCTTACAAACCCTAGGAATATACTTAAACCCTAAAAGGAATAGAATATATATTAACCCTAATCGAATATTCCTTCTAAGAATATACTTAAACCCTAAAAAGAATAAACTATAAATTCACCCTAAACGAATAATCTTTCATTATATTATCAGCGTGTGCGTGTGCGTGGGTGTATCACATACACCCCAAGAATAAATATCATGCAAGGGTTTAACACGTGTGTGTCCATGAGAGTGTTAAAGTTTCACATGCAGCGATACATATATACACACATAGTATTATACACATAGACATATATACATATTAGTACATATTAATATTAGAGAGACAGAGTACAGGATCATGTATGATGTGTATATATGAGAGAAGAGTGACAATACATATTATGGATCATGCATGGTGTGTATGTTTGAGAGAAAAGAGACAGTACATATTTACATGGATCATGCATGGTGTGTATGTATGAAAGAAGAGTGAGAGTGTTAACAAATTAAATTCATACACATTGGATATATTAATACACACATATACATACACACGTGTATACACACAGACATACATACATATTACATGTGTAAATTCAATGTAGGGTTTAGGGTTTAGGGTTAGGATGGATGATGCATGGTGTGTTTATGTATGAGAGGAGTGAGTGTTATACACAGATATACATTATACATATTACATAATATTGTAACATCAGTACATATTATGGATCATGCATGGTATGTATGTATGAGAGAAGAGACAGGCTACATATTATGGATCATGATCATGCATGGTGTGTATGTATGAGAGAAGGGATTATGCATGGTGACACTGTGTATGTATGAGAGAAGAGATAGAGTGTTAACAAATAAAATCGTATACAATATATTATTATGTATAATTTAAAATATGTTCATAGTGTGTTTATTAATATTATTTTTTTAATTATTCAATGTTTCTTTTGCACACATATATAAACACAATCATAATTTATATATACACGTGCACACGCATTAGAAAGCACTTACAGAGACACATATGCACACACCTAAACCAAACTTGAGAAATTATATGTTGTTTCTTTATTAAAAAACATCATGTTCAATGCATTATGATTTATATGTACTCAATCTGTATGTAACACATTGAATTTACACATGTAATATATATGTATGTCTGTGTGTATACACGTGTGTATGTATATATGTGTACTAATATATGCAATGTGTACGATTTTCATTTGTTAACACTCTCTCTCTTCTCTCATACATACACAGTGTCACCATGCATAATCCCTTCTCTCATACATACACACCATGCATGATCATGATCCATAATATGTAACCTGTCTCTTCTCTCATACATACACACCATGCATGATCCATAATATATGCTGATGTTACAATATTATGTATTATATATAATGTATATTTGTATATAATATGTGTATGTATATATGTGTACTAATATATGCAATGCGTACAAAATTAATTTTTGAACACTCACTCCTCTCATACATACACACCATGCATGATCCATCATAACCCTAAATCCTAAACCCTATGTAACACATTGAATTTACACATGTAATATGTATATGTGTGTACTAATATATGTAATGTGTATGAATTTAATTTGTTAACACTCTCTCTCTCTTTTCTCATACATACACACCATGTATGATCCATTTTAATATGTATTGTCTCTCTTCTCTCAAACATACATCATGCATGATCCATAATATGTATTGTCTCTCTTCTCTCATACATACACACCATGCATGATCCATAATATGTACTTTGTTCTCTAATATTAATATGTACTAATATATTGTATGTTTATGTGTATAATACTATGTGTGTATATATGTATCGTTGCATGTGAAACTTTAACACTCTCATGGACACACATGTTAAACCCTACATGATTTTTATTCTTGGGGTGTATGTGATACACCCACGCACACGCACACATTGATAATATAATGAAAAATATTTGTTTAGGGCGAATCTATAGTTTAATCTTTTTAGGGTTTAAGTATATTCTTAAAAGGAATATTCGATTAGGGTTAATATATATTCTATTTCTTTTAGGGTTTAGGTATATTCTTAGGGTTTCAAGAAGTAAGGCGGCGGAGGCGGCGGCTGTGAGATCTCTCTCTCACACACAGGTGAGATCTCTCTCACTCTCTCTCTCACACGCACACTCCTGAGTTTATTTATTTATTTTTATTCACATATATATTTATATGTGTGTGTATCTTAATAATATAATTTAGATCTCTATCTCTCACTCACACACGCACACTCGTATACATATACACACACAATATATATATATATATATATATATAATATTATATATATATATGTGTGTGTGTGTGTGTGTGTGTTGGTGTGTGTGTGTGTGTGTGTGTGTGTGTGGTGTGTGTTGTGTGGTGTGTGTGTGTGTTTGTGTTTGTGTATTTGTATAATTTTATTAATTTATTAATTTTATCTCTTGCACACGCACGCACACTCCTGTTTATCTGTATGATTTTATTTGTTTCACACACGTATACACACGATATACATATATGTATATATACCTATGTACATATATACATACATTATTATGTGTACCAGTATCTGTATAATTTTATTTATTTAGCACACACATACGATATACATATACATATGCATATGTGTGTGTATCAGTATAATTTTATCTGATTTGTCTATCTTTGGCACACACACGCACTCTCCTAACACACATATACATATAGATATATATGTGTGTAGCGGCGGGATTAATCCCGTCGCTATATGATGAGACGTGTGTAGCAGCAGGATTAATCCCGCCGCTATATGGTTAGACCCTCGGCGGCAGAATTAATCCCACCGCTATATGGTTGACCCTTGGCAGCGGAATTAATCCCGCCGCTATATGGTTAGAGCTTCAATGGTAGGATTAATCCCGCCGCTATATGGTTAGAGCTTCAGTGGCAGGATTAATCCCGCCGCCCTTCAGGCAGGCTATTCGGTTAGCCTCATGAGCGGCGGGATTAATCCCACCGGATTCTGCATAGGGCATGGGCGTCCAGCGAGATTAATCCCGCCACCCATGGCTGCATGCTGGGCCTAGACGGCGAGATTAATCCCGCCGCATATGCATGCCCTACGCGGAATCCGGCGGGATTTATCCCGCCACGAAAGGCCTGTCCGAAGGGTCTAGGCGGCGGGATTAATCCCGCCGGATTCCGTGCAGGGCATGGGCATCTAGCAGGATTAATCTAGCTGCCCATGGCTGGGTGCTGGGCCTAGACGGCGGGATTAATCCTGTCGCGTACGCATGCCCTGCGCGAAATCCTGCGGGATTTGTCCCGCCGCCAAAGGCTTGCCTGAAGGGCCTAGGCGGTGGAATTAATCCCTCAAAATTCCACATAGGGCATGGGCGTGCGGTGGGATTAATCCTGCCGAATTTTGCGCAGGGCATGCATGGGCGGCGGGATTAATCTCGCTGCATGCCCATGCCCTGTGCAAAATCTGGCGGGATTAATCTCGTCGCACGCCCATGCCATGTGCGAAATCCGGTGAAATTAATCCCCGCACATGGCATGCGGGAAGGGCATGGGAAGTGGGATTAATCCCGCCGAGCCTTCAATGCCTGTTGGAGGAATGAATTTTGTCATCCTTCCCTTTTTCCTCCATTGGTGAGTCGGACCAATCCCAAACGTTTCTGTAAAGACGAAGAAGGTTTACAACATACCAATGGAGGGGACTGAGGGTGGCAAGATTCATTTCACCATTTCTTACATGTGGGCGAGATTAATCCGCTGCCTTTCTGAGCCTTGAAGGGGTGTGCCTAAATCTGCCAGTTCTCTCTAGACCGAGAAGGGTGGCAGATTAATTCGCACACCCGTTCAGGGCCTCCAAAAGGTGGCGAGATTAATCCCGCCCACTCTTTCAGAGAGGCATTGAAGGGGTGGCGAGATTAATCCCGCCGCACCTTCCATGTGAATATATATGTGTATTAGTATATATAAGTTGCATATCTCATTTTATTTACTTTTATCATCTTATCATAATATTTCGAGTAAAAGCTAGGAATCTATGTAAAACTGTCCAGAGCTCACATTTGTGGTGGTTCTAAAACGAAATGTTATCTTTCTTTTGCACTAGCACAAATGTGAGCTTTGGACAGTTAATTCGTCTACACTTCTCTCTGTGTATTATTTTTGTATATTCGGGTTTATACAAGTGTGTGTGCGTTTTTATATGATTTGTATTCATAGTGTATTATTTTGCAGAAGGACGATTTAATTAAACAAGGAGATCGAGTCATTAGTATGGAGTCGTCGTCAAATTCTGGGTAAGAATTAAAATAAAATCTGTTATACTCGGATATGTGCTTGAACTAATCATTTTTGTATTCAGATGTGGAATTGAGGTGACATTAAAGACGAGAGCAGGAGAAGAGATGGGCAGGGGGATTCTGGAATCAACTTGGCCATATTTCAAACTAAACGGGAAGCGCATTGGAACAACCATGGTTGCTGTCAAACTAACCTCTGTCACATCGCATGGACAAGCAAAACAATGGAAAGTGGGTGTGCTAGTCAAGCATCCGAAAGCATTGTGAACCCAGATTGAACGATGCTCGACACATATGCCTTGTTCCATCCAATGTCACGTTCTCGGATCCAGAGGTCGCCAGTTACAACATTAATTTCGGGTGGTTTTGTCGACTTGTGGATAATGACGTTCACGTGTTCACTAATGATGTTGACCGTGGAGTTCTTCTTCAACTCAACGAAAGCCCATCTATGGAGGGGATCCAACTGGATGTCTACTTCGAAGATCTTCAGACTCATCGAGTAGGTGTATTCTCAGGAGATTTGCTTCACAATACAGAAAATCCAAAGTGGAGCAATCGTCCCTCTTCACATTGAAGAAGAACACAGCGACATCATAAGGGATTGAGAGGGTGGCTTGGTCTCAGGTTCTTTACAGATCACGTTCAATTTGCTTAGAAATTTGGGAGCTGGAAGATGTGCCGAGAACATTAGAACAGCATCAATCGGGGATCACACATGTTGATTCGGATCGTAAAGAAAATCATCGTCGTTTTGTCAGCTGCACCTGTGGCATCCCATGCTGCAATAAGCCACAAGGAAATGATGTTGGATGATAGGATTTACAGTGTAGGGTTAAATTGCAGCGTCAACCCAAACTTCAATTACAGGCCACTCAACAGGAACGTGTAGCTGAGCTCATGGAGAAGATGAAGGACGACAATTCTTACACGTTCCACATAATGCTGTTTTGTGCGCATACTACGAAGAAACAAAGGCGCTGACAAAGTGTGGATCACAACACCGGAACAAAAGAAGGTTCAGACGGAGAATAGAAAATCATCAAGTACTACATCATTAGTGGCCAGCACACAATAACGGCAGCCCAACGACTTCTCGACGAACACAACAAAGGAACGATGGCAACAAAACTTTCCGAGCATACCCGTGAGAAGCTGACGAAAAGATCGGCGTTTTTAGCGAAGCCGAATCTCACAATCGAGCAGTACCATAAGTTATCGGCGGAATGGGACGCTGCAGACACCAACCACTACAACAGCAAAATATGGGAGAAGTTCAAACACACGCCCGTGTGGGAATCTCTTCAGACCACAAAGAGCTACCGCAGGGAATACACAATCTGCGGACTACCGGGTAAGCAAATTGTTTGGGCGGGATTTATCTCGCCGGTATATTAATCTGTCTTTTTTTCAGAGAGTTGAAGAAATTGTAGCAGTTGATTTTGCCCAGGTGGGCGGGAAGGAAACATCCTTTTTATGATGTTGATTTCTTGTCCCGAGGATAGGATCTTTGCCAAATGGTTGGGGATTATGGAATCCTTTGCAAAAGGAACACTGAAGAAGAAGCAGACAAGTGAAGTGGAGCCCTCAGAGAAGTCTGCAAAGAAACCCAGTAAGACGCCGAAGGCTAAGTCTGTTCAATCTATAAAGGATGTAGACAACGATTTCAAGCTCACATGGTTGAAGCCTTTAAATGGAACAACGATGGAGGAGATGGAAGTCTTGGCTGATTTGGTGATTGATGGCAAATTACAGATTAACAACAGCAGCCCCACCTCTCCTTTTCATCTCAAGGCAATGGAGTTGAAGACGGTCAGGCACTTCAAGGAGTGGTTGGGAATACACTGCCACAAACTGGGTTGGACCTCGGCTTCAACATACGAAGAGGTCAGCAAATATTTGCATGTGACAAACGATGATATGCTTGTCGAATGGGTGAATCAATCGGAAGATCTGGGCAAGAATCTATTGCACGCCAACGCCAAAGGAGAACATTGCGATGACGCCTTCTCTTATGGCAGTCCTTCAGCAGCGGAGAACCGAGTTGAACCTTATAAAGGAGGATGCTACGAATCACGACAAGCCCTACAGATGTTTGTTGTTGGATTCGGAGACTTTATGGGGTACCATCACTGCTTGTAGGAAACCGTTTCAATTGTTCGTGATGGATCGGCGGGTGTCAAAAAATCCTTCGACAGACAGGACACTAGAGGATTTGGTGGAGAAACTTAGCCGTGCAAGCATGTACAAAGAAGGTATTTATTATTGAATTCATACTTGCACTCTTGACTGATATCTACGTTTTCAGGTATTTATTTCTTGATTCTTGCTCATGTCACCGATACCTTTGCCTTCTCCTTTGCCAAGAGGAATAAACATCGTTGGACAGGATTTTATATGAATGATGCTGATCCGAAGTGCATTGATTCGGTTGTTCACTTGGTTGTTAGGAATGCGCCAAACAGTTTCAAACTTCCAAATGACCAGGCATCTGTTTGCACTCCAACGGCCCTGAACCTCCATCCGATACACCGATAGCTAGAGTGACGTATTCGAATGTACGTTATCCAAACATTACAAGTCAAGCGACACGGAGCATCGTCAACTTGATTAGGGGTCCTCACAGTGATGCATGGGTTTTTGACTACTGCACTAGGGGGTCCATCTTGAAGGAGTGTACAACCTTTAGGATACATTGTGTGTTTGCCGTTGAAAGGGATAAGACCATGGTTGAGGACCTAAACAAGTGGATAGAGAGGTTCTCAACTGACTACCCCAACACAACCCATACATGAGTATTTGAGAAAGTTCCCTCCCGATAAGTGCGATAGTTCTGAAGATGAATCTGGTTCAATGTCGGAGTCTGAGGACGAACTTCAATTAGATATTAAACCGAAAGTTATCTCGAGGAGTACAGAACATTCACACACTCCATTACTTTAGTTTTTTCATCATCATTTCTATTGGCTTCAGTTCTGAAAAACAATTTCTTCAGCGCCTGCAATATCTAAATCTTGTAAGGATGATGTCCAATTAAATAATTATTAATAATTAAAACTTAAGTATTAATTAAATTTATTTTATATTCTCATTTTCACGTATCATGCCCACTTTAGTTACAACGTGCATATTTGAGTCAAAACTCTTGAGGTCACCATGGAAGACTTAATGTCATAGTTTTTTATTTGGAGGTTGAATGTTGTTACTTATTGTTTTTTCGTGTCAGGCTTAGATATAGTGAAAAATAACCCCATTTAGTAAACTTAGGTATTTAAGGGTGGCTTGGCCAGTTATTGCTAAATACTTCGAAAACCCTATGTGAATGTGAAACTTATTATCTAAACCCTCCACTTATTATTTTAGATGTAATCAAGGTTTTAAAAAAAGACTGGTTTTAAAGAACTTAAAGGCCTCCTATGTCAAAGTCAGCTCAAGACTTATATATTCAAGGCCTACATTTGAAAATTATCAAAATGTAGGCCTTGAATATATACCTCCATTATTTACCACCCACCATGGCCACTTTTAATCATAATATTGTATGGCATTGTAGCCGTAAACTTGGAAAAATGAACCAACACCAGCTCGTCCATTTTGTACTCTACATGTGAATGATGATGAGAGTTGTAGTGCTGTTGTTGTCTCACTTGTACGTGGCTCAAATGTTTTGTAGACTCCACTCAAACAATGGAAGAATGCTCGTCAAATACCAATCCTAGGACCTAGCATCAGCAACTTGTGTCAAGCTCAATGACATAAGTATATTGGAGAGACGGCAAATAACCATTTCAATATGAATGTTAAAAGTTTATGTACTCCACGATTATCCCTTTAAAAGTCTTGATGAGCCGTTCCACCCAACCATTTGCCTAAGGATGATAAGCACTTGAGAAGGTGTAGCGTATCCTTAGCTGAGATGCCAAGAGATTAAATGCTTTTCCATATCAAACACCACTAGTTCAAATGGACGAGAAATTTGAGAGCCAATTATTTACCCTAGCCAAATGTGCCAATTGACATACCTAGTTATGAGACCTAAACTCCCTTGAGTGGATGCCCAAGGCTTAGCACCTTAATGAGAGCACATGCCTGCTTACTAGAGTATCTAACCCTCAATATTAAACCCATGAGACAACCCTAAAGGGCGTGCCTTAGGCATTGTACCATATGTCATCTAACCTAGTCTTGCATAGTGTCATATGTTCATGTCACACTATTTCCTAAAAGTGGGCTATCTTGTCATAACCCTTCAAACTTAAGAGCTACACATGGTGCCATGAACATGACTTGCAGATGTCAACTCTAGAGCCCTTTGTGAAGCCTTAAAAATATGATAAAAGAACATGTCAACCAAAATCCACTCCCATAGTTGGACAAAGACATTAATCTGTTGTGCTTAGTTGTGAATGTTTCTCTTAGCTTGTCATATAGGAGGAGGTTGGAGACATGCTTTAATCTTTGACCCTTGGAACATGTACTTTGTTAAGACCTCCTAAGTGCGGATTCACCAAGGTTAAGGGTAGGCTACCCAAATATGGGACAAAACTCAATTATGAATTTAAGAACTCTCACTACAACATCCATATTTGATGGATCCCTCCCTCCACTTTCCTGAGTTAACCTAACCCTAAAACCACTCGGGGGGGGGGGGGGGGGGCAAAAGGGCTTTAAGCGTTGTGTTAAGTCAATCCTAGGGGAGTTTTAACCTTATTTGACATGCTGAACTCAGCAAATTAACTAGAAATTCAATCATAATATAAAAAGAGGAGAGTTTCTAGAATGTAAGTTTTGCATTCACCTAGAGTTTTGAGATGCCTAAAGACAGTCGGTTTGTTTAGGGTTTTTACCGAAGGGCTAACACAAAGCAACATGTGGCTGACCAATGGTGGCATCAATACCAATGTGAGTAACGCTAAGTCTTTCTAAGACTAATTTAAATGCCCAAACCCTAAACCCTAAGTCCCTTATAATGACTAACCCCAAACCCTAGAAGATAACTTGAGTAGACTTTAGGACTCTGCCCTAGGAGACCTAGACATGCTCATGCCCTAAACCTCACCAAGGAGACATGTTTCACACATACCCTTGTGATAGAACTAGGGCATCATTAGTTATCCCTTGAGGAATCACCTCATTAGAGAGTACATCCCTTATAGGGTGATAAAGAGTACCTGAACCACGACTAACCCTTAAGGGTTTGAGTGCCCAAGTCATAATGTAGACGTAAGGCTAGTACTTAGTGAGGACACGAGTGTGCCATAGGTGAACACTAGTGTTTTGTTAAGGTTAAGTTTGGATAACCCTAAGTACAAGACCTTGCAAAAGCCTTATGAAAAGGGTCCTACTAATGAGCTTAGGTTGTTCAGCCCTTGAATACTAAGGAGAAACAACCTCTAGCAAACTGTGCAAATAGCACACCCAATTATGAGGCCTAACCGCCCTTGAGTAAATGCTCAAGACTCAGCACCTAATGTGAGCACAAGCATGCTTGCTTGTTAAAGTATCCAACCCCTTGGCATTGAGCCCATGAGACAACCCCAAAGGGCATGCCTTATGCTTTATACCGTGTGAAATCCAACCTAGTGTCACACCTCTATGTGACACTGTTTCTCAAGATGTGAGTTATCATGTCATAACTCGTTAGATTCAAGAGTTACTCTAGGTGCCACGAACATCAGATACCAACTCTAGAATCCCTTTGCGAACCCTTAGGAACTTGGTAAAGAAAACTTGTTAACTAAGTTCTCACGCCCACAAATGGACAAGGACATAGATATGCCCTGCTTAGCTGTGAGTGCTACTCCTAGCTTGATGTGAAGGAAGAGGTTGAAGATAAGCCTCGACCTCTAACCCTTGGAATGTGCAATTTGACAAACCCCCTAGGCATGGGTTTGTCAACGTTAAGGGTGAGCCACCCCAAAGGTGGGACATACCCCTATTGTCTAAAAGTTGAGGTGGCACAATAAAGGGTTGTGCCTTAACAACACAAGTTAGAGCTTGCACCAGCAGAAGAATAATAAGCTCAATTATGAACTTATGAACTCTCACTATATACTACTTAAAAATATGTAACAGAGCCCCTCCCCCCCCCCCCCCCGCGGGTGTTTTCTTGTTTTGTAAAGTGGGCTAGCACGAAATCTCATTCCCAAATGGGAATATACTTGGTGAGTTTAACTAACGACCCATCAACCTCTAAACCCTAACCCAAGGTGTTTAGGGTGTGGGTTTAGGTCAACCCTAGGGCTAATTGTACCCATATTTAACATATTGAACTCACTAGAACCAACCAGAAATTTAATTGAAACTAGGGTAAAAGTTTTTTAAAATGTAAGTTTTAGCTTCACGTAGAGTTTTTTTGTAAATACTTAATGACAACCGATCGGACCATCACCAGATACTCAAGTGCACTAAGCAGACTTGTTTCCTATTATATCAACATAATTCAGTAAGAATAATTGACTCCAAGGTAAAAGTAAAGGTGATAGTAAAAACTATAACATAGCCGTTGTTCCTTAGATACCTAGTGTACCAGGTGAGACATTTTCTCACTACATTTAGAGCCTGACAATGTAGTATGGTATGTAACTCTAATCAGCTCCAAAGTAAAAGTAAGATCATAGTAAAAACTATGACACTCTCTATTTTTTTGAAAATGTCAACATCCTTATTGATGGATAACTAATTCCAAGACTCGATAATTTTAAAAAAAAATTAACCAAAATTAACATATCACTCTATGTGAAGTTAACAAAAAGTTAACATAATTTCATTATCCCTCTTACATTATGTGAAAACCAAGTACTCATTCATTGAGTTGTAAACTCAAATGCTAAAAGCACCACCTGCAAGATGAAGCACCTAGAGACCTTTGCACGTTTATAAAAGTTTATCATTTGAACACAGACAACATAATGGTTAATTTCTTATTTTAACTAGATTTTATATCGGAAACTCATCACTCCTCAAGAAGGGTCACTATCGCACTTATCATAAGTCCCCCACCTTCTCGCATGTTAGTGGTATAGCTTTGCCATATAAAGGTGTGAAACTTATATCAAAATCACTGAGTTCTTCCATAACCAACTCATATCGACTTGTCAGTCTGGCTAGAGGCGATTGTAGAGCCGCATGGATGTACACATGTTTATGGGACGTAAGGACTAGCTTCTTCAGAATTTACCGAAGCTTTATCCATGTGGAATAAAACTAGGTCGTCTTCCAATATTAATGCCCTATCACTATCCTCATTTTGTACTCTTTTGCATCATCAGCCAATTCAAGGAATGAACCTAAGAGAATACTTTCCTGAATACTTCACATTCTGTGGAACAGTTTGTACAACTGGTGTGAAAAATTCCAACTTATATCTAGTGCCTCAATTGGTAGTCTCTAGATATCAATTGTCAATTGACACATTCACATTGTACTCATTTCCCAAAAAGCATAATACTAGGTTCATTTAATAACTCTTAACCTTTACCTCGAAACCACATCCGATCTCCGTGCAGCAAGGCTAACTCCTTATTTATTAAGTTTAATATATTGAGTTTTGAAATTTTAGTTCTTATGATAAAAGTTTCCTTGAACTCGTAAAATTAGACACCTTTGTAACATCATACCTATTTTCAACTCTCAAATTGATTACATAAATGTTCCCCCAACATTATATCGAAGTATAACATTTTCACTAATTTGAGTAATTAGTGTTTTGACAAGCACCTTTAAACCAATCCTCATTCCATGAATAGTTGCATATTTGATATTAATACATTCAAGCATACATATGTTGATTAACCTATCAATTCCAAGTTTATAGACAAGTTGTTACATTTAACATATAAACTAACTTGCTTCTTGAGTTACACTCTTGAAACATGCACTATTAGAACTCATTTTGCACTTCCTGTCAGAATTTAATGTTTATTCTTATGTTTGACATGTCTCTTTGTTCAGAGTCAAACATGCACATATAAATATAAGTCTTTCCCTGTTTGAACACCATTACCAAAATCAATATTGAATCTTGACTTAAGCCAAAAACTTAATAGACACTGTCACGTTCTCAAGTCATGTGTTATCCTAATTTCATACACCTTAAAGAAAAAAGAAAAAATTTCAATAATGTGCAAATTTAGCATATCACTTGATCCACTTCACAAGACTTAAACCTTAAAGGATAATTTGAGTAGAGTTTAAGATCCTGCCCCAAGTGATTTAGTCAGGCTCATGCCATAACCCCACTAAAGAGACATACCTTGCACATACCTCGTAATAGAGCCAAGGCACTTGCCCTTGAGAATCCTAGACCTAGGGCTAGTAATTAGTGAAAGCACGAGTGTGTGATTTAGGCAGACATGTGTTTTGTTAAGCAAACTCCCTAACGTTAGGTTTAAATAACTTTAAGTACATGACCTTGCAAATGCCTCACGAAAAGGCTCATGTTAACGAATTTAAGTTGTTCAACTCTTAGACATGTTCACACCCCAAGCTAAATGCCTAGCCAAGTGTGTTGACTGGCATACCTAATTACGAGACTTAACCTCCTTAAGTGAATGGTCAAGGGTTAGCACCTTAATGCAAGCACAAGCATGCTACTTACTATCCTCAGTGTTAAACAGTGAGACAACCCTAGAGGGTGTAACCTCAAGCATTGTACCATTTGTCATCTAGCCTAATGTCATATATTCATGTGACACTATTTCCCAAGATGTGTTATCTCACCATAGCCCCTCAAACTCAAGAGCTACATATGATGCCACAAACGTGGCTCAAAGATGCTAACTCTAGAGCCCCTTTGTGAACCTTAGGAATATAAAAAAGAACTTGTTAGCCAAGATTCCATGCTCATAGTTAGACAAAAAATGGATGTGCCTTGCTTAGTTGCAAGTGCTGCAATTAACTTGTCATAGAGAAAGAGGTTAAAGACATTTGAGCTTTCGAATGTATACTCTATTAAGACCTCCTAGGCGTGGATTTACCAAAGTTAAGGGTAGGCTACCTCAAAGGTGGGATGTAGCTATAATGTCTAAAAGTTGAGGTAGCACAATAAAAAGTTGTGCCTTGAGGACACAAGTTTAGCTTGCATTGGTAAAAAATAATTATGAACTTAGGAACTCTCATTACAATATCCATACCTTATTTACATGATGGAGCCCTTGCCCCCCCCCCCCCCCCTTCCTAATTGTGAGAGTGGGCTAGCACGAAAAAGCTAAACCCAGTTAGTGAATTAAATTCTTAACCTAACCACCCTCTGGTTGGGGGGGAAGGGGGAAGGGCTTAAAGCATGAGGTTAGGGAAACTCTAGAATTAGGTTAACCCAAGGGGTTCCTAACCATATTTGACACGCCAATCAAACCATGAGAAAAAAACAAAGGGAGAGTTTTTAGAAGGTAAGTTTTGCCTTCACCTAGAGTTTATCGAGATGCCTAATGATATCCAATTGGACTATCCTAGATACCAAGTGCACCATGTGGGACTATTTCTCATTACATCCAGAGCCTGACAACATAGTAACAACAATCAAGTCTAAAGTAAAAGTAAAGGTCATAGTAAAAACTATGACCGCCCTTGTATTCCCCTATTTTCATTTTGGTTTATTGCTTCCCCCTTTTGTTTTGGTTTGAACATGCAATGACAAAAAGTTGTTATGAATCATTTTGTAGAAACAAAAATAGTGCGGTTTTTAGGATGGAAATAAAATGGTTCATCATGAACCATCTTTATCTCATGAAAGTATTCTAACATTGTGACAAGTTTATTTCATCAATGAACCTCAAGTCTCATTTAACCAATCTTCCATTCAATGTTTAAGTTATATTTCTTTCTTTGGGCATATAATGGGAAAAACACTAAAAACGAGTCAGATGGAAATATAGAATTATGGGCTACTATCATAATACAATAGGAGAGACTCAGATGAGAAGACATGATTATGAGTGAGAAGGTTGAGATGGAATACGGCTTATCCATAACTGCAAGGAGGACATTACATAATGGATTGGATAAGAATGAAGGGAAGTTACGATAACTACTAGTACAGAACCAAGAATACAAGTATAAATGGACCATAATAGGACTAGCAAAGCCTCCGAGTATACTGTTTATTGTACTATGTGCCATGAGTGGACATAGTATGTTTCCTCTTTCTCTCAATATGTCTTGTATTACTTGATTTTTCCTGATCTGTTATATACTTTTCTCTTCTCATCATTGTGCTGGGATCCATAGTACTATTACCTGTTACATACCGTGCCATTGTTACCCTTTTCTAACCTTCTGAAGTCTGATCTATTTATTATCTCTCTATCTCCTTATTCCTTTCAACCGTTAATACTGACTAACGGTACTATGTTTTAGTATTAAGATTTTCTTAGTTCAACATATGGCGACCACAAAGGGATGGTCGTATTAGTAGGAATGGGATGTAAGGATGTACCAAAATGTGTGTAGGAATGTACCAGAATGGGTAGGTTGATACCCAAGGAAGTTTTAGAGTTCGAAGAGAAATTACGGTAGAAGAATTCGAGGCTTTCCACATACTACAAAGTGAGTAATTGATACGATCGGGTCAGCTGTCACAGAGACGAAAGAACGCTCAACAACAACTGCACGAGAATGGATATGCTACATCTAGTAGTTAGTGAATGGATGAATACCATCAGATTCTTGTAGAACATCAATGATACAAAGAGATAAGAGTAAAACAACAATGAGAATGCAAGGAGTGATACTTACGACGACAAGCTATGAGTGAGAGTCGGAGAAGATTGGAGGAACAAGAAGAACATAGGCATAAGGAGTATTTGGAAGCATGCAAAGTAGCACAATGACAATTGGAACATGACAAGTCGACTGAAGAAGAGGACAACAATGACGAATACAAAGATAGAGAAAGACGTGTACTGACACGATATTACTGGGATTTGCTCCTATTGAGGCACTCAAGATAATGGGGACACTAACAATTACAGAGAAAGTTGTACCCTCTACCTTTTCAGGCTTGAAGCATGAGGATACGAATCAATATATTCAACAATTTGAGAAGACATGTGAGGCAAACGAAATTATGAATGAACATGAGAAGCTTTGGATTTTCCCTTTCACACTTAAAGGAGATGCCAGTGATTTGTATTATGAGAATGCCATCATAATTGATAAGTACAACACATTACTCACGCTATTCAAGAATTACTATGTACAAAAATATTGCTGACGAGATCCAATAGTTCAATTGCAGGAATTACGATAGGGACCTACAGAAGCAGTAGAAGATTATACATGTAGGTTTTGAAAAATATATAATCTCTGTGAAGTGGTGATGTTAATGACAAATTATCAAGAACGTGGTATGTCAACAGACTATGAGAAAGCTTGCAACTCCAAATATGGTTAACAAAACCACATGACTTAAGAGATGCGATAAAAGAGGCTGAACAAATCAAATTTTGATACCACCAAGATACATAGAGGATGAGGGACATGAACAACGAAGATTTCATAAGAAAGAGACTGAAATATGAGCACGACCTAGAACAGTATTTTACACAACATGCAAGAACGAGGGACATAGTGCATTGGAATGCAAAATACCAAAATGTTAGATGTGTGGAGTGTTAGGACACAAAGCAAGACAGTGTTGAAGTATGGGATACAAACCATAAGCGATGATCGAGCGAGCTGAAGGCTACCCACCACCACACGAACTGGAATACAAACACATATGAATATCCACAAACTCGGAATACCAACCCATATGACTATCGACAAAGGCCATATAATGGGCAAAAGAAGGAACAACGATATATATGAGCTGGCAATAATTACGTGGATTGACCACCACCCAGGAACCCTAGGGTTTCATTATCCTTCCTCATTGTCTTTCACATTTTTCTTCTTTCTTGACATTTCCTTAGTCTAATCAAATGGATGTCGTTGGATTCAGAGAGGACAAGGCTTCTAGAGGGACAAAGCAATTTAACAAACATGCATGGATATTTTCCACATGTTCATGCATACTTTATCCTTATGTACAATTGTCATATGTGATACACATTTTAGCATTAGTTTCTAAGTCAGGACGTCTGGTTTAAGCATTAATTAGTAAATGTACTTTTATATTGCGTTCAATCCTCCTAGTAAATCATATTCACAATATATCCCTAGAATATTCACCAAATCTTTTGATATTCCTTCCAACTTGATACCTTCAATGCAGAGAACTACAATGTTTGTCGTGGTCAACCATATATCTTCATGCATTGCTACAATGTTTTCTTTCTTCTTAAAAGTGTTGAACTAAGAAAATCCTAATACTAAAACATAGCAGTGGTTGCCACCATCAGCCCAAATAAGGGGATAGAGAGATAGTAAACAAATCAGACTTTAGAAGGTCGGAAAAGGGTAAGGATGGCAAGGTATCTAGTAGGTAATAGTACTACAGATCCTGACACAATATTGAGAAGAGAAAAGTATACAACATATTAGGAAAAATCAAGTAAGACAAGACGTATTGAGAGAGAGGGGAAACATATATTATGTCCACTCATGGCACATAGTACAATAAACAGTATACTTGGGAGGCTTTGCTAGTCCTATTATGGTCTATTTATACTCGTACTCTTGGTCTTGTACTAGCAGTTATCGTAACTTCCCTTCATTCTTATCCAATCCGTTATGTAATGTCCTCCTTGCAATTATGGATAAGCCGTATTTTGTTTCAGCCTTTGTATTTGATTTGTCATGTCTTCTCATTTGATTCTTTCCTACTGTATGATGGTAGTAGCCTGTAATTATGTGTTCCCATTTAACTTCACAATATGTATTATTTTTGGTGTTTTTCCCATTATATGCCCCAAAAAAAAACATAATTTGAAATCTCCTACATGGCTAACTATGATAATAAAATCCCTCGGACTGGAACTGTTGCATCACCCCGATGCAACCTTATGATGGTCCCATTGTAGTCTCACAGATAAAGCCACAACAATCTTCAGCTTGTGGTTTTCTTCGTGGAGTTTGCGGAGTTCTTCAATGTCCCTGGTAGTAGTGGTAGTTGGTGGGTTGAAATCCTTCATCTTAGTAAAGACGCGTTGTGCACCATATCTATGAGTACCTTATGTTGTTCGCTTAGATGGCACATAATGTTGGATTGTTCTTGGAGTTGCTTGTCGGTGGAGTTACAACGATCCTAAGTTGTTTTGTGCAAGACTTGTCTCATTGCAATGAACATCTACTTGACGTATTAAGGAGTCGACTACACTACAGAGATGTGAGAGTTGATTATGGAGACTTGCCCATTTGGTGTTTCTAGTGTTGGTTGGTCCGCAATGCGTAGTGCCGATGAAGCTGTTTGATCTCGAGTGCTCTTGGAGCTCCTGTATGTGTCCTACTCTTGTTGATCTACAGCGTGATGCCTCATATGTTGTGGTTCAGAGTGGGGTTCTTGCTCATTACCTATATGCTGGGTGTTGTTCTTGGCTTGTTGTCTAGGTGTTGGTGATGATGGATGCAGTTCTTGATGTGCTCCTAAACAATCGGATTCTGTACTTCTTTTGGCACATTATGTACCTCCTTTGGCGGTCTTGGTGTTAGGACATTGTCTTCATGTGACTGCTCTAGTGGTATGATTATTGGTGTTGAATTATTGCAGTCCATTTGTGTTGGAGGAGCGGGTGTTGAATGCGGAATGTGTGGTCTTCGATTATCCCCTCGTGGCATTGGTCTGTGATGCATCTCCCAATCCTCTTTGTCCTCGTTGTCAAGGAAGTGTTATGTGGGTTGTTGTATGTGCATTTCCTATTACCTTCTTGCATGTGATTGTGGTTTTTTCCTAGGCTTGATTGGTAGTATGGCATCCAAATTACGATCATTGATAATGTTATTCGGATACTATGTTGTGAGTCCTAACCAGTAAGACATCTTTGTTGATATTACGGGTGCCCATGTTAGTACTAAATCTATGTTGTAATATGCAGTGTCAATAAAATTTGGTGTAGAATTGGGAAAACCGTTGTCTTCTTATCCTTACTTTTGAGGTTGTGGAGAGTTCATAACTCTCGTTGTAATCCTAATATGACTAATTCTCCCTAGTCTACCTTTCTACCCTACTCACTTAAGTGATAAGTGTATGGTCGTCATGGGCTCTGTAGGCAGATGTGGTGAACCTCAATGGTTGCCAGGACGCTGTTGGTAGCATCCAATCCCGAAGGTTTGTGTCAATGAACCGGACTTACCACGGAGCACTAGAAGGTGCTGAGATGGCCTTTACCCAGACACCATGAGGGTCCATGTACAGGTAAGTGGGAGTTCTCCTAAGTAGAGTGCTTTCACTTCCTTGTTGGTATATCGTCGGACTAGGAGCAGGGCAAGAGGAGAGTAAATGAGAGAGGTGGTGGACAAAAGGAATATATGCATGTCCGGATATAAAGCTGCCCCAAAGAAGGTGGAGCAAGATACAAAGAAGAAGATGACAGACTAGAAGGACCCCGATTCACTATCAACCTTCCTGCTTATATAGTTGGTTGGCTAGTGCTAGACCCTTAGTCCAGGTGGCACTCTCCTACTAGTTTGCCGCCTTGTGACAGAGTCCTGCCTATAACATTTATGCGCCTCTCTCATGCTTGATGTCCCGGGTACCTTGGTAGTAGATTCGGACGATCGGATTTATGCCTGGGTTAAGCGCCGCCTAACAACTATCATTGTCGGTTAGTACCTATTGTACCTTCCTCGCTTTGTTGCTCGGTCCCATTGCTCGTTTGTGCCAGTTGGCGATTTGACAGTGGTCAAACCACCGTCAACTAGATGTCCGGACTTATTCATTCGTACATCCTTGGGCCATACCCTCAGCCTTCAACCCCATAGTGCTAGCGGTATAGTGATCTCACTCTATGTTACAGTTAGTTTCAACTTTAGGGCAACGATGGTTGTGTCCCGTAGCACAGTCACCCTCCATAGCCTTGCCTTGAACCCTACATGTTGCTCCTGAATTTGCTTAAGCTGGACCTCCATGTCCCGAGTCCACTCTTGTGAGTGTTGCAACTCATGTTCCCTTACTACAACAAGTCGAGCCTATAGTTGGATGTTCACCTCTAACTCCATGGTGGTCCACAATGGGTAATGTGGGGCCTCGACCAGTGCATTGTCAGCTAACTATTGGCACACCTCTTCTGCTTGCTTCCTCTCGGCCTTCGCGATCTTCCATAGTTGGACTCCCTAGAGAAGCTGTTCTGCATACCCCTTTGGCTTCCTTTTGAATAGTATGGCAGTGGTCCATGAGCTTCTTTACTATGGCATCGTGCTTTGTAAACACTCTAGGGAGGTCTAAGCCGTTGTACATTATTTGATTGAAGGCCTTGGCTAGTTTGAGATGCACTAAGGTGGCCCATTGCCCATTAACATGATAGTGCCGGTAAGTCTCACCCAACACATTACCTGTATCTTCCCCCTCACTACCTGGGTTGGCTGCCTATGATGGGTCGTTTGGACACTCCCCGCGCCCTATGGCCCTTGTGCCAGGTGTCGTGGTATTCCAGGGACTTCCACTAGGGGAAATGTCAGTATGGACTCCGTGGCTGGGGGCCTCCACTCCTTTTCCCGTAGTCTCCTTCCCCCGGCCTGCTCTACAAGGATGCTTCTCTTGGCCGTTTTTGTGATGAATCTGGTGTGGCCGGCTGCTTCCCTTTGTCAGCTTGGCTAGTGCCTACTTGTTCTCCTTCCCCTGACTCCTAGTGGTGTCCGAAAGAAGCTAGGTTGGTAAGGGAATTGGGGCTCGGCTGATGATCCATGAGAGCATTACGCTGAGGTGGCCTGTCATGGTGAGCCTCCGTCCTGGATTTTGTTGATGCCTCTGGTTAGGATTGGGATCATGTAGTGCCTGAGGCAGTCCGTCTAGTACATGATGACTCCTTCCCAGGCATTCGCCAGTCGAGTGGCAATGTGCCTCTTCGTTCTTCCGGTGAACATGAAAGTTGTGAGTGCTAGGAACTCATCCACATCATTCCCTTTCTATATGATGAGTATAATAGTGCTATCTCATCTCGGCTGGCATGGAACCACTAGCGTTCGGGGTCCGGTAGCTCTTCTAGGAGTATGCCATCCTTCAGTAGTTTGAACACGGTGGCCAGCTGGTTCGGGTCAATGCAGAAGTACGCTGAGTCACCCAACCTGAACCAAATATCCGCTTGCTTGATCTTCCCTTCTCCATACCATATGGATGAATTAGCAGGCTTGCTCAGCGAATTTCGGTCTCTCCACTTCTCCCTACGAGGCGAGCCCTCAAAGAGTTCGAGCAGCTGCATCTGTTTCCTTTCCCCTTGAGGAACTGCTTGGCACACACAACCTTTTTCTACCTTCTTACGTAAGTGGCCTCGAAGTAACTTTCAATATCATATAATCAATCATCCAAAACTTTGTACTCTTCTGAACCCACAAAATCCAAAGTCTTAACTAGCTTTAAACTTACTAGGACCAACTCTATCTTTGTTTATTAAAGAATTTGATTAAAAGAAACATGACTCTAAATCATGCTTCTTCTTTTTTCATGTATTAGGTTGCAGAACATCTAGTTGCATTTATCAAATGGCAACATTATCAATTCGATCATTCAACCATAAAACAACCCCTTGAAGTTCATTTAGGCCATCCATCGTTATTCCTCACCAATCAAGTCGTGGTCTATTCCTATGAGGTCGACCTAGGTCACCTTCATCCATCTCCTCATTTAGAGCCTCAACAATAGCCTTCTTTGCCTCAGGCTCTAGTTGTTTTCTATTGTTCATCATGTTGAACCCCAGTTTTGACACTTAGAGACTATACTTGGAATATTCTTGACATGAAGTTGGAAACAGCCTGCACATGTCATATACCCACACACATAAGCTCAATCTAACACAAGACTTTTTGTCATACCTAAAATCTCATGCCGACTTACTAAGCAAGTGTTCTTTAAAGATTGATAACTCACATGATTAAACTCTTTATGAATAATACAGACATGTCAACTAAAAGTGATAAAGTAATTAAACATTTAAAGTTATCTAAACACACACACCTTATGACTTTAGGCAGTTCTATTGACCACAGAGAACTTTCTCCGATACCAATTGTCAGAGTTTTTACCTAATGCCACAAATGCGGCTCAGCAAATGCCAAGCATAAAAACCCCCTCTAGAAACTCCATGAAATCTAATAAAATAACTCATGTTAGAAACATGTCTCTTAAGAATTCACACCCTCAGTTGGCCAAGTCCATGGTCAATGCTCACCTCGTGAGTCAAGATGCATGGGCTAGCCGAGTTGAGTATAATTCCTAGCTTGGCATGAATGAGGCGGCTGGAGCAAGCCTCAACCACTATTCTTGCAAAACGTGTTATTGGACAAGAGGAGTTAGTTAACTCCTTAGACATGACATACTCAATCACAAAGGTGTAATCCTGCCAACTTTATGATAACACAAGCTAAGCTTACACTGGTAGAGAATAATGAGCACTCTTTTGAAACTTAGAAACTCTCACTATAATGTCTCTACATTATTTATGTGATAGATCCCCCCTTCCTATAAGTGACAACAATTAACCTCCAAAGCAAAAAGTCGAGTCATAGTAAAAAAGTATGACAAATGCAGAACCAATGGGTCCCATCTAGCTTGGTCTTAAGATGAGGTTTGCACACTTAAGGACTTCAAGACTTCTAGATAACACCATTCTTCAACATCTTCTTAACATTTGCCGATAATCTTGAGTTCTTTTGGTAATTCGACGTCGAACAAGTACGCCTAACATCCCCAGTTGGTGTTACAATCTTAACCCCAATAAGTCAAAGTTGAAAGTATCAATATACTCCTTCTTGAGCTGATTAATGATTGCATCACAATAATCATATGAAAGATCTAGAGAGGGAATGGAAGAGCATGAAAAAAAGATAACATGAAGTAAGAGTGAGACAAAAGTGAAAAGCACATGGTCAAAGTGGAATTGTTAGAGTTTTAACCTGGAGGGCTAACATGGCTACCAAGTGACCATCTAGTGTCAACACCTGTTAAGCAACGCTAAGTCTTTCAAGACAACCCCTAGAGCTTGACTCAGATGCCTAAATAGCACAAGACTTAGGGTCTTATCCTAAGTCCCCTAGAATGACTATCCCTCGAGGATAATTCAAGTAAACTTTAGGATCCTACCCTGAAAGACCTAATCAAGCTCATGCCCTAACCCTACTAAAGAGACATGTCTTGCACAAACCCTTGTGACAGAGCCAAACATCATAACTTACCCTTGAGGAATCACCCCCTTTAAGGCATCAAGGGGTACCCTAAACAATGATTAACCCCTAAGGTTTTGAGTGGCCAAGCCATATCTTAAACTTAGGGTTAGTACTTAATAAGACACGAGTGTGGCATCAATAGGCAAACACGAGTGTTTTGCTAAGTAAACTCCCTAAGGCTAGGTTTGGACAACTCTAAACGCACAACCTTGTGAACGCCTCACAAAAGGGCTTTTATTAATGAGCTTAAGTTGTTCAACCCCTAGATCCTAAGGAGAACACCCCCTAGCCAAGTGTGCCATTAACACCAATTACGAGACCTAACTTCCCTTGAGCTAATGCCTAAAGGTTAACCCTAATGTGAGCACAAACATGCCTACTTGCTAAAGTATCTAACCCCTTTGGCGTTGAACCCATGAGACAACCCCAAAGAGCATGCTTTTGAACCTTGTACTGACACTGCCTCCCAAGATGTGAGCTATCATGCCATAGACCCTTAGGTTCAAAAGTTACACTAGATGCCACAAACGTGAGTGCTACACCTAACTTGACACCGAGGAGAAAATTGGAGACATGCCTCAGCCTTTAACCCTTGCAATGTGCAATCCTACAAGACCTCCCATGCACGAATTTGCTAACGTCAAAGGTATGCTACCCCAAAGGAGGGACGTACCCCTATTGTCTAAAAGTTGAGGTGGCATAAGAGGGTTGTGCCTTAACAACACAAACTAGAGCTTGCACTAGTAAAAGAATAACAAGCTCAATCATTAACCCCACTACATGTACTACTTAATATATGTGACAGAGGTCCCCCCTCCCCTTATTTTCTTATTTTGTAAAGCAAGCTAGCATGCAATATTAAGGTTAGGTCAACCTTAGTGTCTCTACCCATATTTAACATGCCAAACACCAAAAGTAACTAATAACCCAACCGAGACATGAAAAATGAAGATAAAAGTTTTTTAGATGAAAGTGTTAGCTTCACCTAAAGTTTCTTATAAATACCTAATGACACTTGGCCAAACCTTCACTATATACTCAAATGTACTAAGCAGACCTATTTCTTTTACACCTATGGCTTATCAACATAGTTCAATAGGTAACATCAATCAACTAAAGTAAAAGTAAATATTATAACAAAAATTATAACATGAATAGAAGTAAAAAAAATGGAAGAAAGATAAGGAAGAGTCAAACAAAGGGAAGACTTTTAATGTCACACTTAGTGTCAGAGTTTTTAATCTGAAGGGCTAACACGTGGCAACACATGGTTACCAAGTGGCCATCCAGTGTCAACATCCTATATGAGCAACGCTAAGTCTTCCAAGACAACCTTAAGATGTCCAAATAAGCATGAGACTTAGGGTTCTACCCTCCAAACTCCAAAGGATAACCTGAGTAGACTTTAGGATCTTGCTCCATAAGATCTAAACAAGCTCATGCCCTAACCCCACCAAGGAGATGTGTCCCGCACATACCTCCTCATGACAAAGTTAAGGCATTGTCACTTATGCCTTGAAGAATCACCCTCATTCAAGAGTACAACCCCTTTAAGGCAACAAAGGGTACCCTAACCCACCACTAACCCTTAAGGGTTTGAGTGGTCAAGTCATACTTTAGTCCTAAGGCTAGTACTTAGTAAGGACACAAATGTGCGCCATAGGCGAACCCGAGTGTTCTGGTAAGAAAACTCTCCAAGGCTTTATTTGGATAACTCTAAGTACACAACTTTGCAAGTGCCTCATGAATGGGCTCTTGCCAACAAGCTTAGATTGTTCAACTCTTAGATCCTAATGAGAAGACCCTCTCCTTAATCAAGTGTGTAATAGCACATCCAATTAGGAAACCTAACCTCCTTTAAGAAAATGTCAAGGCTTAGCACCCTAATGTGAACATAAGCATGCATGCTTGTTATAGTATCCAACCCCTTGGCATTAAGCCCTTGAGATAACCCTAAAGGTGTGCCCTCAAATGTTGTATTGTGTGTCATCTAGCCTAGTGTCACACTGTTTTTCCAAGATGTGAGTTATCATGCTATAACCCCTTAGATTCAAGAGTTACATTAGGTGGCATAAACGTGGCTCTCAAATGCCAACTTTAGAACCCCTTTATGAACCCTTAAGAACTTGGTAAAGAAAGATCCCACTCCCATAGTTAAACAAGGACATGGATGTGTCCTGCTTAATTGTGAGTGTTACTCTAGCTTGACATGGAGGAGGAGGTTGGAGACATGCCTCAATTTTTGACCCTTGAAACGTGCAGTTTGACAAGACCTCCCAAGCATAGATTTATCAATGTTAAGGGTAGGCTACCCTAAAGGAGGGACATACCCCTATTATTTAGAAGTTGAGGTGGCATAATAAAGGGTTGTGCCTTAATGACACAAGTAAAAGCTTGCACTGATAAAAAAATAACAAGCTTAGTCATGAACTCATGAACTCTCACTACATGTATTACTTAATATGTGTCCCTCCCCCTCTTCTTGTTTGTAAAGTGGGCTAGCACGAAATTTCATTCCCAATGGGAATATACTTAGTGAGTTTTAACTTAACGACCCATCACCCTAACTAGAGGGGTTTAAAGCATGGGGTTAGGGCAACCCTAGGGGTGTTTCTACCCATATTTAACATGCCAAACTCATCAAAATTAACCAAGAACCTAATCAAAACACATAAAACAAATATAAATTTTTTTAAATGAAAGTGTTAGCTTCGCATAAAGTTTTTATAAATACTTAATAACACCCAATCAAACCATCACTATATACCAAGTGCATTAAACAAGCTTGTTTCTTCTACACTTAAAGTTTATCAACATAATTCAATAAATAACAACAATCAGCTCCAAAATAAAAGTAAATATAAAAACTATGACACTTAGCATGATTACGAGTCAACTAATACATCTTAAGAATCAAAAGCTTGACTCGGCACCACCTATAAAGATTGAAAGGTCAAGTTCACGACCGTCCACATAAATGGTCATATCAATCTTATTCCATGAACAAGTATGAATGTGTCCATTACCATAAAGAATAAAGACTGGTTCTACAATATAGTGCAAATAAAGACTACAACGTGTAGTAAGAAATTAAAGAATAAAATATATACTTGAACCTGTATCAACTAACACAGAGAAAAACAAAATGTGTTATGTTATCAAATTGAACTTGAAAAGTAAAGACATAATGAATTAATGCTAAGTGAATCCCTTGATGATACTTCCGAAAAAAAGATGAGGGGTTTTTAACTTATTCATATGAGGACCCTTTCTACTTATGTAATTCTTTATTTTTTTAAAAGATCCGATACATAAAGACCTTCTATTGCAGTGGTACCAACCAGATGTTGTTGACGCCAAGGCCTTCACCCCATAAGAAATCTAGAATTTACAACATGAATATGAGAAGTAACACTATGTGCTGTGAATGTCACCATTAGTTGAATTTGATTATTCAATTACCTGTATAACATTTAATAATTGCATAAATAATTACTCTATATACAAATGATTTACCTATTGTGCAACCATAAACGGAAAAAATATATATATAAATCTATACATATATAAACAATGAAAAAGCTAAATCTAAACAAATAAAGAAAATCTAAAGAAAAAAGACACAATTTAAGAACTTTGTAAGTACAATTAAAGATGCTCCTCATTTTCACAATGTAAGAGCTTGAAATACATAATGTACATCTTATATTACTCCAAAACCCTAATTTATATACACAAAGTGAATGGTTTAAATTAAAACCACTTTAACCACTAGGAAAATTTCACTACGCTGATAAATAACAATGTAGCTAATAAATAACAATGTATGGCATTGTAGACGTACACATGTAAAATGTCCATGTAAAGGAGTGGATAATGAAAACTAGCTAAGTCCCCTTGTCAATAATTAAAGCTAATAGTTAAAGCTAATTATGAAGGTCTACCGCAGTTCTCTCTTAGCGGTAGAGAGAACTGAGCGGCATAGCTGCAACAGTACTTTTCAACTGCCCTAATTCTGCAGCTTACGGGATAAGCTCAGTCACACGGCTTATGTGATATGCTCACTCACCTTACACTTCGTGCTTGTGAGATTATTCCTTATAACCCTTCGAGCGAATCATCATGTCCCACCGACGTACCAAAAAAAATTTAAAAATATAAAGCTGTTCTACACGTTTGGAAGAGTCCGTTTCAGCCATCCTCAAATATAGCTCGAACTTACCGCCGAACTTCCGAACGTTGCATACGTACGTGTTACAAACGGCGTTACGAACGGCAAATTTTCATTCGAACGCGACGTTTGGTTTCAAAGCAACCGAACGTGAGAAATTTAAATATAAAGATTCGGAATCTTTAAAAGAGAGTGACTCAAACCCGAACGTGTGTTACGAACGCGGCGTTACGAACGTGTTACTAACGGCAAATTTTCACCCGAACGCGTTAATTGGTAACTATGGCTCGAATCCTTATAAACAAGCTTAAAATTTTTTATTACGGTTCCAGGGACTGTCGAGTCTGTCACGTTGCACAAAAATGCTCGCTTCTTGTTCCTCCTCACCAGTCTCATCTCCAGCTCCTAGTCTTATCTCCAGCTTTTGAACTTGTGAACTACCTAACCATCAGTGTCTTCCAAGGTTTTGCATCTCTTTTCCTCACGCAATTGAGCCTACATCCCCAGGCTTCTTTAAAGTTTTGCCACTGTTAAGTATTAACTAACTTGATGCTTGCTTGTCATCTAGCTTGACCAGTTATTCATACGCAAGTCTCCCTATTTCTACGTTCGGCTGGTCTCCAGTAACTGAATAGACGATATGATATATTTTAGCACTGCTTAAAACCAAACTGGGCATGAAATAAAGTGTGCAGAGTAATGACATTTGGCTCATAAAGGCATAGAGTTTAACCAGTTGAATAGCATCGTCGTGTGGTTTGCCATCCAAGAAGATGAAGATGGATCATGCAGTCAAGTTTGCTGCCTGATTTCAATATAAATATATTGCCCTGCTCCACCAAACCTGCGTGGCTGCCTGCAAGGCTGCAACGTAGGGACGAGCATCTTCTTCAGGAGCAAATGCTTGAGATTTCATGCAAACAAAAAGATCCAATGTCACCTTTGCCTCCCCATTGTCAGCAAGAGTGTTCCAGAAACCATGCTCTGGTGATGCATAGGATGAAAGACTTTGCGTGCGAACACGATGACGCACTTAGCATACACGTTCCCCAAGCTCGGTGCAACGAATAAGTTGGAAGGGACGGCTTGCGAGTGCAGATGAAAAGCCTTGTCTAAGCTTTACTTGGACGCTATATCCGCAATTGCCGCCACATAAGTCCAAGCATCAGGAACCATTCCTTGGCCTTCCATTGGGGAGAAGCTTCAGTGCCTTGGCATAAGCCAGCACCAGAGCCATCCATGAAACAACGCCTCATTCCGGCAAACACTGCCCTTGCCTTTGCCACGCTTTCACATAGTTCACTAAAGCACTGGCAAAGAATGCCTCTTCTCAAATTGCACGCCTTGTCAATGCAAGAAATCAAGCTCCGGTCTCGTGCGCGAGAAGAGCTGCAGTGCCAGCTCTGCCCGTGCCTCCTGTTAACAAGGCGTGCCACGACACCATGTTATGTCATGGAAACCAACCGACAAGTCAGAGTGGTCGCAAGTAAGTGAATGAGCATGGCACGTTCAACGACTTGACTCTACAGTCAATTATCAGGCCCTGTTCGTCACCAGTCAGCTTGCCGCAAGGAACGAGTGCGCAGGTCCGTCGATGGACGCCCTCAAACTAGCTCTGACCATTCTGGACGTAACCAAGCATACAGGAGTTGGGGCTCCGCACTACAGCTTACCGGTCTTTGCGTATTGCACACATTGGATGGTCCCTGATGCTGGTCAAACGAACGCCATTTGGAGGAGGAAGCATACCTTCGTTCATTCGGCATTGCCCTAAACAGAGTATATCACGCAGCTAAGGTTTGGGCAAGTAGGGTTTTAACGGCAAGGATCAGCAAGCGGCTGGGCGTGCGGCCCTTCTTAGGATCTGACGTTAGAGGTAAGTGATTTGCTATATGCTTCACACGCATATGCGATATTTTCTGCATTCCAGATGACGGAACCCTCTAAGGTTCTTCATATCAGGAATGTTGGTCAAGAGATATCAGAGGTAAACCGTTTATGATTAATTTCGTGATTTTTAGTGATCTCTATATCCTGCAGAATGATATTCTTGGGCTTATCCAACCATTCGGTTCAGTCAGCAAGATGGTTTTGCTGAGAGCCAAGAATCAGGTAATATAACACACACTACCGATCCCAAATGCGCACAAACTTAAGATGTCACACATTTTGCAGGCACTTGTACAAATGGAAGACATGAATCAGGCACTCGGTGTCATGCAGTACTATACATCGGTTCAGCCGACTGTGAGGTTTGGCTGTTTATTTTTATAACCACTTATGTATTGAGAATGACATCGGCAGGGGAAGGAATGTTTACGTTCAATTCTCGTCGCATCAGGAATTAACAACTTCTGAGCAAACAGCACAACCTCGACGCTCTTCGGCTGGTGATCAGGTTTGTCCCTTAAGACAAGCTTTTATTTCCTTTTCTTCTTTGTTTCACCTTTCTTGTTCCCGTTCTTTTTACGTGGGTCTTCTTCAGGACAACCGAATCCTCTTAGTTACTATTCACAACCCGCTTTACCCCATCACCGTGGATGTGCTGCACCAAGTCTTTAGTCCTCATGGCTATGTCGAAAAGATCGTCACATTCCAAAAGTCAGCTGGTCAGCTTCTTCTTTTCTACTCTATTATTTGTTTCATTTCATTCTTTTCCTTTGTCTGCGTGGTCATTATTTTATCGTCTTACTATTCAATCTGATCACATCATTATCTCGTGTTCTCATTCAGGTCTCCAAGCGCTTATTCAGTACGGTTCCCAGCAAAGTGCCGTCTTTGCTAAATCCGCTTTGCAAGGTCGTAACATCTATGATGGCTGCTGCACGTTGGACATCCAGTTTTCCAAGTAAGCTTTATATTATTTAAGATTTTGTATCCGAGTTTGTGTGCGTCTACCACTTCCCAGCCTCCCGGAGCTTCAAGTAAACTTCAACAACGATCGCTCGAGGTAATGGCTCCTTTTCTGTATATTAATTAACCAATATTCAATACAGTTTTTTCCACCCAGGGACTATACTAATAATTCTTTACCAACTGAGCCTGGACGAGCTGGAACAACAACGGCTCCGAACAACAATGTAACGGTAGCAATCTCTGTGCGCACGCACGTGTTTGTGGTGTTTTAAATCTGTATTTTGTAGGCAAATACACTGGTTCAACAGTCTATTTTGGACGCTGGGAATATTTATGCTATGCCACCAAGACCCCCCGGGCAAATTGGTTAGTGTCACTTTCAACTTACCATAGCTTTATTCAGATCCTCTTTGCAGTTAACTTTCAGCAGGGTCCCGGATCTCAACCACTTGGTTACCAGGTATGTGTTTTCCACATCGTAAAAGAATTGGTCTCATGTTTTAACTTCAGGCGATGACAGCAGCAGCAACTGCTGCAGCTGCAGCTTCGGGTGGAACTCTTCCTCCTGGAATTTCCGGTACAAACGAGCGATGCACAATCCTTGCATCCAACCTGCCTTCCGAGGTAGATATGGTTGTTGTATTTTGTAGCTAATTCTTGTAGCTCATTTCACGTAGTAATTTGCTTTTGCAGAAGATTGATGCGGACAAGCTCTTCAACTTATTTTCCAACTATGGAAATATCGTGCGGATAAAGTTCTTACACAATAAACCGGACCATGCACTAATACAAATGGGAGATGGTTTTCAGGCCGAACTTGTTGTTTACTATTTGAGGGTATGTGGGAAATCATGTGCAGTTCTGAATGTTAAACTTGTGTAAGGTAAGGGTTACATGGTTTTCCGGCTAAAGCAGTTTCTGGCAGGGGACTGTGCTCTTTGGAAAGCGAATGGAGGTGAACTACTCAAAGCATGCACAGATCAACCCTTCACAGGACACGCACGATTACTTGTCATCCAACTTGAATAGGTTCAACCGCAATGCCATGAAGAACTACAAGTATTGCTGCTCTCCTACAAAGATAATTCACGTTTCCAGCCTGCCAACGGACGTTACAGAGGCAGATTTGATGAGTCACTTGTCGGAGCATGGGAACATCCAAAACGTCAAGGTTTGTTTCTAGGTGAACCTTATTACGTTCTCTCCTCAGACCTGAATCTGCAGGTCTTCGAGGCAAATGGCAAGAAACAGGCTCTTGTCCAGTTTGAGAGCGAGGAGCAGGCGACCGAGGCCCTCGTTTGCAAGCATGCGACACTCCTGAAGAATTCCACAGTGCGGCTTGCCTTTTCCAAGCTTCCTAACATATAAGGTACAGATGTTTGTTTAAGCTTTTATACAGCTGAATTTATGTTAAATCAAATATGAATTTCTAACATTCACTCCTGGGGGATCTAGATTTTGGTTTTAGTAATCTATTCCAGGGAGAAATAATAAAATGAATAAGTTGCAAGGAAAATAGTTCACTGCACAAGTCTGCTGAAGACATCTTTATTCTTTGTAACCCTTAACTTAGCTTTTTAAATAGTAAGGCACATAACTTAGTTTTTAAGTGTAAAACTCATTCACACTAATATTTAATTTAAAAAGGATTCTCTTACTTAAGTGTTCGATTGGTAATGTAAGGCGTTCGCACCCTTAAAAAGAAAAGTAAAATATTTTCACGTGTATTTCAAATGTTAAAATTTAGGGTTTTGAGCAAGATTGCTTGTGAGCAGGGTGGCAGCAATAGCATGCAAGAGATTGCAGCAGAAGGGTGGGCAGCAATAGCATGCAAGAGATTGCAGCAGAAGGGAATGGCATGTGACAGAAGAAGACGTGATCAAGGAGGTTTCTCATCAAATTCTGTTCTCATTCTTTCATCTAGCATCTTAAGCATTGAGCATCTCATAGGGCCATTTACAAAAGAAGATCTCTATGGAGGCTCTCCATGGCCTGCTCAGTCATGGACATGATGGGCTTGGAGGCCTGACTGGAGGTATGGCTGAATTTTCAATTGAGTTTGGTGTAAACCCAATTGAAAAGTCAATTGAGTTGAATAGTTTGGCTTCTTTGGGCCGAGCTAGTCAGGCTGGGCTTGGAAGCTAGGCTGAGTTGCAATTGGGCTTGGTGTAAGGGTGGTGTTACATGTGCCCGGGACCCGGGTGTCCACATGTAACAGTGGCCTTAGAGTGCCCATCTTGGGCTAGGTGCACTCGGCCACGGTTGGGTGGCGAGAACCACCCAGAGGGGGCTAGGTGCATCCGACCCAAATTCTAATCATTGATTTAAAGTGACATCGATGCTAGTTGTTATTATCTTAATCAATCAGATTGTGTGAGATTTAGGGTGTACATGTTCTTTATTTTTGGATCAACACCAATAGGCAGCGACATGAGAAGGAGTCCTTTATCAAATGTGGATTATTTTCAAGCTTCCCAAGTTTTTGTAGCTTGTATTTCTATTGAGGTAAGTTTCTTTTTTCAAATAAGAAATGATTAAAGTTTGTTTACATATAAAATAATGAAGAAGTAAATTTGCAACGGTTTGCTTTTGAAGAGCTTGTGGTACATTTAGAGGAAGGGAAGAAAAGAAAGTTCAAGCATTGAACTGTGGAAGTTCAAGCTTTTTACAATGTAAGGAAGGGGAAAATATGGTCTTCATATGAACTTAATACTTTAAACTATACTAAACACTTGGAAAACACAAGGTACAAAGTAGGTGGTGGTAAATAGAAGAATCGGAGGTTGAATGATAGGTGGGACTCCATAGAAGCTTACTACTTAGAACATAAGGTTTATAGGGATGCTCTTCAACTTCAAAGAAGTGGGAACATATGATGATTGCGTTTAAGAAGATCTACGATTACGAAAAAAGCATTCTAAGTGGTTTGATCGTCGGGGACTCCGCATGCCAGATGTGGTGCTGCTCAAGAAGCTGCCGTGGTTGTCAGGACGCTGTTGAGGGCGTCCAACCCCAGGGTTCTGCCGGGACGCCGGCCTGGCCTTGGAAATAATGGGAAGTATTGGGATGGCCTTTACTCGGATGCCGCGACGGTCCATGTATAGGTGAGAGGGGAGTTCTACTGAGATGACTGGGCAGAGAGGATTGCGGGACCCAGGAGTCGGCAAGCGGGGGAACGCCCGCTTGTCGGGAGAATAGAAGGAAATGGATATATATATTGCCTGCCTGAGTACAACTATCTCCAACAGTGAAGTAATCTATAAGACGCAGACTTGACTCCAAAAAGACCCCCGACCCACTACCAGCCTTCCGGCTTATATAGTGGGTACCTACCACTAGTCCCTAGCTACAGGTGGCGCTCTCTCACTGGTCCGCCGCCTGGTGATAGAGTCCTGCCTATCACATTTATGTGCCTCCCCACGCGTGTTGTCTCACGTACCCTGGGTAGTTGGTCCGGACAATCGGATCTTCGCCCACTTACGCCGCCGCCTGACACCAGTCGCCATTAGTCCGTACCTGCAGTACCTCCCTTATTTGGCGTTTTGTCCAGCCGCTTGTCCGCGCCGATGGCGACTTGCCGGATGGCTGCGATGACGGGCCACAGTCAACCAGATGCCCGGGCTTATTCGTTGGCACGTCCTCAGGCCATGTGCCCTAGTTATCTGCTCCTTGGAGCTCCCGGTACATGGCGATCTCGCTCTCTGTTGCCGCTAGCGTGGTCTTTAATGTGGTGATGGTCACCTCTCGAAGCGCGATCACCCATCGGAGCCTTGCCTCAGACTTTGTCTGTTGCTCCCAGGCCTGCTGAAGCTGACTCTCCAACTCCTGTACCCGTTCTTGCGAGTGTTGCAGCTCCTGTTCCCTTGCCGCGAGGAGCTGGGCATGTAGCTGGGTGTGTACCTCTAGCTCCTTGATGGTCCGAGCCAAGTCCTGAACCGGGCTAGCTGGCCCCAGGCCGCTCGCTTCTGGCCTCCTAAGTAGGGGTTCCGGTTGGATGGTTGCAGGTGCGGTACTGGTTTTGGAGAATTGCGTCCTTGTTAGTAATTCCCTTCTGACTGCCATTAGTTCTGCTTGTGCCTCAGCGAGCTCCCTACACCTTCGTTCTAATCGAACTTTGCATTCCTGTATCTATTGTTCCCTTCCGGCTATGACCCGGCTGCGAGCGTGTTGGTCATCATTGAGTAGCCCTAGGAGGGTTTCGCACTCACTGTACAACCACTGGAAGTCCGCTCTCTTTTTGCTCCAGCTTTCCCAGGCGTCCTTCGTTCTCTTCATTGTCATCATACACAGTCGGCCTCCTTCACTCAATAGCTCCTTGGCCCTTTGGGCGACTTCCCGGGCTTCCTGCCGCCGTTCCGTGAGTTCTGTCACTATGTCGTCGTGTTCCCTTGCCATCGTTGGAGGTCGAGGCCGTCATATATCGCTATGGCTCTCGCATTCGTCCTCGGGCTTGTCCTTCTTCCTCCCTGGCTGGGTCCGGTAGATTGCTCCATTGCGTCTGACGAGGATTTCGGTAGTGGGGGTCCTATAGCCAGGGGAATCATGTGGATGGGTTCCCGTGGTACATACCCTGGTGATTCCTGGTCCGGAAAGAGACTACCCTCCGCCTGCTCCTCTGTTGATGCTTGCTCTTCTGTTGAGCCCTATTCTTCTGTAGACGCCGTTCCCTCTGTTGAATCATGTTCTTCTATTGACTCCGGGGGTTCTGGCTGTTCCCCCATTTGGAATGGTGGTGGTGCTCTTACTACCGTTCGGCCGAACGAGCCCATGGTCAAAATAGCAATGTGTCCAGCCGTGGGTAGCCTTTGCTTAGTGCCGGCTCAAACCCCGTGAATCCCACTAGTTAGAGCCAGAATCAGGTACTGCTTAAGGCAGTCAGCCCAATTATCGCAACTCCCTCCCACGCCCTGCAAAGACTGTTCACCAATCGTCTGGTGATCCGACTCCCTGTTCTTCCTGTGAGCATGAAAGCCACTAGCGTTACGAACTCGGCTGCTTCTTCCTTCGCTTGTATGCCTCGTAGTCCATGACTTCCTGTGGTGGCGGGCCGTTGAACCTCCATGTCCGAGCATTCCCCTAGGGCTAGGCCGTCCCCTGGTAGCCGGAAGACTATTGCCAGTTCATCAAACATAATGCGGAAGATGGCACTCCATCCGTGCAGAATTGTATCCCCTACGGTTTGACTAGCCACTAATTCCGCTGACTGGAGGAATTGTCTGGCCTTCTCCTTAGATCCTGGGTCCTCTACTTCTTCCCAAGGAAGGTTGAAGAATTCATTCAATCGTAATTGTTTCCTAACTCGCCGGAAAAGTTTCCTCCTTCGGGGGTACTCGTCAAAACTGGTTCTGCTTGTTGGTATGAGAGCTCTTCGTGGCCGTCACTTTCACCTACGTCGAGAGACGGAGGGCTTTCATTGTCTCGCCATCCGTCCCACTCTGCTTCGTAGGTTACTGTCGGGCGAACGTGATGCGGTTCCTTCATATCCTTCTTCGTTGTTAGCGGCGTGCGACCGCCTCTGCCGCCTCGTGCCTGGATTGTCGTCCGAACGTGCTGCAGTTCCTTCATATCCTTCTTCGTCGTTAGCGGCGTGCGACCGCCTCTGCCGCTAGTGTCAGAGTTTTTACCTGGTGCCACAAAGGCGGCTTGCCAGGTGCCAACCCTGAAATCCCCTCTCTGGAACCCCATGGAATCTGGTAAAATAACCCGTATTAGGAACCCAAGCCTTAGGAACTCCAACCCCTAACTGACTAAGCCCACGAACGAGACTCACCTTGTGGATCAGGATACACGGACTAGCCGAGCTTTAGGTGTCGTTCCTAGCTTGGCGTGGTTGAGGCGGCCGGAGCAAGGCCTCAACCACTAGTTCTGCGGAACGTGAACTCGGGCAATACCTTTGAGCTTGCAAGCAGGTTTTCGGACCAAGGAATCTGGCTAACTCCTTGGAAGTGACGTGCCCTTGTCTCAAAGGCAAGATCCTGCCAACGATAAGGATAGTCTAACCCTAGGGTGGGTTTGTACCCCTGTCGTGTGGAAGTTTGGGCGGCACAACAGAGGGTTGCACCTTGATGACACAAGCTTAGCTTGCACCGGTAGGAGGTTAACGAGCTCTCTTTTGAACCCAGGAAGCCTCACTACATATACTCTACCTTATTTATGTGACGGACCCCCCCCCCCCTGTTTACCTAAATGAGTAAGTGGGCTGGCACGGAAAATGCCAGCCCTTAGAGAAACTGGTTGTCCTAACCTAACCCTAAACCTAACCCCTAGGGGGGGTATTAGGGCGTGGGGTTAGGGCAACCCTAGGGTTAGGTCAACCCTAGGAGTGTCCCTAACCCTTATTTTGACAAGCTATACTTTATAACCTAGAACGTCAAACCGAGGGAGAGTTTCTAGAAGGTAAGTTCTAGCTTCACCTAGAGTTTCCTGCAAATACCTAATGACACCCGGCCGGACCATCACCAGATACCCAAGTGCACTAAGTGGGCCTGTTTCCTACTACATCTAGGGTTCGTCACACAACTCGGTAGGTAACAACAGTCAGACCCCAAAGTAAAGGGTTGAGTCATAGTAAAACTATGACAGCTAGTGTGCCAAGTTTACCGCTGCTCGAAGATTCGGCCATGCGGCGTTATCGTCGTTCCCTCGGTTAGGTGAGGCAGGGGCCGATTGCGGCAACCGAGGTGCCTCGCCGCCGTCCATCAATCTCCCTCGACCGGCCCGTCGCATTCTCCTGGTCAGCTGTTGCTCGTCGATTTCTATTTGCTCGAATGAGTTAATCCCGGCTCTTCGTCGGACCGCCACTTTACTTGCTACAGTGAACTCCATCTATGTGTACTATCTACCTCTCCGTGGTCGCAACAAATGATCGTCGGGGACTCCGCAGGCCAGATGTGGTGCTGCTCAGGAAGCTGCCATGGTCGCCAGGACGCTGTTGAGGGCGTCCAACCCCCAGGGTTCTGCCGGGACGCCGGCCTGACCTCAGAAGTAATGTGAAGTATTGGGATGGCCTTTACCCAGACGCCACGAGGGTCCGTGTATAGGTGAGAGGGGAGTTCTACTGAGATGACTGGGCAGAGAGGATTGCGGGACCCAGGAGTCGGCAAGCGGGGAACGCCCGCTTGTCTGGAGAATAGAAGGAAATGGATATATATATTGCCTGCCTGAGTACAACTATCTCCGACAGTGGAGTAATCTATAAGACGCAGACTTGACTCCAAAAAGACCCCCGACCCACTACCAGCCTTCCGGCTTATATAGTGGGTACCTACCACTAGTCCCTAGCTATAGGTGGCGCTCTCTCACTGGTCCGCCGCCTAGTGACAAAATCTTGCCTGCCACATTTATGTGCCTCCCCATGCGTGTTGTCCCACGTACCCTGGGTAGTTGGTTCGGACAATCAGATCTTTGCTCACTTACACCGTCACCTGACACCAGTCGCCATCAGTCCATACCTGCAGTACCTCCCTTATCCGGCGTTTCATCCAGCCGCTTGTCCCCGCCGGTGGCGACTTGTCGGATGGCCGCGATGACGGGCCATTGTCAACCATGGTCATTTTGACTTTTGACGGTTGAGTGGTCAAGAGAAGAAAGATCGTGGGCTACCAACAGATTTCTATAACGATGTTTATGAGGAGATGGTGATATGGCTAGGTGATAATAGGACAGTGGATCCAAAGGGTTTAACAAGTAATACATCTGGTTGGAGGTTCTCATCTCCATTTGAAGACAACGTAATCAATGATGATGACACATTTGGAGAGCAAACAACACCTCTAAATGATGATAATGGTGAGTGTTATTATGACATAATGCATTATCATCTCGAACTTCTACAGTTCTAGTACCAACTATCTTGTTGTTCTGAAGAAGTCCATATGTACCATTTTGAAAAACAGGTGGACAAGGTTATTAAGAATTTGCATGACCTTGGTGTCTAGCTCTTTTTGTGCTGGTGGTACTAGGACCTGCTGGAACACCTATAAATTAATTTTAATAATAAGAAATAAAAAACAAAAATACAAAACAAGCTACAGAAACAGAATTAAAAAGGAAACGTGCTCCTCGTGGTGCTGAAGGTCTAGTTAAACAAATGAAGAAGACTCAAGCAGCATTTTGTAAGTCACAAAGAAAGAAGAAATGTGTGCTCAGAAGGAAGAACAAAAAGAAAAAAATAAAGAATTTAAACGAATAGAAAGCATTGAAGAACAGCACAAACGCACCAATGATCTCCTTAAACGCTATTTTCAAATGTGAACATGGTAAGTATTTTTTTATTATTTACTTAATATCTAATTTAATCTATTACAGCTCAAGCATGGATCAAATCATCCTCTTGTATTAAGTTTCTATCATATTGAAAGTTTAAATTTTTTATTATTTTATATGTAAATTATTTAATTAGAAGCATTTCCAATAAATGCAAACTTGACGAAGCCAGCAACCACCGAGAAGAAGAACCGTTCCAACTCCAAAACTTGACTACATACCTAGACATGTGGATATCGCTTTTTGTGGCTGTTGGTGTTGCTGATGTTGTTGTGCTTGGCACTGCAGAGCTGCGCCTACTACAACTACCACATACCCTAAACAAACACACACGATTAAACAATAACCAAAAAACAAGTTTTTGTATATAAGAACGATGAACTCCAAAAACTAAACATGTAGGCTAAGAACATGATTCATAATAACATCTCTGAATGCTCCTCCAGATAGACATCGCCCTGGTGCTCGTATTGTCTCGTAGCTTGGATCATGATCTTCTCTAGACCATTCTTCTACAAACCTCTCTGACATGTCCAATATAACGTTGTGCAAGATAGCACAACACTGCACGCTATTGAGGGTCTCCATGATATATTTTCTTGGTTAGATACCTCCATTGCATCTTCAACTGCCCGAATGCTCTCTCAACTGCGATCCTTGTTGATGAATGCATGTAATTATATAATGCATATTCATCATCTTCGAACTCATCACGATGTGGGAATGGTGTCAACATGCCAACCCAAAGATCATAACCTCCATATGTGATTAAGTACTCTGGAATATTTCTAGATGGTGTCTTCACTACTGGACCATTAAGTTTGGCTTTTGTTGTAACAAGTGCTTTGAAACTGCTCAATGCCCATACATGCATGTTGTAACTAAAATGGGCATATAAAATAAATTATTAATTAATACTTAAGTTTAATTATTAATTAATTATTTAATTATTATATAATAATTAAATATTAATTCTTCAATAACCTTACTTAGTAAGGAATATTCCTAAAATATCTTAGAATATTCATATTATTCTTCATTGTAAAAATAGTTTACAATAATTAAAAATATTATCAAACATAATTACAAATAAAATCATTTCCTTATCAACATGTTAATCTATTTATAAATACTTTCTCCTTAACCATACAGAGAAATCTCTTCATTTTGTTTAAGTCATCACTCTCCGGATTAATCGAATCATTTTGGTTAATATCTTTATGTTATCGCCACCACCTAACACTCTTACGAATGTAGTTAGAAGTTGCCATCCTTATTAATACATAAGCTGTGATAAAAACAGAACTGCATAAAGGCTTATTTAAAACATGACGTTCCTTAAAAATAATATTGTAGAGCACCCAATTACTAACTTCTTTTGATGGAGCAAGGCGGACGAGCAATATACGTTGGGCCCCTGGGAGTTCATTCTAGGATGAATCACGAGAAAGAAAAGCGTCAAGAAATGTTTGATATGGTGGATATTGCTCATAAAAGTTTTTGAGATTCTTCTTTTTGAGGCACGTATCCAAGTAGTTCACTAGCTCATAATGGTATTGGTATCAGAATATGGGTCGAAAGTGATTGATGGATACAATTAATGTTTTGGTTGAGCATAGCCTTTTGAGAGAGTTGTCTTCCACTAAGATATGTGCGTTCTTCATTATTCTTAACTGATTGATCTCCCCATGAACCTAATAAATTTTTCATTCTTGAAGAAGTATGGCTTGCTTTCCTTTCTTATATCGTAAAATTCGAGAGTTTATAACATATTCGCGGTCAAAAATCCAATCTTACGAATTACCTCTTTTGCAACACTACAATGTTTCTTAAGCAAATTCAGCAGTGGTGTCAAGTTGTGAATCTGTATGTATGACTAAATCCCCACAAGTGCACCCATTTCCTTAAGCTTTTGAAAGAGACAGTCAACCCTGGCGAAAAATGATATTATATCAAAATTTACCATGACAAGGAATGAAATCTTCTTGTTTGATTTTTTTTTTCTATCCTAGGCCTTTGTTGATGAAGCAAAACACCACTGACATCCAACAACACAATATGACCATGGTAACAAGGGGTAGCATTGCCTCTCAAATGCTTTGCAACTCACTTGTTTGGTCCCTTTCACATTTATCTGTTGACACTATTATTGTCTATCCCTTTATCATTTACCTGTACATCATCCTTATAAGATTCAGATATTGCAAGCGTTAAAGAAAGTGATTTAAGAATGAACAATAAAATGGTGATGCAAAAATTGAAGTGGTCCCCATGGTAAGGATGTTTGAGCTGCATTATTATTCATTTCCTGCATGAACTCTGTCATTTGACATGTGGCACAAGAAATTTTTGCCAAACCCCTCTCTTACCTCATGCCAATGCTGAAAATCCATGTTCTCAATTGTTTCATTATATTGCAAAATGATAATTAGCTAGCCTTATAATTATTTACCTTGTTAATGTGTGACCCATATTTGAACTAAAAGCTAATTTTATGTACAAATATAAACGAAATATACAAAAATGCCTTATGTTACACTCATTTATAACTATTCGTCACTCTAACTATTATTAACAAATCTTCTTCTTGCTATTACCTTCTGAGTGAGGTGAAGAAGGTTTTAGCTGCTTGGTAGATCATTCAACATCTTCCATATCTTCTGTTGATGTTTCCATGGTCAATGGAGTATGTGAATGTTCTGTACTCCTTAAGATAACTTCCAGTCTAATATCTGATTGAAGATAATCCTAGACTCGACATTGAACTAGATTCCTCTTCAGAGCTATCACACTTCTTGGGAGGGAACTTTCCCAAATACTCCTATGGGTTTGTTGGGGTAGTCAGTTGAGAACCTCTCTATCCACTTGTTCAAGTCCTCAACCATGGTCTTATCCTTTTCAACGGCAAACACACATGTATCCCGAAGGTAACACTCCTTCAAGACGGACCCCCTAGTGCAGTAGTCAAAAACCCATGCATCACTGTGAGGACCCTGATCAAGTTGACGATGCTCCGTGTGCCTGACTTGTAATTTTGGATAACGTACATTGCCGAATACGTCCCTCTCAGCTATCGATGTATCGGATGGAGGTTCAGGCCGTTGGAGTGCAAACAGATGCCTGCCATCATTTGGAAGTTTGAAATTGTTTGGTGCATTCCTAACAACCAAGTGAACAACCGTATCAATGCACTTGGGATTAAGCATCGTTCATATAAAATTTCCAACGATGTCTATTCTTCTTGGCGAAGGTGAAGGCAAAAGTATCGGTGACATGAGCAAAATCAAGAAATAAATACCTAAAAAGTAGGTATCAGTGAAGAGTGCAAGCATGAATTCAATAATAAATACCTTCTCTATACATGCTTGCAGCTAAGTTTCTCCACCAAATCCTTAGTGCCCTATCTGTCGAAGGATTTTTTGAACCCGCCGATCCATCACGAACAATTGAAACGGTTTCTACAAGCAGTGATGTTACCCCATAAAGTCTCCAAATCCGACAAAAACATCTATAGGGCTTGTCGTGATTCGTAGCATCCTCCTTTATAAGGTTCAACTCGGTTCTCCACTGCTGAAGGACTGCCATAAGAGAAGGCGTCATCCAATGTTTCCTTTTTGGCGTTGGCGTGCAATAGATTCTTGCCCAGATCTTCGATTGGTTCACCCATTGGACAAGCATATCATCGTTTGTCACATGCAAATATTTGCTGACCTCTTCGTATGTTGAAGCCGAGGTCCAACCCAGTTTGTGCAGTGTATTCCCAACCACTCCTTGAAGTGCCTGACCGTCTTCAACTCCATTGCCTTGACATGAAAAGGAGAGGTGGGGCTGCTGTTGTTAATCTGTAGTTTGCCATAATCACCAAATCAGCCAAGACTTCCATCTCCTCCATCGTTGTTCCATTTAAAGGCTTCAACCATGTGAGCTTGAAATCGTTGTCTACATCCTTTGTAGTAAATGAACAGACTTAGCCTTCGGCGTCTTACTGGGTTTCTTTGCAGACTTCTTCTGAGGGCTCCCCTTCACTTGTCTGCTTCTTCTTCAGTGTTCCTTTTGCAAAGGATTCCATAATCCCCAACCATTTGGCAAAGATCTATCCTCGGGGCAAGAAATCAACATCATCAAAAAGGATGTTTCCTCCTGGGCAAAATCAACTGCTGCAATTTCTTCAACTCTCTGAAAAAAAAGAGACAGATTAATATACTGGCGAGATAAATCTCCCAAGACAATTTATTTACCCGGTAGTCCGCACATTGTTCTTCCCTATAGTAGCTCTTTGTGGTCGCAAGATTTCCCACATGGATCGTGTGTGTTTAAACTTCTCCCATATTTTGCTGTTGTAGTGGTTGGTGTTGGCACGTCCCATTCCGCCGATAACTTATGGTACTGCTCGTTGTTTGGCTTAGCTAAAAACGCCGATCTTTTTGTAGCTTTCATGGGTATGCTCGAAAAGTTTTGTTGCCATCGTTCCTTTATTGTGTTCATTAAGAGAAGTCGTTGGGTTGCCGTTATGTGTGTTGGCCACTAATAATGTAGTACTTGATTGATTTTTTCTTCTCGTCTGAATCTTCATGATTTGTTCTGGTGTTATCACCACACTTTCTCAGTGCCTTTCTTTTTTTATAGTATGGGCACAAAACAACATTATGTGGAACGGTGTAAGAATTGTGTCCTTCATCTTCTCCATGAGCTAGCTACACGTTCCTGGTTGAGTGGCCTGTAATTGAAGTTTGGGTTGACGCTGCAATACTTAACCCTACACTCATAAATCCTATCATCCAACATCATTTCCTTGTGCTTATTGCAGCATGGGATGCCACAGGTGCAGCTGACAAAACGACAAATGATTTTCTTTTGCGATCCGAATCAACATGTGTGATCCCCGACTACATTTGTTCTAATGTACTCTTCCAGCTCCCGAAGATTCCTAAACAAATTGAACGTGATCTGTAAGAACTGGGACCGAGCCACCCTCTTAATCTTCCTAATGATGTGCTGTGTTCTTCTCTTGATAAGAAGAGGGACGATTGCTCTACTTATGGATGTTCTGTATTGTGAAGCAATTTGCTGAGAATACACCTACTCGATGAGTATAGAGATCTTCAAAGTAGACATTAATTGGATCCCCTCCATATATAGGCTTTCATTGAGTTAAAGAAGAACTCCACGATCAACATCATTAATGAAAACGTGAACGTCATTATCTACAAGTCGATAAAACCACCCGAGATTCTTGTCGTAACTGGCGACCTCTGGATCCAAAAATGTGACATTGGATAGAACAAGGCATACGTGTCGAGCATTGTCCAATCTGGGTTCGTAGCCTACTTTCGGGTGCTTAACTAGTAAATCTAATTTCCATTGTTTTGCTTGTCCATGCGATGTGACAGAGGTTAGTTTGATAACAACCATAGTTGCTCCAATGTGCTTCCCATTTATTTTGAAATATGGCCAAGTTGATTCTAAAATCCCCTTGCCCATCTCATCACCTCCTCTTGTCTTCAATGTCACCTCAATTCCACATCTGAATACAAAAATGATTAGTTCTTAAGCACATATCCGAGTATAATAAATTTTATTTTAATTCTTATCCAAAATTTGATGACGACTCCATACTAATGCTAAATCTCTTTGTTTGATCAAACCGTCTTTCTGCACAATATACACTATGAATACAATTCAAATAAAAATGCACACACACATGTATAAACCCGAATATACAAAATTAATACACAGATAAATTCACATCCACTCTTCTTTGTCTCAGAGAGAAGTGGACGAGATTAATTGTCTGAAGCTCACCTTTGTGATAATGCAAAAGACTAATGACATTTGGTTTTAGAACCACCGCAAATGTGAGCTTTGGATAGTTTCACATGGTTTACTGTCTTTTACTTAAAATATTATGATAAGATGATAGAAGTAAATAAAATGAGATAAGCAACTTATATATACTAATATACATCTACATTCACATGGAAGGGGTGGCGGGATTAATCTCGCCACCCCTTTTATGCCTTCTGAAATGATGGGTGGGATTAATCTCGCACCCTTTACAATCCCCTGAAAGGTGTACATGATTAATCCTGCCACCCTTTCGTCTCAGAGAGAATTGGGCGGGATTGATTTGGCCCACCCATTCAGAGGACCGAGAAGTGTGGCGGGATTAATCTCGCCACCCTTCTTTGTCTTAGAGAGAACTAGGTGGGATTGATTTGGCCCACCCATTCAGGGGATTAAGAAGGGTGGCAGGATTAATCTTGCCCATCATGGAAGGGATGGCAAAATTAATCTTGCCACCCTTCTTAGTCCCCTGAAATGGTGTGCGATAGTAATTCTGCCACCCTTCTCCATCTCAGACAGAAGTGGTCGGGATTATTTCAGCTCACTAATTCAGGAGATAGAGAAGGGTGTCGGGATTAATCCCGCCACCCTTTCCATGCCTAGTCGACGGGATTAATCCGCCCACGACACTTTCATTTAGATAATGGCGATGGGCGGGATTAATCCCGCCCCATACTCATTAAGACATAAAGTGTGGTAGGATTAATCCCGCCACCCTTCCATGCCCGATGAACAGGATTAATCCTCCCACCACCTCCACGCCTCCTCGGACGGTCAGTAGGATTGATCCCGCCCACTAGGCATGGAAGGGTCGGTGGATTAATTTTGCTGCTCATGACCTGCGTGAAGGGTGGCGGGGGATTAATCTCGCCGCCCTTTGATTAATCTTGCACAACACACACATATATATGTATATGTATAACAGGAATGTACGAGAGATGAACAAACACATATATATGTATATGTATATATAGGAGTGTGCGTGTGTGCTAGAGATAGATAAATCAATAAGATCATACACACACACACACACACACACACACACACACACATATGTATGTATGTATATATGTATAGGAGTGTGCGTGTGTGTGCGAGAAATAGATAAATAAATAAAATTATACATATACACACACATAATATATGTAGTATATATGTATATAGATATATATATGTATATATGTATATTGTGTATGTGCATGTGTGAGCTAAACAAATAAAATTATACAGATAAACACACACACACACACACACACACACACACACACACACACACACACACATATATATATATATATATATATATATATATATATATATATATATGTAATACATATATATGTATATGTGTATGTATATACAGGAGTGTGCATGTGTGTGCGAGAGATACATAAATAAATTTATTATATTTAAATACACACACATATAAATGTATATGTAAATACAGATAAATCATAAATTTTCTATCACACACATACATATATACACATGAGTGTGCATGGAGAGAGAGAGATTTCACTGTGAATCTTTAAACCCTACTGCACCGCCGCGCCTTTTGCACTGCCATGCCTTTTGAGAGAAAGATCTACTGATCTATGGCACAGCCGCTCTCATATTCCACCACCACCGCATGTCTTACCCTCCACCACCTTTCTTCTTGAAACCTTAAGAATATATCAAACCCTAAAAGGAATAAAATATATATTAACCCTAATCAAATATTCCTTTTAAGAATATACCTAAACCTTAAAAGAATAATATTATATTGACCCTAAACGAATATTCTTTCATTATATTATCATAATTTTAAATTTGTGTGCGTGTGTGCGTGTGGGTGTATCACATACACCCCAAAATATAAATCATGCAGGGGTTTAACATATGTGTGTCTATGAGATGTTAATTTTTCACGTGTAGTAATACATATATATACACATATAATATTATACACATAGACATATGTACATAGTATATAATATTGTCATGTCAGTACATATTATGGATTAGAAAGTACATATTATGGATCATGCATGGTGTGTATGTATGAGAGAAGAGAGAGAGTATTAAAAAATTAATTTCATACACATTGCATATATTAGTACACATATACATACACACGTGTATATACATAAAACATACATACATATTACATGTGTTACATATACACAAAACTGAGTACATATGGATTATACATAATATGAGCAAATTATAATTTGCATTTTTAAAAATGAAGTTTTTAAAATTAATTAACAAATCAGTAGAATGATTTGTGATTTTATGTTTATATACTTGACTTCAACAATTCTTTTACGTGTTTCTTGTGTATTTATATACGAATAATAGACTTTTATTAAATATTAAAATTTAATAATAAATACTTGCATTGGGTTTAAACCTTAAACCAAACTGGAAAAGATATGTTGTTTCTTTATTGAAAACATAAATTGTATATATATATTTTGAATTTTACCCAATTTTAACTCAAAATGACATAATAATATTAAAAACACATTTGAAAGCAATCATAGCACATAATATATATTATTAGTATAAAATCTTTATACTAATATAAACTAAATCCATGCACATTTTTCTAATTATTTAATATAAATTTACTCTAAACACTAAATAATGTAAGTCCCAGTGTAGAATGTGTGTAACTATAAATGTTTGGTTTAAGTTTTAAACTCTAAATCGTAAATACAAAGCTAGATGCTTTATTTATATCGTGATCCACTCATCGACTTGTGCATGTGTGTGCATATGTGTCTCTGTAAGTGCTTCTAATGCATGTGCACGTGTATATATAAATTCTTGATTGTGTTATATATGTGTGCAAAAGAAACATTGAATTAAAGTGAAATATACACACTATGAACATATTTTAAATTATATATAATAATATATTATTTTATCTAATATATAGTCATATATGCACGTTATAACTAAAATGGGCATAAAATAAATTACTAATTAATACTTAAGTTTTAATTATTCTGTAAGTACTAAGTACTCTGGAATATTTCCAAATGGTGTCTTCACTACTGGACCATTAAGTTTGGCTTTTGTTATAAACAAGTGCTTTGAAATTGCTTAATGCCTATACAAGCATGTTGTAACTAAAATGGGCATGATAAAAATGGGAATATAAAATAAATTGTTAATTAATACTTAAGTTTAATTATTAATTAATTATTTAATTATTATATAATTAAGCCTTAAATATTAATTAATTAACAAATTAATCCTCAATAACCTTACTAGTAAGGAATATTCTTAAAATATTTTAGATATTCATATTATTCTTCATTGTAAAAATAATTTACAATAATTAAAAATATTATCAAACATAATTACACAAATGAAATCATTTCTTTATCAACATGTTAATGTATTTATAAATACTTTCTCCTTAACTACAGAGAAATCTCCTCATTTTATTTAAGTCATCACTCTCCGGATTAATTAAATCATTTTGGTCAAATTTTATGTTGTTGACACCACCTAACACTTTCACGAATTACAGTTAGGAGTTGCCATCCTTGTTAATACATAAGCTGTGATAAGACCAAGTCTACATAAAAACTTATTTAAAAAATGACGTTTTTTTAAGAATAATATTGTAAGCGCCCGGTTGCTCTCCTTCATTTTTATAAAATTCAAATCACGAGAAAGAAAAACATCAGGAAATGTTTGATATGGTGGATATTGTTCACAAAAGTTTTTTGAGATTCTTCTTTATAAGGCACGTATCCAAGTAGTTCACTAGCTCATCCATGGTATTGGTATCAGAATATGGGTCAAAAGTGATTGAATAGATACAAGCAATGTTTTGGTTGAGCATAGCCTTCTGAGGAGAGTCGTCTACCACTAAGATATGTGTGTTCTTCATTATCCTTAACTGATTGATCTCCTCATGAAGCCCAATAAATCCTCATGAAACCCAATAAATCTTTAATTCTTAAAGAAGTATGGCTTGCTTCACTAGAAAATAAACCCCTAATTTTTGTCATTTAGGGTAAAAACACTCTAAAAAAACAAGCCTTTGTTTTTCGTAACAATTGACATACTAGGGGTCGACATTGGTTTGTTTTTTACATTGTAGTTATTATAGTTACTATATCTTGTAATATTATTTTTTTACCTTGTTTTACCCTTATTTATACATTAATAATTTCTATTTATTTCTATATATTTATTTTATTTAATTTTAAGTGTGTTTATTGATTTTTGTACTTAATAAAAACTTTTTAAATTTTTTTAAATTTCATTAATTAAATTAAAAACATAAACATTAAAATCTCTTTATTTTTCACTTCTCTTTCTTCCAAACTTTTTCACTTATCTTTCTAATCCTTGCAATAACTAGATGAGTATTATATATTATATGTAATATTATTTAAATTATATAATATATATAGCAAGGAATAATCCCTGCAATAACTATATGAGAATGTTTTCTATTGCTAACTAAGGAGACTACCATATATGTTGGAGTACACATGAAAAAATGAATAAACCTATTTTTTGTCTTCGGTGTTAGTTTGCACACATCTTTGCATATGACAACCATCGTGCTCTCAAGGTGTTATCCATGGACAGCAAAATGTGCAAGCTGTACATAGTATATCTCACACAGCAGAATATAACAAGTTTTGTATTCTATGTGAAGACACAGAACATGAAATAAGAACAAAAAGACACATATGCTAAATGTACCATAAGAAACACAGTCTCACGGCACTACTCTCACTTTGTACATCAGTCCAAATAGTCATGGCCATGTACATAAAACCATATACCATGGAGATTTCGGTTGTATAGTAGTTCCATGTTAAGACTTGTTGGACTTAAATCATGCATCTATTACAGAGCATAGTATCCTGCACATATACATACACTTCAAAGCACACACGCTACAACCTACACATACATAGAAATCTGTAGTGTATAATCGTGAATCCACTCACCAGATTGAATACATACATCTAGTAGTGGCCACTGTTGATATTGCACAGCGCCATATCTTGGAGAGTTAAACCCATGTTGCTGGATCTGCAAAGCACGTTTGAAGCATATATATAGTCAAAATCTTTGGAATGCACATCAAAATTGCAGATTTATTACACACATGCATAGATACACATACATGAAATCTCTCCAGATAACATATTGACACAGCCAGATACCTGAAATCCTGGTCATGGCCTCGGCTTGGCGAACGAGTTCATCCTCATCCAAGACGCTGCCGTATTCGCTGCGGATGGACCATGCCGCTTCACAGAAGAACCCTAAAGCATATTCTAGGATCCCCTGTTTAGGTTAGCTTACGTGTATTACATGTAATATTTTATATAATATTCTATAAATAGTAGTGAATAAAATAACTATATAATGTATGTATATACCAAGAGTTTCATAAATATCTATTATATCTATTATAATTTAAATATGTGAGTCTATACATCTTACAAAACATTATTTATATATATGTGTGTGTAGAGAGGGACAAAGAGAGATGAATTTATGCATGCACACATGCTTATATATATATACACACACGTGTTTACCTTCAAACACATGCTCATGTCCATGCACATGTCACGACCCGATACAGGATATAGAATTCTGGATACAGGATATACCTACATGATATGCCTACAGGATTATGCATATAGGATATGTTACAAGATATGCCTAGAGGATGGTCACCATTTTTAGCTCATGACTAGATTAGGCTCATGACTAGATTAGCTCTTGGAGTGTGAACATAAAAGCTCCGACCTAGTTATTGTACAATCAGTTATTATCAACACCAGTCATTCTACGATCATTCTTGTTCCTTGTTCTTGTCTTTCTCCTTGCCTCCTGCTCTTGTCTTGTCCCTGGTTCTCATCCACTCCTGGTTCCTAGTTCCTGTCCTGCTTCATGTCCTGCTCTTGTCTTGCTCCTGGATTCTGTCGTACTCTTGACTCCTGAGTTCCTAGTTCTTGTCTTGCACCTTATCCTGCTCCTGAGTTCTAGTTCCTATCTTGTGCCTTGTCTTGCTCCTGAGTTCTAGTTCCTATCCTACTCCTTGTCCTACTAACCTACTCCAGTTCCTATCCTGTCCTTGTCCTACTAACCTACTCCAGTTCCTATCCTGCTCCTTGTCCTACTAACCTACTCCAGTTCCTATCCTGCTCCTTGTCCTACTAACCTACTCCAGTTCCTATTTCTGCTCTTTGTTCTGCTATCCTGCTCCAGTTCCTATCCTGCTCCTTGTCCTGCTCCTAAGGTTTTTAGTTCATATCCTGTTCCTTGTCTTGCTCCTGAGTCAAGCTCTATTGTCCTACTCCTGATTCCTGAGTTCCTAGTTCCTGTCATGCTCATGAGTTCCTAGTTCCTTATCCCACTCCTAAGTTCCTAATTCCTTGTTCTACTCCTGAGTTCCTAGTTTTTATCTTGCTCTTTGAGTCAAGCTCCCTTTGTCCTCGGAATTTTGCTCTTTTCCTTGTTCCTGGATTCGTGGCTTGACAGTTTTGATAGTAACTCCTTTCATAACTCTCCGATTCCCAGTTACTTTTTTTTCCTTGGTTTTTTTTTTCTTCTTTTTCTTTTCATAGATCATGGCCAATTTTGAGCACTTTCAACCAAATGTTGCTTCATGAGCTGGCCACTTTGCTCCAAGTGGTCACAGATTTACAAAGTTCCACCAACGCGGTGCATGCAACTGTTGATGCATCCTCCAAGGCTGCTGCGCAGGCTCTCTCTCAAGCATCCGTGGTTTCCTCTCTATTGAACACTTCTTCGGAGCCGAAGATCAGCATGCTGGAAAAGTTCAATGGCAATCATGCCGATTTCCAAGAGTTCCTGAATCAAATCAAGCTTTTGATCCGCATGCAACCACGCTGTTACTCACTGATGCACAAAAGGTTGGCCTTTTGGCATCCCTACTATAGTTGGATCTCCACGGGCTTGGGTTTGCCCCTTTGCTGGAGCGTGACGACCCATTGATGAAAGACTTTGAAGGTTTCGTGGCTGCTTTTGAAGCTTGCTTTGGAATCCCGATAAGTACCGTTTCTACATGCACAAAGTTACGAAAGCTCACACAAGGATCTTGACCAGCTTCCATCTATGCATCCAAATTTTAGCAACTTGCATGAACATTTCATGGGACGAACTGCATTGATTGAACACTTCCATTTGGGTTGAGGGATGATTGAAGGACCTTCTCCTTACATTACTGGATGCCTAAACATTAGCAGAGATCATGCAACAGGCCATTCGCTACGACAACTGCTTGTTCGAGCGTCGTCAGGAAAAATTCCGTCAACAGTTCCTACAAATCAATCCTGCAGCTGTGGTACATACTCCTGCGACACCTTCTTGAGTATTCCTATGGAGGTTGAGAAATACAAGCGTGGCTCACTTTCCACTGCTGAGAAGCAACGTCGCCGTAGTGAAATTTATGTTTGTATTGTGGTGAAGCAGGACACAAGGCAGCAGAATGTCCTATTAAAGCAAGGAAGTTCAAGACGCATGAAGTTGAAGCTGAAGTTCAGTCGAAAAACTTCAATGTTCACTTTATTTAGGATCCACGAAGTTGGACATAGGTGCAGCTCCATTGGTGCTACTCATACCATTCCATCACTCAATTTCCTGTAACATTCATCTCAATAATCGAGAGTTCAAGGAGTTTGCCCTGTTAGACACTAGTGCAAATGCATGCTTCATAAATGACACTTTTGCACTCAACATGGCATTTCGGTGGTGAAGTTGAAGCGTGCAGTTCTTGTAAAGGTGGCCGATAGTTGTCTAATTGCTTCTGGCACAGTTACCCATGTTACCAAACGTCTCTCTTGCAGTCATGGTGTATTCAACTGTTCGATTTTTTTCAACTTGATCAAGACTCGGTCGACTCCCATCATTTTGGGCATGCCATGGTCGTTATTGCAAATCTTCAAATCGATTAGAGGTCTGGGACGCTCATGTTTTCCTCTCCAGTAACTAGATCAATTCTGTACCTTCATGTGTGCAGGATACATCCTTAGTGTTTGAGGCAGTACAAGCTACAGGATTGACCGTGCCTATTCCTGTATTTAGTGTTAAAGACTCCTCCTCGACAGGATTCACCTCATATCAGTTCTTCAGCACATCCGCAGGCTTCTCCACTCCTATAAGTTCATGAATTCCTGTTACATAGTTCTTCCAATCCTGTATCAGTGTCAAAGGTTCCTCCTCAACAGGATCCACCTCCTATTGGTTCGTCAGCACACTCACAGGCTCTCTTCACTCTTGTGCATCCACAAGACTTCTGTACAGGATTCTTCCAATCGTCAACATCCACACATATTTCTCCCAATCCTGCTCTTTTCATAACTCTTCTTCTGTTCCACACCCCAAGATCCTTCTTCTTTTTCAATCACAACTCCCTCCTTCTCCTCTCCGAGTTCTTACCACTACCATGCATGAACTTGCCACTGATCCTGCTCCTTTTCATCTTTTTGCCTTCCAAGTAACTCCTACGTCCTCTTCTACTTTTCATGTATCTGACTCCCCTGTTTTTCAATCTCCTTCTCTTGTTCCTTCTCCTTCTCCTCCTCCTTGCCATCCAAGTATCATCATTTCAGAACTTTTTAACAAGCACAAGGCTGCAGTTCTTCTTGTTCACAGGTCCTACGACTGTCCTATCGATCTTGTGGAAGGAAAGACTCCACTGTTCGGACCAATTTATGCACTGTCACTTACAGAATTGGAGGTTCTTCGTCAATACATCAAAGAAAACTTGGCATCCGACTTCATTCGTCACTCAAAGTCCCCTGTAGGAGCACCTATCTTCTTTGTCAAGAAGAAAACGTTTGGTTGTGGATTACAGAGGTTTAAATCAAGTCACCATTTAGAACTGGTACCTGTTGCCATTATGCCGGAACTTCTCGATCGGCTACAAGAAACAAAGGTGTTCATGAAGATTGACTTACGAGGGGCTTACAATCTTGTACGGATTCGTCCATGCGATGAGTGGAAGACTGCCTTTTGTACAAGGTATGGACACTTCGAGTACACGGTGATGCCTTTCGGACTTACCAATGCCCCAACCGTGTTCCAACACATGGTGAATGACATCTTTCGTGACTTCTTGGACCAGTTTGTGGTAATCTACTTCGATGGCATCTTGATTTTCTCCAAGGACCAGGCGGCTCATGACAAGCATGTACAACTAGTCTACAGAGGCTTCGTGAGCATGGCCTATATGCGAAGTTGGAGAAGTATTTCTTCGACAGGGATAATGTGGAGTTCATCCGTTTGCAGTTGGCTATAGACGACTTGGCAAGGAATGTGTTTTCACACATTAGTCATGACATCGCAAGTTCCTCTTCCTCCAGTTCCCGTACAGACTACAAGTTGTTTGCCATACAAGACAGACTCCTGTATCAGGAAGGTCTCCTGTACGTTCCTGTTGGTGTTTGTAGGATTGTGTGGTACAGGGTTATCATGATACCCCGGCTACAAGACATTTTGGTGTGTAAGAGCAAAGAAATGTGTCTGGCATGTAGATGCATGAACGGAGTTGTTGTAGGCAAACTCCGCCATTAAAAGAAGGTCTAACCAGTTGTCCGTTGGTAACTGATGAAGCAGCGAAGATATTGCTCCAAGGTCTGAATCGTGCGTTCTGACTGCCCATCAATTTGTGGATGGTATCCTAAAGAAAGGTCTGCTTTAACCTGTAAACTCCGAAGAAGTTCTCACCAAAACTTGGACATGAAATGTGGGCCTCGATCAGAAACAATGCTCTCAGGAAGACCATGGTGTCGGAATACTTTACAGATCACCAACTCAGTGGTTGTCTGGCCTGTAGCAGTCTTATGACATGGTAGGAAATGAGCATGTTTGGTGAAACAGTCAACCACCACGAGAACTACATCAAATCCATGAGAAGAAGGAAGATCTGTGAGGAAATCCATAGAAATGGATCTCCAAGGAGCAGAAGGAACAGGAAGAGGACAAAGAAGACCAGAGGGTGCTTAACGAGGCATCTTCAACCTATTGCAGGTGTCACAACTCCGTACAAACTTGTCCGCAAAACCTCACAACCCAGGCCACCAATAGTTGCGAATCACCAACTCAACTATAGGCTACCATCCACGTTTGACTTTGCTCCTCCTACTTCTCTTTCTTCCGCTCTTGCAGTACATGATCATCTCCAACATCTTGTCAGGTACATGAGGATCTCTGGGTTCATCTTCAGCAGGCACAGGAACGGTACAAGCGTCATGCTGATGCTCATCGTCAACCGGCACCTGCATACAAGATTGGTGATCTCGTGTGGCTTCTTTGTCGGCATATTCGCACCAACATGCCTTCTTTTAAGTTGGATTTTCAATGATTGGGCCCTTACAGGATTGTGGCTAAGGTCAATCCTATAGCTTTCCGACTCGAGTTACCATCTACGGTGAAACTTCATCTTGTGTTTCACACCTCTTTGTTGGAGCCATATCATCCTTCTCTCTTCCTGGTCATGCTTCTTCTCCTCCCTCCTATATGCACGTTGTAACTAAAGTGGGCATGATACGTGAAAATGGGAATATAAAATAAATTACTAATTAATACTTAAGTTTTAATTATTAATTAATCATTTAATTAATATGTAATTAAGCCTTAAATATTAATTAATTAATTAATTAATCCTTCAATAACCTTACTTAGTAAGGAATATTCCTAAAATATCTTAGAATATTCATATTATTCTAAAAATAGTTTACAATAATGAAGAAATACTATCAAACATAATTACAAATGAAATCATTTTCTTATCAACATGTTAATTTTTTATAAATACTTTCTTTCTATCATACAAAGAAATCTTTTCATTTTGTCTAAATCATCACTCTCCGGATTAATCAAATCATTTTGGTCAATATCTTGATGTTGTTGCCACCACTTAACACTCTCACGAATGCAATTGGGAGTTGCCATCCTTGTTAATACATAAGATGTGATAAGAGAAGGTCTGCATAAAGGCTCATCTAAAAACTGACGTTCCTTAAGAATAATATTATAAAGCGCCCGGTTGCTATCCTTCATTTTATAAAATTCAATATCACGAGAAAGAAAAGCTTCAGGAAATGTATGATACGGTGGATACTGCTCACAAAAATTTTCGAGATTCTTCTTTCTGAGGCACGTATCCAAGTAGTTCACTAGCTCATCCATGATATCGGTATCAGAATATGGATCGAAAGTGATTGGATGAATACAAGCAATGTTTTGGTTGAGCATAGCCTTCTGAGGAGAGTCGTCTACTACTAATCTGTGCGTTCTTCATTATCCTTAAGCGACTGATCTCCCCATGAGTCCCAATTATTCTTTCATTCTTGAAGAAGTATGGCTTGCTTTCCTTTCTTATATTGTGAAATTCGAGAGGTTTATAACATATTCGCTGGTCAAAAATCCAATCTTTACGAATCACCTCTTCTGCAACACTACAATGTTTCTTAAGTAAATTCAACAGCGGTGTTAAGTTATGAATCTGCATGCATGACCAAATCCCCACAAGCGCACCCATCTCCTTAAGCTTTTGAAAGAGACGATCCAACCCTGGACGAAAAATAATATCATATCGAAATTTACCATGACAAGGAATGAAATCTCCTTGTTTGATTTCTTTTTTCTATCCTCGGGCCTTTGTCGATGAAGCAGAACACCATTGACATCCAACAACACAATATGGCCATGAGTAACATGAGATAGCGTTGCCTCTTGAATACTTTGCAAATCACTTGTTTGCTCCCTTTCACATTTATCCGTTGCCACTATCTCGTTGCCTATCCCTTCATCATTTAATTGTACATCATCCTTACAAGATTCAGATATTGCATGCGCTGAAGAAATTGATTTCGGAACTGAAGCCAATAAAAATGAAGTGGCCCCCATGGTAACGATGTTTTGAGCTGCATTATTATCCATTTCCTGCATGAACTCTGTCATTCTGACATGTGGCACAAGAAATTGTCGCCAAACCCCTCTCTTACCTCATGCCAATGCTGAAAATCCATGTTCTCAATTATTTCATTACATCTGCAAAATGATAATTAGCTGACCTTAAAATTATCAAGGTATATTATTTACCTTGTTAATGTGTGACCCATGTTTGAACTAAAAGCTTCATTAATCCTTGAGAATTTATTTTCTGTACAAATATAAAAGAAATATACAAAAATGCCTTATGTTACACTCATTTACAACTATTCATCACTCTATCAATTCATTACAATTCTTCTTCGCTATTACCTTCTGAGTGAGGCGAAGAAGGTCTAAGCCGCTTGTGAGATGGTTCAAGATCTTCTGCATCTTCTATTGATGTTTCCATGGGTCCTGGAGTGTGCGAATGTTCTGTACTCCTCGAGATAACTTCCGGTCTAATATCTGATTGAAGTTCGTTCTCAGACTCCGAGATTGAACCAGATTCACCTTCAGAGCTATCGCACTTATCTGGAGGGAACTTTCTCAAATACGCCTTTATGGATTCGTTGGGGTACTCAGTTGAGACCCAATCTATCCACTTGTTCAGGTCCTCAACCATGGTCTTATCCTTTTCAACGGCAAACACACATGTATGCCGAAGGTAACACTCCTTCAAGACGGACCCCCTAGTGCAGTAGTCAAAAACCCACGCATCACTGTGAGGACCCCTGATCAAGTTGACGATGCTCCGTGCCGCTTGACTTGTAATGTTTGGATAACGTACATTGCCGAATACGTCACTCACCTATCGGTGTATCGGATGGAGGTTCAGGGCCGTTGGAGTGCAAACAGATGCCTGGCCAGTCATTTGGAAGCTTGAAATTGTTTGGCGCATTCCTAACAACCAAGTGAACAACGTATCAATGCACTTGGGATTAGCATCGTTCATATAAAATCCTGTCCAACGATGTCTATTCTTCTTGGCGAAGGCGAAGGCAAAAGTATCGGTGACATGAGCAAGAATCAAGAAATAAATACCTGAAAAAGTAGGTATCAGTGAAGAGCGCAAGCATGAATTCAATAATAAATACCTTCTATGTATATGCTTGCACGGCTAAGTTTCTCCACCAGATCCTCTAGTGCCCTATCTGTCGAAAGATTTTTTGACACCCGCCGATCCATCACGAACAATTGAAACGGTTTCCTACAAGCAGTGATGTTACCCCATAAAGTCTCCGAATCTAACAACAAACATCTGTAGGGCTTGTCGTGATTCGTAGCATCCTCCTTTATAAGGTTCAATTCGGTTCTCCGCTGCTGAAGGACTGCCATAAGAGAAGGCGTCATCCCAATGTTCTCCTTTTTGGCGTTGGCGTGCAATAGATTCTTGCCTAGATCTTCCGATTGGTTCACCCATTCGACAAGCATATCATCGTTCGTCACATGCAAATATTTGCTGACCTCTTCATATGTTGAAGTCGAGGTCCAACCCAGTTTGTGGCAGTGTATTCCCAACCACTCCTTGAAATGCCTGACCGTCTTCAACTCCATTGCCTTGAGATGAAAAGGAGAGGTTGGGCTGCTGTTATTAATTTGTAGTTTGCCATCGATCACCAAATCAGCCAAGACTTCCATCTCCTCCATCGTTGTTCCATTTAAAGGCTTCAACCATGTGAGCTTGAAATCGTTGTCTACATCCTTTGTAGATTGAACAGACTTAGCCTTCGGCGTCTTACTGGGTTTCTTTGCAGACTTTTCTGAGGGCTCCCCTTCACTTGTCTGCTTCTTCTTCAGTGTTCCTTTTGAAAAGGATTCCATAATCCCCAACCATTTGGCAAAGATCCTATCTTCGGGGCAAGAAATCAACATCATCAGAAAGGATGTTTCCTTCCCGCCCACCTGGGCAAAATCAACTGCTGCAATTTCTTCAACTCTCTGAGGAAAAAGACAGATTAATATACCGGCGAGATAAATCCCGCCCAAACAATTTGCTTACCCGGTATTCCGCAGATTGTGTATTCCCTGCGGTAGCTCTTTGTGGTCGCTGAAGAGATTCCCACACGGCTCGCGTGTGTTTAAACTTCTCCCATATTTTGCTGTTGTAGTGGTTGGTGTCGGCAGCGTCCCATTCCGCCGATAACTTATGGTACTGCTCGATTGTGAGATTCGGCTTAGCTAAAAACGCCGATCTTTTTGTCAGCTTCTCACGGGTATGCTCGGAAAGTTTTGTTGCCATCGTTCCTTTGTTGTGTTCATCGAGAAGTCGTTGGGCTGCCGTTATTGTGTGCTGGCCACTAATGATGTAGTACTTGATAGATTTTTATTCTCCGTCTGAATCTTCATGAGTTGTTCTGGTGTTGTGATCCAGACTTTGTCAGCGCCCTTCCTTCTTTCATAGTATGGACACAAAACAGCATTATGTGGAACGGTATAAGAATTGTCGTCCTTCATCTTCTCCATGAGCTCAGCTACACGTTCCTGGTTGAGTGGCCTGTAATTGAAGTTTGGGTTGACGCTGCAATATTTAACCCTACAAGGATAAATCTTATCATCCAACATCATTTCCTTGTGACTTATTGCAGCATGAGATGCCACAGGTGCAGCTGACAAAACGATTGATGATTTTCTTTTGCGATCCGAATCAACATGTGTGATCCCCGACTGCAGCTGTTCTAGTGTTCTCGGCACACTCTTCCAGCTCCCGAAGCTTCCTAAGCAAATTGAACGTGATCTGTAGAGAACCTGAGACCGAGCCACCCTCTCAATCTCCCTTATGATGTCGCTGTGTTCTTCTTCAATGTGAAGAGGGAAGATTGCTCCACTTGCTGATTTTCTGTATTGTGAAGCAATATCTCCTGACAATACACCTACTCGATGAGTCTGAAGATCTTCGAAGTAGACATCCAGATGGATCCCCTCCATAGATGGGCTTTCGTTGAGTTGAAGAAGAACTCCAAGGTCAACATCATTAGTGAACACGTGAACGTCATTATCCACAAGTCGACAAAACCACCCGAAATTAATGTTGTAACTGACGACCTCTGGATCCGAGAACGTGACATTGGATGGAACAAGGCATATCTATACAAAAATAATACACAGAGAGAAGTAGACGTAATTAACTGTCCGAAGCTCACATTTGTGCTAGTGCAAAAAGAAAGATAACATTTCGTTTTAGAACCACCACAAATGTGAGCTCTGGACAGTTTACATAGATTCCTAACTTTTACTCGAAATATTATGATAAGATGATAAAAGAAATAAAATGAGATATGCAACTTATATATACTAATACACATATATATTTACATGGAAGGTGCGGCGGGATTAATCTCGCCACCCCTTCAATGCCTCCTGAAAGAGTGGGCGGGATTAATCTCGCCACCTTTCTGGAGGCCTTGAACAAAGTGCGGAATTAATCTTGCCACCCTTCTCGGTCTCAGAGAAACTGGGCAGGATTTATTTCTCACACCCCTTCAGTGACTCCAGAAAGGAGGCGGGATTAATCTCGCCCACCATGTAAGGGATGATTAAATGAATTTCCCCACCCTTCCCAATTCTCTCCATTGGTATGTTGTTAAACCTTCTATGTCTCAGACAGAAACGTTTAGGATTGGTCCGACTCACCAATGGAGAAAAAAGCGAAGGGTGGCGGATTCATTCCCCAACATGCATTGAAGACTCGGCGGGATTAATCCCGCCGGACGCCAATTCCCTGTGCGGAATCGGGCGGGATTAATTCCCGCTGCCTAAGCACTTCAGGCAGGCCAATGGCGGCGGATAAATCCCGCCCGATTCCGCGCAGGGCATGTGTACGCGGGATTAATCCCGCCTCCCAGGCCCTTCACTCGGGCCTTAGTCGGCGGGATTAATCCCGCTGAACACCAATGCCCTGTGCGAAATTTTGCGGGATTAATCCCGCCGCCTAGGCCCTTCAGGCAGGCCAATGGCGGCGGGATAAATCTCGCCCGATTCCGCGCAGGGCATGCGTACGCAGCAGGATTAATCCCGCTCACCATGTAAGGGATGATGAAATTAATCCCACCACCCTTCTTAGTTCCCTCCATTGTATTTTGTAAACCTTCTTCGTCTCAGACAGAGTTAGTCGGGATTGATTCAACATACCAATGGAGGAAAAAAAAAAGGTGGCGGGATTAATCCCGCCACCGGGCAATGAAGGTTCGGAGAGATTAATCCCGCCGCCCTCTCGTAAATCATGTGCTCACACATATATATTGGCTACGGCATTTTGAACAGGGATGGGTGGGGCGGGATTAATCCCGCCGCTTATATCCTGCGGAAGTGTCTGAGCGGCGGGATTAATCCCGCCGCCCTCCGTGAAGGGCATGAGCGTGGGCGGGATTAATCCCGCCGCTTATATCCTACGGAAGTGCCTGAGCGGCGGGATTAATCCCGCCGCCCTCCGCGAAGGGCATGAGCGTGGGGCGGGATTAATCCCGCCGTTCATGTCCTGCGTGAATTCCCTGGGCGGCGGGATTAATCCCGCCGCCTTACGCGTTAGGACATGTCATGCAAGCTCTTCGGTTAGCCTTCCGTGCAGGATCTTTCATGCAGGCTCTTCGGTTAGCCTCATGAGCGGCGGATTAATCCCACCGCCCATCCCCTGTAAATGCCCTGCGCGGAATCCGTCAGGATTAATCCCGCCCATTAGGCCTTCACACAGGCCATTGCTGGCGAGATAAATCCCGCCGCATTCCGCGCAGGGCATGGGTGAGCGGCGGGATTAATTCTGCCGCCGAGGCCCCTCACGCAGGCCATGGGCGGCGGGATTAATCCCGCCGCTATGGCCCCAACCATATAGCGGCGGGATTAATCCCGCTGCCAAGGCCATAAACCTATAGCGGCGGGATTAATCCCGCCGCTCGAGGGCTTAGCATGTGTGCGAGAGATAAAATTAATAAATAAAAAAATTATACAGATAAAAACACACACATATATATGTGTGTGTATTATATATATATATATAATATATTATATATGTATGTATGTATGTATGTATGTATATAGGAGTGTACGTGTGTGTGCAAGAGATAGATAAATAAATAAAATTATACAGTACTGGTACACATAATATATGTGTGTACATAGGTATATATATGTGTATATGTATATCGTGTGTATGCGTGTGAGCGAAACAAATAAAATCATACAGATAAACAAACACACACACACACATATATATGTGTGTATATAGATATATAACCCATAGAGAAAGAGAGAGAGTCTGTGAATATATAAGCAATATATATATATATATATATGTGTGTTGTGTGTGTGTGTGTTGTGTTGTGTGTGTGTGTGGTGTGTGTGTGGTGTGTGTGTGTGTGTGTGTGTAAAGCAGTGTGCGTGTGTGTGGGAGAGATAGATCAATAAAAAATTATATAGATACTGGTACACATAATATATGTATGTATATATGTATATAGGTATATATATATGTGTATATGATATTGTGTGTATGCGTGTGTGAGCGAAACAAATAAAATCATACAGATAAACAAACACACACACACACATATATGTGTGTATATAGATATATAGCCCATAGAGAAAGAGAGAGAGTCTGTGAATATATAAGCAATATATATATATGTAAAGCAGTGTGCGTGTGTGTGGGAGAGATAGATCAATAATAAAAATTATATAGATACTGGTACACATAATATATGTATGTATATATGTATATAGGTATATATATATAGTGTATATGTATATCGTGTGTATGGTGTGTGAGCGAAACAAATAAAAATCATACAGATAAACAAACACACACCCACACACACATATATATACACAGGAGTGTGCGTGTGTGTGCGAGAGATAGATCAATAAATAAAATTATACGCACACTCCTATACATATATACATACATACACACACACACACACATAGAGATCTCACTTGTGTGCACAGCCGCCGCCGCCGATTTCACAGCCGCCGCCTCTTGAAACCCTAAGAATATACCTAAACCCTAAAGGAATTAAATATATATATAACCCTATAGAATATTCCTTCTGAGAATATACTTAAACCCTAAAAAGAATAAAATATAGATTCGCCCTAAACGAATATTCTTTCATTATATTATTAGCGCGTGCGTGTGCGTGGGTGTATCACATACACCCCAAAAATATAAATCATGCAGGGATTTAACATGTGTGTATCCATGAGAGTGTTAAAGTTTTATGTGTATCAATACATACATACACATTGCATATATTAATACACATAATATATACATACACACGTGTATACACACAGACATACATACATATTACATGGGTTTAGGGTTTAGGGTTTAGGTTTGGATTTAGGATGGATCATGCATGGTGTGTATGTATGAGAAAACATACACACGTGTATACACACAGACATACATACATATTACATGGGTTTAGGGTTTAGGGTTTAGGGTTTTGGATTTAGGATGGATCATGCATGGTGTGTATGTATGAGAGAAGAGAGAGTGTTGAAAAATTATTTTTGTACAGTACATATTATGGATCATGCATGGTGTGTATTATACACACAGACATACATACATATTAGTACATAATATTAAAGAGACCGAGTACATATTATAGATCATGCATGGTGTGTATGTTTGAGAAGAGAGACAGTACATATTAACATGGATCATGCATGGTGTGTATGTATGAGAGAAGACAGAAAGTACACATATATATACAGAGTACACATATATACATACACACGTGTATACACACAGACATACATACATATTACATGAGTAAATTCATTGTGTTACATATTAGGGTTTAGGGTTTAGGGTTTAGGATGGATCATGCATGAGAGTGTTGAAAAATTATTTTTGTACACACATGTATACACAGGGTTTAGGGTTTGCTCCCAACAAGCTTAATATAAATATTACACATGTAAATTCAATGTGTTACATACACACAGATTGAGTACATATATCATACATGCGTTGAACATGATGTTTTCAATAAAGAAGCAACATATTTCTTCATTTGGTTTAGGGTTGTGCATGTGTGTGCATATGTGTTTTTGTAAGTTCTTGTAATGTGTGTGTAAATTTATGATTGTGTTTATATATGTGTGCAAAACAAACATCGAATAATTAAGAAAATAATATTAATAAACACACTATGAACATATTTTAAATTATACATAATAATATATGATTTTATCTAATATATAGCCATATATAGTTTTAATAATATATATTAATTTAATATTGATAAAAAGGTTTAACATTGAAATATTCTTGAAATAATAAGAAATTAATTGAGAAAATCCCATTAATATATACAAATGTAAATTAAGTACTCAAATAATTAACTAAATTAATTATCATAATCATGTTTAATATTGGAATATTCTTGGAATAATAAGAAAATAATAAAGAATATCCCATTAATATAAAGAAGATTAATTACTCAAGTAATTAAGGAAATGATATTAATATACACACTATGAACATATTTTAAATTATACATAATAATACATCATTTTATCTAATATATAGTCATATATAGTTTTAATAATATTAATTTAATATTGATAATAAGGTTTAACACAGGAATATTCTTGAAATAATAACAAATTAATTGAGAAAATCCCATTAATATATACAAATGTAGAATAATTACTGCAATAATTAAGAACAAGACTAATTTAATTATGATAATCAGGTTTAATATTAGAATATTCTTCAAATATTAATAAAATAATAAAGAATATCCCATTGATACTAGGAAATGAAAACTAAATACTCGAGTAATTAAAAAATAATAATAATAAACAGACTATGAATATATTTTAAATGATACATAATAATATATCAATTTATTTATTGTATAAGTATATATTTATATATATATATAATATAAATATACTTGAATACTAAGAATGTAGAATATAGTCTAAAATTTCGTAATATTAAACAGCTTGAATCACTTGAATAACATTAAATGCAATTTTAAAATACTCATTGGAACTGGAGAGTATATATGTCAGAGTGTCGGATATTTGTGTCAACTCATCTTAAATTTTATTTTCTGTTCTTTTTAAAAAATTTGAATTTCTGACATATGTATTGTCGGTCTGACATGTAAATTTGAAAATGCATTTAATTTCCCACTCAAATTCAGATCTGGTTCTTTCTCCGGCAAGGGTTTCTTCATTTCTGTATTTTTCACTCTTTAGATCTTCTTTTTTCTTCATAGTGATCATCTCAGGAGCGAGATTAAATTGGGTGCTATTCTTTATAGGAAAGCACGGCGCCTTCAGTGCTGTTTACAAGTAAGTATTATAAACAAATTTAAAAATACTTATAAAGATTCACTCTCTTACATTCTCTCTTAAAATTACAATTTAGGGGTTTAGGAATGCATTAGGATTATAATATATTCCGTTAGGGATTTATCCCGTTTAAATATCCTTTTAACTTAATATTCTAGGTTAACCGGGCGGCGGGATTAATCCGGCCATTTCTTTTTCGCCTCTTCGAAGAGGTGGCGGGATTAATCCCGCCACCATCTCTCGGGCAATGCTTCTCCGCCACTGAAAAAGAGTGGCGGGATTAATCCCGCCGATAACCTTCTCAACTGATGAAGAGTTACCAGAATTTATTAGAAAGAGTTGTCGGCGGGATTAATCCCGCCAACCATTTTAGGAGGCAGGGAAGGGGTGGCGGGATTAATCTCGCCACCACATCCCTGTTTTAAGGATTTGGGGACAGGATTTATCCCGAGATCTCTTTGAAATCATAGTTTTGGAGAGAGTTATGTGCGGGTTTAATCCCGCCACCCATTCCCCGTCGTAAGAATTGTGGGCGGGATTAATCCCGCCGACTCTCTCCGAAGGGGTTGAGTCGGCGGCGGGATTAATCCCGCCGACCGTTCCTCGTCGGAGGGATTCGTGGGCGGGATTAATCCCGCCCATCAGTTGTATTAATCAAACATGAGATATTATCTCTAAACATAATTATGTATTATTGCATATGCATATTATTAAGTAACCGTAATTCAGATTTCTTAGAAATATTGCATAAACAGATATCATAAATAATACAATTATTTATGTGCAGGACAATATGTTTAATACTGGAGATAAAGTATGTCTTCTTCGGAACAACGAGATAGTTGGCACTGGAACTGTGGAAGTTCGAGATAATAATGCATCATGTCACAATATTGCCCAAGGATCTTGTGTGTACGTATGGGTGAACACCATTTACAAGCATGTTGAGGTTCTGGGAATGGAATTTGAGGAGGGTTCTCCTGTATTGTGGAATTTGGATGAAGTCAAGGCTGACACAGAATATGCAGAGTCACAAACAAATAGTAGCACGAGTTTACCAGATGATGGCTTGCCTGCTGTGATGGATGAGGTGATTCTCTTTCTTCGTGAGATTGAAGTCGGAAGAGGCATCATCACAGCTATAAATCCAATGGAAGCAGTGTCAGAAGAGAAACTAGGGTCCGACTTCGTGGGTGTAGTTGTGACAGAGGTTTCACCTAATGGCACATTGTATCCTGGATCCCTCGTGAGGTGGCGAACATCTGAATTAAGACGGCAAGATGGTTCAACATATTCTGGGTTGGATTTCAATAATAACAACCCGGAAGAACAACTCATATTTGAAGAGGTTCCTTGCATTGGTCCTATTGTAAGAAAAAGGCGATTCATGGGTTGTAGATCTTCCCCTGCAAGTTTCAGCAAGAGGGTAAAGATGGATCCTACATCTTCCGAAAGTGTTACGAGCATTTCCACGATTGACTGTTGCAAGAAGAAGTGTTGTCAGATGGCAGACCGGAATGAAATTACCCAATGTAGACATGTCTTTCGTATGCTCACCCAAAAGCAAAGGCATGAGTTTGTATATGCTGCACTAACTGGGTGTATTGATGGAATGGCCTCGGACACAGGTTATCAGAGTACATCCATGGTATTTAATAAGGTGGCCATCTGCTTCAAAGCTTGGTACAGTATATACGGGATCCCAAAGACCACGTTCTACCGTCGGAGGGATGAGTGGCTAGATGGAGCGCGAACCTCAGTTCATGGGAACACTCGCTTGGTCAAAACCCGCTCTCACATCATGGCAGCCATAGAGATACTCAAGGCTTTTGTGGAAGCAAATGCAGACAGGATGCCTCACAAATGCCGAACCACAAATGCAGGGGTCAGGGAAAATCTCAAGGTTTTGCCTTCAATCTACACTCAATTGAAGCTGTGTGAACATGTGAACAAGTGCCTCAGTTTGATGGGGCTCCAAGCAATCTGCACTGGTACCTTCAACAACATATGGAATACTCATTTTAAGGATGTGGAGATTGCAAAACACTCTAGCTTTTCCAAGTGTGACACTTGTACATCATTGAAGGCTGCAGAGGCTTGTGCAAAAACCTTGGTGGAGATCACTACCATTCAAAAGAAGATGGAGGCCCACATGATTGCACAACAAACTTGCCGGTCTCAGTACTATGCACACCGCATGCTTTCTGTGTCACGCCCATCAGAGTACCTGTGCTTGATCCATGACAAGATGGATCATTCAAAGACCAGCATTCCAAAGCTCTTTGCAACACCAAAGTGCCTTGGAAATGTCATGAAACTTCCGATTTCATTGACAGGTGTGCTAACACATGGACACGGTTGTGAGTCATATGGACACTTTTCACTTCCACATTGGTCTAGCGACTCCAATTTCACTATTGGGTCGTTAGCCATGTGTTTCAGAAACCTTGAAGCCCACTCACAGACAAGTCCTATCAGTGATCTCAAAGTGAAGAAACAACACCTTCAACCTTTACATAATGCTCTCATGAACACGTCTGCACTTGAGGCTACTTGGGAATATGAGAGGCATTGTCAACAGCCTGCACAGAAAACAGATGGCCCTGTTGAGAGTTCTGGTTCAGTGGAGGGATCTAGCTCAAATAGTGTACATGTGTCCTCAACATCAAATAAGCTTCCTCGTCATTTGCTTTTACAGATGGATAATTGTGCAGGCGAGAACAAAAATAGGTAAATCATTTTACTTAAGGGTTTCTCAAGCTCATACTTACTTTTATTTTCTAGATATGTGCTAGCATACTTGTCAATGCTTGTTGCCAAAGGTGTGTTTGAAACAATCACGCTCAGTTTCCTTATGGTTGGTCACACTCATGAAGATATTGATGCGTTCTTCAGCAAGGTCTCCAACTCTACAAAAAGGACAAGTGCACTTACTTACCGCATATGATGAATCTTTTTGAAAATTGCATCTCCAAAAAAAGTTGTGCTTTGCTTGTGACTGAGGTGCCAGACTTCAAAAAATTTCTCAAGGAGTATATAAAAGAAGGGAGTGATTCTTTAGTTGGTCACCTTGTGCCGCTACAATTCTTTTTCTCCATACGAGATGGTATACCTATTATGCAGTACAAGTTACGGCCATCAGAGCAGGAGTGGTTACCGAAAGAGGGCTTAATGCTCTTCAAAAGTGGAGAGGATGGAAAGCCACTTCTCCCAGAAGGACAACCAGACCCTATTCCATTGAGTGCCCAGCTCAAGGAACAAGAGGTTATTATTGATGGCATCAAAAAATATGTGGCATGGGTTCAAAAATCGATGCCAAAGAATTCTGATAAGGCAACTGGTTACTCAGAACTATATAAGCATGTGGTCGACTATTGGGAGACTGTTGTTCGAGAGTTGGAAGGGCCTACTGTCACAAGTACAGAATTGCAACACCCTTTCTGGCCTAAAACAAGGTGGCGAGAGGAGATTGAAATGACATCACTGAGCATAGACGACATAGAAGCCAGTAGTGATGTGGAAGTGCAAACCCCACACTTTGTTGGACAAAGGAACCAAAAACCTAAAGCATACTTTGATTGTTGCCAGGATCTTCAAAAACTAATGATGGTTCTCATTACTCCAGATGCGTCATATAATCAGCCTATTTGGATGGGTCAAATTATCGACACACCTGAAGTAATCACAAAAAATAGTATTGTTAAGGTTGCATGGTTCAAACCACAAAAAAGGCGACACGAGAAGGAGAGCGAAAGATATAATGGATGCCTAGAGAAAACATGGTCTCCCAATCAAAAAGACCCAGCATGTTTTATAAATGTTAAATCCATTCGATATGGGTGGATGTCAAGAAGCGTTGATAAAGTCACGATTAACAAAACTGCAAGGGAATGTATGTTTTCTGAAGCTTAAAGCAATTACAAAATTATAAAATATCATATATTTAATATTCATAATTATTATAAACTCTTTAATAATAGTACCAAATTGTATACTTAACTATATAAATTTAAAAAATGATATGGAAGATTGACTATATTATTATAGGATTTTATATATATATTATTACTACTACAAATTTTTAATTAATAATGTTATATTTAAATATTAATATTTTAATAACAACATCAATATTTATATAATGTACCTCTTATGCTCTTCCTTAATTGTTATATTAGGCAATATATTATATAATTTAATACCTTCTACTTTTATAATGTTATTAATTTTTGTTCAATGAATGCTATAATTTATTAAAGGGTAGAATACAAAATAGAATATTCTAAAGAATATTCTATTTTCAAACATATATTCTAAAGAATATTCCTTTAATATTAGAAAATGCTAATTAAATAGCTAAAATTGCTAATTATTAAGGAAATGGGACTATAGCCATGCCCATTTTAGTTACAACTTGCATCTATGGTCATTGACGGTGAACCTAAGTACAAGTTGCAGCCATCCTTGATTCTCGTCTTTATCACCACCAACTTCAATACTTGGTGGATTGGAAAGGTTATTTGCCTACTGATCGCACTTGAGAACCTGCATCCAACTTACTCCATGCTTCTTCCAAAGTTGTTGCTTTCCATCGGCATTATCCTGCTAAACCAGGTCCCAAGACTTGTGGAACTCGTTCTTAAGGAGGAAGTGCTGTCATGACCCGATACAGGATGCAGGATACATAATACGAGTTACAAGATATGCCTATAAGATATACCTACAGGATATGCCTATAGGATATACCTATAGGATATGCCTACAGGATATTCCTATAGGATATACCTATAGAATATTCCTACAGGATATGCCTACAAGATATTCTTACAAGATATTCCTATAAGATATGTCTATAGGATATACTACAAGATATGCCTAGAGGATAAGGGTCACTATTTTTAGCTCATGACCAGATTAAACTTATGACCAGATTAGCTTGGAGTTGTGAGTATAAAAAGCTCTGACCTAATTGTTGTACAATCAATTACTATCAACACAGTCTTTCTACGATCAATCTTGTCTTGTCTTGCTCCTTACCTCTTGTTCTTATCTTGTTCCTGGTTCTTAGTTCCTGCTCCTTGTCCTGCTTCTAAGTTAAACTTCCTTTTCTCGGAATCCTGCTCACTTCCTTGTCCTGGATCGTGGCTTGACACACAAGGGTCTCTAGATTTAATTAAATTCTTTCTCTCGTAAGGGTAAAAATATACTTTTTCTTGCCATGTGTTTTATTATTATAGGTTTAATAAAGATTTTTAAAATATATTAATATAAATAGTTAAGATTTTTAATTTTATTTATTTTATATAGAAAAAGAATTTATAATTAAGAAGCTTACAATTTTAATTTATATTTATTTTATTTTAAAAGATAAATCTTATTAAGTTTAAATTAATATATAGGTCATGTGTAACCTTCACCCTCGCCTTCACCCTCACGTGAAGGTGAGGGCACATGTGAAACTTATCATCATAACAAGACTTAAAGCTTCATTTTCACTATATGGAACTGATAAGGAACTTATACAAGAATTTGTATGGGAGGGATAATTCGTTGAAGTTGTACAAGAAGGTGTTGGTGTTGAACTCTCACTCAGAAACAAACTCTTCAACCATGATGACAAACTGCCCCAGTTTAAGCTCCTTGTTTCCCACTGAACTTATATGTATAATTGGACGTTTAAAATAATAGCAAAATGTTACTATTCTACATTCTCTATGTTATAAACTTAAAATGTCATATCTTTTATCAACATACACATCCCTTATTACTTAAAGAAAAGATTCTATGTGAATGACTTGCCCTTAATTAGATTTTGAAGTTAAAGTTAAGAGTTACATTTCACTAATTTAAGGTTAAAATAAGGGTTGATGTGAAAACTTATCACCTAAGAAGTTAAAGGTAAGGGGGGTGTGAATGGCCCTTAAAACTCATTCACACCAACTTTTTATTTAAGAATTCACTTACTTAACAAACTTAAGTATTTGACTAGTAAGTGTGAGGTATTCACACAATGCCTAGTAAAGTAACAATAATATCTAGACCATTTTTTAAGTGACTTATGTAAAAATATTTTCATTATATGAAATATTTTCACATTTAAGAAATGTAAAAAATTTAGGGTTTTGAGCATGGTGGTTTCAAACAGGGTTATGAGTAGGGTGCTACGAATTAGGCCGGGCAACTAGAAAACTCGTGAGCGAGTTTATTTTCATAGCTAGGAGTTTATGCAACACGGGGCTATTGTATATTAAAAAAATAATTATCAAGCTTAAGATGTGTCACTTTTATTATAATATAGTATATTAATATTATTTTTAACAAAAATCATGCTAACCAAAATTTGTGTTTTATAGCTTTACAAAATGAAATTCCTTCTTTTTTCTCTTGGGCTCGAAGAATTGTTTAAAGAGGATGGTGAGTATTTATTAAATTTTAGTATTAATATAAGTCAATATAGGAAATAAGTAAATTTAATTATGTTGAATATAATTTTTAGTTTTTATATATATATATATATTTGTTTTTCAAAGAAGATGAAGTGAAATATGAAAATTCTCATGTGTTAATTTTTTCTTTTGTTTTCTCATTTTACATTTTCTCATTACAACGCTATTACTTTAAGTATTTTTAATCATTATTATTTTATTTTACCTTTTTAACTTTTTTAAAAATTTATACTTTTTAATTTAATTTTGCATTTCATTCCTGAACACTTAGTATTATTTTATAAGTAAGTGATGAAAAAGAATTGCATCTTGGAGTTTAAAGAATTTATTTCTTACTTTGGATGAATGTTAAAGATAGAGCAATTTAAGAGAATTAAAAAAATTGACATCTCAGAAGTTGATTTTGATAATTTTAAAGATCCACGTTTTGAGGGACTAAGTAATATTTATAGGGTTGCTGCAAACTTGTTATTCGACAATCCAAACAAAAGCCAAGAATTAATAAAATAAAGAACTTTGTGAAATAATGTACTTGGTTATTTAATAACATGAAATTTCTTTTGAGTGATGTTATATGATGTTTGTGTTTTGGTGAGAACATAAATAGAAATTCATGATATAGAGTATGAAAGTTTTTGTTTTACTAAAGAAAGAAGCTACTGTAAGTTTGTGTGTGTATGTGTATATTTATATTTGTGTGTGTATATATATTATATATTGTTTAAGTTTTATTACATATATTTGTATATTATAAGTTTAATTTTTTTTCAAATTTAAACAAGGAATCACAAAAAAACCATAAGCCAACATGACAAAATTTAGACAATGTACACAAGCATGTAGAGATTTATCAATTAGACTTTACAATTGTGTATGATATGTTTATGGATTATTATTTTGCACAAATCACCAATTGTGGATAATGAAATTCTTGAGGATCGATAACTTCTTTATGTTGCAATTAATGAATTTATATCTCATGTGTGGTACTTTAAATGAAATCATGCTAGGTTGAAGGCTATTGGTCATGTGTCAAAAATTGTTAAAAGTTCGTACTAGTTTGAAGAATCTTACAAATAAAGATATTCGACATGCATGTGCAATATATCTTGGTGTAATTAGTGTGTCTTATGAGGTAACTACAAAAGTAACAAGGCATAAATGTTGGATATAAGATAGTCAAATGGAATGAGGGTTTAAATAAGTATTTGTCCCTTTATTAAGCTGGTTTAAGGTTTAAGGATAAGAATTGAGGTTTTAGGGATTTAGAATAGTGTTTTAGGACCGTGAGGTCCTAGGTTCATGCATAGGTTTAGAATAAGTTTTTATTCATAATAGCACTTTCGATTAAGGTTTGTGAAGTTTTAGATTCAAGTCTAGTTCTTGCAACTAATGAGGTTTTTAGGGAATTAGTCTTGAGAATTTAATAAATATGGTATGTTTTTTACTTTGGAATTCGATATATACAGACATATATGTATAAGTAAACACACACACACACAAAAATGTATATATATATAATTTTATTTATAAATCATTTTGAAAAATGAAGATGTGTGCTATATCTAATATATTAAGTTCTAGAGGGAACACGATGTTTAAAGATGCTTGCAATGCACAAAAATGTAGTAACATTAGTGTACATATGAATCTTATAAGTAATGAAGTTCTTAAACCAACTCAAATGCAAAATGATGTTTCATTTCAAAATAGTATTTTGGTAAATGTGTGTGTGCAAACATAATATTATTATGTAAAATTTATGTGTAAGTAACTACATATGTGATTTAGCTAATTATTATTATTTTTCATTTATAGGTAAATACTCATAATGTTAACAACATAACAACTACCATGCAAACATTGTAAACACAATTCTGTTGTCCTTGTTGGTAATATTCTAATTTTGATTTTCTTAATTTTTAATATATTTAGACATCATAATACATAAATTGATTATTATTATTATTATTATTATATAGAAGAGAGGCTTAAAATGCCTATGCAAAGTGGAAATTCAACTTTTACATGATGTAATTTAAGTGAATGTACAATTGATTTCATATTGGAACATAAGGTACTTATTAATACACTTACATATGGATAATTTAATCTCTTTCATAGTCACAACAGAAGTTCCCTTTTAAATTAAACTAATAAGAGTTGTGGTTTTTTAATTAAAATAATAAATTTTCAACTGCAATGGCAGATTCTTATGTGAGAATGTGTAGTAGATTATGATGTATAGCTATTATTAAAGTGAATAAATAATATTTATTATTAAATTTGTCAATGAATAGTTGATAGAATGTGCACCATATAAAATATGTTGAAAAAATACTTCTGATTCAATGGTTTACTTATTTATGAACAAAAGAGTAAAAACAGTAACAAAAGAATAATTCACTAAACAAAAGAACACTTGCAACTTGTTCATAATGTTTTGATTCTTGTCTTGAGTTTCTTTGTATATTGCTTTGAGGAGTTTGAGCCACGCCTTTGAATATAAAATAAATGAGTTCAAGACGTATGCTAAAATGCATGCATGACACGATTTGATAGAGTGCATGTGTGGTGAGATCTAGAATATTGATAATGTTTGCGTAACACTTGTTATGTAAGTTTGTTGTTCTAGAATATCTTGAAATACCTCAAGAAATATTTTGGTATCAAATCCCAAGGCATATTCTAGTATCGTCATCAATATATTATGATGGTTCATGACACCATCCCCCTCTTAACGACGAATTTCATGAGTTGCACCATGGTTTTGACTTGGCTTGTTCAAGTATTGATAGTGACAGTGGCAAATGGCCTCCTAAGCATGAGCAAGGATCTCAATTAATTCCCAAGTATGATCACTTGAAAAGTAACCAACCTAGTGATGAGGTAGTGTAACTTACCAGTGGTTACCACGAAGAAGCTTTGAATCTAGGATAGTAGCAACCTTGTATTCTGGTGTACCATTAAGCTCCATTACTGGTGGTGGTGGTGGGATTGTGCGGCTGGTATTTGCCATGTAAGGTTCTAACATAGAGACATGGAAGACCAATGGACCTTCATGAAAGTGGGTAGTTAAAGGTGGAAGGTGATATCATTGATCTTACCAACAATGGATATGGTCTAAGTCGTTGGTAATCCAGCTTGTCACATGGCCTAGTGGTCTTGAGATTGTGTCAAAAAAGCCAAACATGGTCATTGATTTAAAAAGTAGGGTTGCACATCGATGTTGATTAGCAATTACCTTTTGGGAAGCTTGGGCATGGTGGAGGTGATGATCTAGCTCCTCTTGAATATAATATAAATGATTGAGATGATCTCTACCTGATGGATTGATAGAGACATCAATACGAGCATGTAAGGACCAATGGGGATGCTGACAAGTAATTGCGAAGAATGGTGATTGTCCTATTATGCATGTTGTAACTAAAGTGGGCATGATACGTGAAAATAGGAATATAAAATAAATTACTAATTAATACTTAAGTTTTAAATTATTAATTAATTATTTAATTAATATGTAATTAAGCCTTAAATATTAATTAATTAATAAATTAATCCTTCAATAACCTTACTTAGTAAGGAATATTCCTAAAATATTTAGAATATTCATATTATTTTAAAAATAATTTACAATAATTAAGAAATAGTATCAAACATAAATACAAATGAAATCATTTTCTTATCAACATGTTAATTTTTTATAAATTTTCTTCCTATCATACAGAGAAATCTTCTCATTTTGTTTAAAATCATTACTCTCCGGATTAATCAAATCATTTTGGTCAATATCTTGATGTTGTTGTCACCACCTAACACTCTCACGAATGCAATTGCATAAGATGTGATAAAAGGTCTGCATAAAGGCTCATCTAAAAACTGATGTTCCTTAAGAATAATATTATTAAAGCGCTCAGTTACTATTCTTCATTTTATAAAATTCAAAATCACGAGAAAGAAAAGTTTTAGGAAATGTTGATATAGTGGATACTGCTCACAAAAGTTTTTGAGATTCTTCTTTCTGAGGCACGTATCCAAGTAGTTCACTAGCTCGTTCATGATATCGATATCAGAATTATGGGTCGAAAGTGATTAGATGAATACAAGCAATGTTTTGGTTGAGCATAGCCTTCTAAGGAGAGTCGTCTACCACTAACATCTGTGCGTTCTTCATTATCCTTAAGCGACTGATCTCCCCATGAGTCCAATTATTCTTTCATTCTTGAAGAAGTATGGCTTGTTTTCTTTTTTTATATTGTAAAATTCGAGAGGTTTATAATATATTCGTTGGTCAAAAATTCAATCTTTATGAATCACCTCTTCTGCAACACTACAATGTTTCTTAAGCAAATTCAATAGCGGTGTTAAGTTGTGAATCTGCATGCATGACCAAATCCCCACAAGCACACCCATCTCCTTAAGCTTTTGAAAGAGATGATCCAACCCTGGACGAAAAATAATATTATATTGAAATTTACCATGACAAGGAATGAAATCTCCTTGTTTGATTTCTTTTTTCTTATCCTCGGGCCTTTGTCGATGGAGCAGAACACCATTGACATCCAACAACACAATATGGCCATGAGTAACATGGGATAGCATTGCCTCTTGAATACTTTGCAAATCACTTATTTGCTCCCTTTCACATTTATTTGTTAACACTATCTCGTTGCTATCCCTTTATCATTTAATTGTACATCATCCTTACAAGATTCAGATATTGCATGCACTGAAGAAATTAATTTCAGAACTGAAGCCAATAGAAATGATGATGAAAAAACTGAAGTGGTCCCCATGGTAATGATGTTTTGAGCTGCATTATTATTCATTTCCTGCATGAACTCTATCATTCTGACATGTGGCACAAGAAATTTTTGCCAAACCCCTCTCTTACCTCATAGCAATGCTGAAAATCTATGTTCTCAACTATTTCATTACATTTGCAAAATGATAATTAGCTGACCTTAAAATTATCAAGGTATATTATTTACCTTGTTAATGTGTGACTCATGTTTGAACTAAAAGCTTCATTAATCCCTGAGAATTTATTTTCTGTACAAATATAAACGAAATATACAAAAATGCCTTATGTTACATTCATTTACAATTATTTGTCACTCTAAGAACTCATTAACAATTCTTTTTTGCTATTACCTTCTGAGTGAGGTGAAGAAGGTCTAGGCCACTTGTGAGATGGTTCGAGATCTTCCGTATCTTCTGTTGATGTTTCCATGGGTAATGGAGTGTGTGAATATTCTGTACTCCTCGAGATAACTTCCAGTCTAATATCTGATTGAAGTTTGTCCTTAGACTCAAACATTGAACCAGATTCGTTTTAGAACTATCGCACTTATCAGGAGGGAACTTTCTCAAATACTCCTGTATGGGTTTGTGGGGTAGTCAGTTGAGAACCTCTTTATCCACTTGTTCAGGTCCTTAACCACGGTCTTATTCGTTTCAACGGCAAACACACATGTATCCTGAAGGTAACACTCCTTCAAGACGGACCCCCTAGTGCAGTAGTCAAAAACCCACACATCACTGTGAGGACCCCTAATCAAGTTGACGATGCTCCGTGCCGCTTGACTTGTAATGTTTGGATAACATACATTGCCAAATACGTCACTCTCAGCTATGGTGTATCGGATGGAGGTTCAGGGCCGTTGAAGTGCAAACAGATGCCTGTCCAGTCATTTGGAAGTTTGAAATTGTTTGGCGCATTCCTAACAACCAAGCACTTCGAATCAGCATCATTCATATAAAATCCTGTCCAACGATGTTTATTCCTCTTGTCAAAGGTGAATGCAAAGGTATCGGTGACATGAGCAAGAATCAAGAAATAAATATCTGAAAACGTAGATACAATCAAGAGTGCAAGTATGAATTCAATAATAAATACCTTCTTTGTACATGCTTGCATGGCTAAGTTTCTCCACCAAATCCTCTAATGTCCTGTCTATCGAAGGATTTTTTGACACTCGCCGATTCATCACGAATAATTAAAACAGTTTCCTACAAGCAGTGATGGTACCCATAAAGTCTTTGAATCCAACAACAAACATCTGTAGGGCTGGTCGTGATTCGTAGCATCCTCCTTTATAAGGTTCAACTCGATTCTTCGCTGCTGAAGGGACGCCATAAGTGAAGGTGTCATCGCAATGTTCTCCTTCTTGGCGTTGGCGTGCAACCGATTGATTCACCCATTTGGACAAGCATATCATCATTTGTCACATGCAAATATTTCCTGACCTCTTCGTATGTTGAATCCGAGGTCCAACCCAGTTTGTGGCAGTGTATTCCCAACCACTCCTTGAAGTGCCTAACCGTCTTCAACTCCATTGCCTTGAGAGGTGGGGCTGCTGTTGTTAATCTGTAATTTGCCATCAATCACCAAATCAGCCAAGACTTCCATCTCCTCTGTCAGAGTTT
>PUQB01000325.1:203891-282354 GCA_003024785.1 Selaginella tamariscina | reverse complement strand
TCAGATGCAAAAAAGCACACTAAATAGCACCTTACCTGCGGTCCAAGGAATGAGGGGTGAAGATGCTGACCAGCATGTACACAAGTTCGAGCAGGTGTGTGAGTTGAGAGGCGTAAGTAACAACCACATGAAGCTGAGTGCATTCGCATGCACTCTAGACAAGAAGGCGCATGCCTAGTAGATACAATTCCATGAGACAAATGAAGGAGCTTGCTAGGAGACTGTATGAAGGGCGTTTTTGGACACCTTCTAGGAGGAGAAGAGCGAGGAAGAGGTAATCCATAAGCTAACTAATTTAAAATAGAAAGCGGAGAGTCAGTCAATGAATACATAGTCCGTATGCTGGGATACATTACTAGCAAATGGATGCCCCGTTGACCTGACCAAGAAATGTAGTACTGAAAGGGATTGCGGGGGGAGATTCACAAGTGGATTGGGCTAGATGATAATCAGACATTCAACAAGTTACTCTGGTACGTCAAGAAGGCGGAGCGGTGGGAAGTCGAGAGACGCCATGAGAGGAAGGTGCAAGACAAATTAGATGTTAAGGGGGCAAATGACATCACCACAGACAAGAAGAACCTCTCGGACGTCCCAAGGCCCACGAAAAAGGAGTGGCAGTCGAGAGCCAAAGAGCATGTGCAATCACAACGAAGGGAGGCCCACAAGGCGTAATGTTCGTGAATCCCACAACACAGACTATTGTTACTAGTTGACCGAGCTCATAAGCAACACACTACCCAAGCAGCCACCTTGGCAGGACGCAAACAACTAGAGGGACCAATGGCATAGGGCCAACAATAGTGACCATCCTTGCTGTAGGTTGCAATCAAGAGACTATAATCGGAGGTCACGCTCCCGAGAGAGACAACCATATCGACAGAGGTACAACAACAGGGATAGATGGCCAAAATGCTAGGAATGATTTGCACACTGTGCAACAAGCAACACCCATTGTACCGATGCTCTTGGATCACAATGCTCAAACCCATGCTAGAAGCACACGTGCTAGGGCCCACAAGGGTAGCCGAAGGCCCTGCAAGATGCCACAAGCCAACCATGTAGAAATGTCACCACTAGAGCTACAATGCTGGGCAATCACAAGGTCACAAACTTGATAGACAAGACCACTGATCGAGGAGGAAAACGACAGGGAATCCAATGAGGAAGAAGTGGCAGCAAAACCTGTGGAACCAGGACAATGGGTGCGAAGGTGCGCCAAAGTTGAGGCCGCTACAGAGCAGGTGAGACTTGCACAAGGCCTAAGGACAAGAGGGATGACAAGATTGCAGGAGGTCCTCGTAGGGAAAGTGTGGGAAACCTAGGTGTCGATGACCCTAGGCGAGCTACTTTGGTTATTTCTCGGGATGTATGAAGTCCTCACTTGGGAGTTACACAGGCCCACCAAGAGTCGCAACGACAAAAGTTGACTTTATGGACGATGTACCAGCCATACTAGTGCAGGTGGCAGGCCGCACTGGTGGAGCTCCATCTAGAGCTAGGGATGCCACTTCCAAAGCCCTCACCCTTCCTCATACGTATGGAGAACCAAGCCAAAAAGGCGCCAAAGGGCATCATGAGGAAGGTAGAGATCAAGATTCAAAGAGTCAAGTTTTTGATAAATATGGTCATCCTCGATATGCACACAAAAGGGGGTTTGACTTACTTCTGGGTCAGCCATGGCTCAGGGGTGCAAGGGTACAACATGATTAAGAGAACTAGCAAGTCCAATTCCCCGCCAATAGAGGACTAACATCCATTACTATGAAACAAGTCTAGGCACCACCATTGGAATCCCGACCCCATGAGTACCACCTCCCAAACTGGAGTGAGGGGTTGGATGATGAAGAAGAAGCAACCATCATGGCGTGCTTACCAAACTTATTCATTGTAGGGGATGTAGACCCCTGATAAGAAGTATGAGAGTCCACTGCCATGTACCTAATGACTTGGCTGGAGGCCAGAGAAGAAACCCCAGAAGTGCAAATCCCGAGGTGGCCCATCCTGTGGAAGGAAATGCATAGTGTTGCCCTACTTGCCCAAGAGGTGGCAAGCCAATGTATGGGTGGAAGATGACTCCCGAAGTGGCAATCAAGTAGATCAACATAGGCATTGACGAGGAACCCCAGCTGGCGAATGTCAATGCTCATATAGGATTAAAAATGAGTAGATTGCCGACTACCTCCATAGGTGCAGGGAAGTGTTCGCCTAGACCTATCACGACCTAAGGGGAGTACCCCCGAAGTTATGCCAGCACAAGATCAAGTTAAAATCTGACATACAACCAATGATACTGCATCAACCCAAACTACACCTAGAAGGTCAAGTAGGAGATTGACAAATGGCTCAAAGCAGACTTCATCTACCCATTGAGAACCCAGAGTGACTTTCACCAATTGTCATTGTACCAAAGAAGGACAGCCAGTTAAGGATTTGCATAGACTACTAACAACTAAACGCCGCCATGGAGAAGGACCCATTCCCCATCCCATTTACGGAGACCATCCTAGAAGACGTAGTAGGTCACGAAGATGTACTCGTTCATAGATAGCTTCAACGGGTATAACTAGGTGACAATCACAGTGGAAGACCGATCCAAGACTACGTTCATCACTGATTGGGCAACATACACATTTAGGGTCATGCCATTCGGACTCTGCAATGCTCCGGCACGTTCTAGAGATTGGTCCAATGTATATTAACATGCATTTCTAGACGACTTCACAGCTTATGGATGGTGAAGGACCACGTGGCACGCCTTGAATGAGTGTTTCGGCGTTGCTAGGAATACAAGATATCTCTTAACCCCTCAAAATGTGTGTTTGGCATGATCGCAAGGAAATTACTAGAACACATTGTCTCCAAGGAGGGCATCACTGTGGACCTGAGATTGGTATGAGCATTGGCTGAGATGCTACCTCCACAGAATGTCATGGAGCTCCAGCAATTCTTGGGGAAGGTTGGTTTTTACCATAAGTTCATTTGATAGTATGATGATAGGGCAGCCGATGACCGAATTACTCACTAAGGAGACACCTTACAAATGGATTACCAACCGAAAGGTAGCTTTTGAGGACATCAAGCGCCAGCTAGTGGAGGTGCCTATCCTCACTAGAATCAGCAATTCCACTTACAAACGGACGACTCTAGTGTAGCAGCAGGCGTGGTTCTATCCCAGGAGGACAAGGAGCGGATCCATAACATACAAAAGCCGACTCATGACGTCAGCCGAGCGGAACTACTCAGCAACTGACCAAGAGTGCCTAGTAGTCATCTATAGAGTATCTAAGTTTTGCCACTACCTCTTGGGTAACCACTTCATGTTAATCGTGGATCATCATGCCCTACTCTACCTCATTAACAAACCTCAGCTCACCGAGCAGCTGGCACGATGGATTCTCCTCTTATAGGAGTTTGAGTTCACTATGGTCCATAAGGCAAGTAAGATGCATATATCACCAACTTCCTCTCTAGGATACCAAGTGGCGAACAACCCAAAGCCATACCCCTACTTGACATACCAGTTGACCTCTTTGAAGCAATAGTAGAACAGCACAACCCACCACAAACCACCAAATTAGCAACCATCACAAACATCCTAGAATGGCAACAACCAATATAATGCTACCTCATTAATGGGTTGAACAGACTCTTGAGAATGTCGACTACACATAGGCAAAGCCTCACCCAAAAGTGCTAGCTGATCGGGGATCAGCTATACAAGCGGGGGAGAGATGACATCCTCCGGAGATGTCCCCTGGCATGGGAAATCCTCAAGATTGTCAACGTAGTGCACATAGGACCTGGTGCGGGGCACTTTGGGAGGACAAAATGACCAGGAAAATTCTACAAACCAAACTATGGTGGTCGACGATCTTTTGAGATGCCACCAAGGCAGCGAGAAGCTGCGCCGACTGTTAGTGGACCAATGGTGGGCCAAGGCATGGAGTACCACCCCTCAACAAGAATGGCGGTGTTTGAGAAGTGGGGCTTAGACTTCGTAGGCCTAATCAACCTAAAGGCCCACATGACACACTTCAGGTTCATCGTGGTATCAACGACTATGCACAAAGTGAGTAGAGGCGAAGGTGCTTAGGGAGGCAATGGCAAGGTGGACTGCAAAGTTTATCTACATGAACATCCTAACAAGGTTCGAGTGCTTGCTAGAGCTAGTATCAAACCAAGGGAGCCACTTCATCAACAAAACCGTTCGGGAGCTGTCAACACATTCGTCATCAAGCATTGCACGTCAACAACCTACTATCCATAAGGGAATAAATAGGCCAAGTCCACAAATAAGATATTGGTAACCATCTTGAGGAAGCTTTGCCACAACGAACCCAAGAGGTGGGAGGAAATGCTACTGTTTATCTTATGGGCATACTGGATGACCTTCAAAACCGTTATGGGCATACTGGATGACCTTCAAAACCGCAATGGGAGCAATGCCCTTCCATTTGGCCTATGGCCTAGAGGCCATCATGCCATGAGAATTCACCATACCCAGTTTACGAACGAGCCTAGAGAATAAGATTATGGACAAACTGGTGGTTACCCGAAGAAGACTAGAGCAGCTAGAACAGTTGGACGAAGAGTGATTTGTGGCACAGTTGACAAGGGAGATCCGCCAACAATAGACCAAATGAGCAAATGACAAAAAAAGGAAACTCTAGAGGTGCGAGCCGGGGCAATGGGTTTCGTGGTACAAGAAGCTAAAAATACTCTAGAAGGGCAAGTTCCAACTAGGATGGAAAGGACCATTTGAGGTACTTGAGGCCTTTGACAACGGTACGATACTACTAGGAGCCAACGAACAGCCACTATGATAGAAGGTCAACGGGAATCACCTCAAGCCATACATTCACCCAGTTGAAAGGCCCCACCTAGGAGGCCTGAGCAGAAGGAGCGTCCCTCACAGGACGCCTGCACAAAGGTGTGGCAGAAGCAGAGGTAACAAAAGCCAAAAGAAGAGGCACCCAACATGGAAGCCAACCCCTTGTTGCCAGTTCACAAGGTCACATGGTCCACAAGGGTGGACCACACACATAAGCACGTAATAAATGGTAATAATGGCTAGGCAGCGCCATTAATATTCAATTAAAAAGCAAGGGTAATCACACCAATCACATCAGATGACATAGATCGCCATGTCGACACCATCCATAATAGGACCAACAGGGGTAGGCAAAGGGCACACTACTTCGCTCTTTCTTCCCAGTAGGACAGTCTAAACATTCTCCGACACGATGACGATGGAATGGACCAAATATAACAAGCCAGCACTCATTCAACAAATTTGGGTGCCTTACGAAGGCTAGGAGAGAATAACAGAACTCATAGCACCTAGGTATTTCATATTCAAGGAATTCATCGGCCGACTCAACGTTCAACATGTTAGGAGACAAATGCACCTGGTCGGGTTCTACGATGCCCCTTGGGGAGAAGTGGAGAGGTCGGGATTCGCCAAGCGAGCTTGCCAATTCATCTAGATGGTACAACTAAATACAGAAAAGACCAAGCAAGCGGGGATCCGGTTCTGATTGGGAGGCTCAACATATTTCTACATAGACCTGAGCGAGCTGGCCTCATACTATCAGACGATGGTACACCCTTAGAAGAGCTACCAGAACATGAACACCAGTGGTTCCATGCCAACCAGGACAAGATGGCACTATCCAGGCTCAGCATATGGGAAGGAGAGGACGTGGACGAGTTCCTAGTGCTCATGGCCTTCATGTTCACTGGAAAAATGGAAAGGTGCATTGCCACATGATTGGTGAATGCCCTGTGCAACGCCTGGGAAGGAGTCATTGTGGATTGGCCAAACTATCTCAGGCACTACATGATACCAACACTCACCCAAGACATCAACAAGATCCGGAAGGGGTCAAGATGGAAGCTCACCATGGCTAGACACATCAGTGTGATGCAACAATCTAGACCTCACCGGAGTGTTCAAAGATCACGATGACATAGTAAGGAAGCTCATGAAACACTATCAGGCTGCTCAAAAGGAAGCCAAGGGGTATGCAGAACAGCTTTCTAAGGAGTCCAACAATGGGAGACTGCAGAGACTGAAGGAAGTAAGCAGAAAAGGTGTGTGAAGAATTAGCCAATGGCTTGGACCAACTGCAAGGGAAGCACGATGGCCTTTAACGGCTCCACGATCAACTCGGGCAAGACCATGAATGGGCCATAGTAGAGAAGGAAAGGCAAGCCTTCAAGCTTAGCACCAAGCTTGAGCAAAGGGAGGCGAAGCTCACGGAAGTTCACAAGGAGCTGACAGCAATCAAGGAAGAACTACACTAGCACACCACTCAGCTCACAAAAGCCAAGGCTCAGGCAAAAGATTGACGGCTAGTTGAGTAGGAGTTGGTGTGGTAGGGGATGGTAATAATCATGAGTCCTAGATTGGGCATGGGATAGGAGGTTGGTCAATAGGTAAGGCTGCCCCGGTACCCAACAAAAGAGCTATTCAGTACCAATTGGAGAAACTGTTGTAGTAGCTGCTGGATGCCAAGACAGATTCTAGAATCTATTTACATTTTCCAAGAAAGGTACCGGGCCACTCTCGTGCCCGCCCAAGTGAAGCCCACGCCAGAGGCACAATGGGCAATTGTCCCATTCCAACCAAGTGAGAGCAAGGAGTGTGGCTCAGCTAAAGCCCCACAGGACCCGCCAAGACCACCATGAAATTAAGGGTAAACACCCAACAACAAGCCCAACTACTTGCGGTAAGGGAATAGGAGTTACAGCGCTCACAATAGCAAACCCGGAGTTGAAGGTCTAGCTAAAGCAGATCTAGGAGTAGCAACCAAGGTTCAAAGCAAAGCTATGGGGGCAACCGCGCTATGGGATGCGACCATTGCTACCCTAAAGTTAAAAAGAAAGCAAAGTCACTATGGGGTAGGCCAAGATGGCTAAGAGCATGGCCTGAGGACGTGCCAATAAATAAGTTCAGGCATCTAGTTGACGGTGGTTTGACCACCGTCAAACCGCCAGCAAGTTGAACGGCTAGGTGAGGAAGGTACAACATGTATTGACCAACAATGACGGCTATTAGGTGCACTTATAGAGGCCTACATCTGATCGTCCAGATCAGTTAGGATAGCATGCATGAGGGAGACGCATTAATGTTATAGGCATGACTTGATCACATGGCGGCAGACTAGTAGGGGAGTGCCACCTAAACCTAGGTCTAACACCAATCGACCCACTATATAAGCAAGAAGGTCAGTAGTGGGTCGGGGTCCTTATAGTCTGTCTTCTTCTTTGTATCTTGCTCCACCTTCTATAAGGAAGGGGCCATCTTGTATTTGGACAAGCAATATATATCTAGATTTCTTATGTCTACCGCATTTCTTGAGCATCCTCCTCTTGCCCCTCTCTTGATCCAATGGTATCCTTCCAAGGAGGCAATAGCACTGCACTAAAAGGAACCCCTACCCACTTGTACATGGACCCTCACGACATCCGAGTAAAGGCCATCACCGCACATTCTAACATCTCCCCGAGGTAAAGGCCGAGCCACTAGTGCAGACCCCTGGACTGGACATTGGCAATAGCATCCTGTGACCACCAAGGCTACATAAGTCACCCCACAACTGGCCTACAAAGTCCCTAATGACCAACCCCACACCCTAAACCCGGTAGGGTAATAAGCATCATTCCACTAGGAATGGCATTCCGTGTTAACCCATTTAAATTTTAAGTAGAGTAGGTGCTAGAGACTGAGAGGTGTTTGGTTGCTTCCTCCACGCCGGCATAAGCCTACCTTATGTCATTAAGACTTCCCTTTGTACTGCCCTAACTTCCAGTCAATAAGCCCTAAGGATAGCCTACCCTGAGCATTGGTGGATCTACATTGTTATGCCCTCCAAATCCTTTTGTTCAATAACTCATTCACACACTTGGGAGGTCTTAACAAAGTACACGTTTCGCTAATTCAATGGGTTTTCTTAACTAGGTTTCTAAGGGTTCAGATAGGGGTTTTTGAGTCAAGTCATGTTTACATCACCAATTGTAACTCTTACGTCTAAGAGGCTGTGGCAATATAATTTACATCTTGAATACAGTGTCAACATAAACATGTGACATTAAGTTAAATGACACATGGTAAAATGTTTAAGACATGCCCTTTATGGTTGTGTTGTGGTTTTGATGATGAGGGGTTGGCACTCAAAGTGTCTCTACAAGTTTTGATAGAATTCCATGTTATCACATAGATGTGTGAAGACAATCAAACTCACCCAATATGTAAGTCAAATATTGTTGGGCTTTGTTGTTGATGATACACTTAAGCAGGAGGCTTATACAAAAATGTATACTTATATTTCACATTCAAGGGGTTGGAAAATCAAGAAGCCACCCACTATTTCATAAGTAGAAACTTTTGTTTTATGGATGTTAATTCTTTATAAAATATAGTGCGCAATATCTCCATACACTATTAGGCAGACATTCTTTGACCAGAAGCTGGCAGAAAGACAAAAACAATAAGAACGTGCTCACAAGAATGTTAGTGCACGAAATTTCGTTTTAGCAACGTGCCATAAAACAAGATTCCCACGTGACGGTAGCTGATCATTGAGGAAATAACGTGTTGACTCTCCGGCATGAAGGGTCAGTGGTCGGTATATTCTTGGGGTGACTGAGTGCGAGTTGGCGTATTCTCGGGGGTGACTGGGTTTGACTGGATCAGCTTTGATCCGGTTGCATTGGACTGATCGTTGGCATCTCATATAAATAGGAGCTCAGAGGGCATTGAAATCAGTGTTCTAAGAACACACACACGTACAGATTAGTAGCTTCTCCACTTGTAAGAAACTATTCTCTTGTACAAACTTCATCAGGAACTTGTTAGTGTACTATGGCAGACAAAGGAAATGAGAGTTCATTGAACAAGGCAGCAGGACTGTGCATCCCAAGCCAGAGTCACAAGTATGTGGAAGACCCACTCAACTGGAAGAAGGCAGCCGCTGCAATGTCCGGCAGCCACCTTGAGGAGGTCCGTGAGATGGTGAACACGGTGTACAGCTCCTCGGTGGGCTTCTCGATCGAGGGAACACAGCTGACGGTAGCACAAGTTGCTGCTATTGGCAAGCGGGGACTTGAAGCCCAGGTGGAGCTCAACAGGGAAGCGGCAAAGCAACGGGTGGACGAGAGTTCCAGATGGGTCCTCGACAACGCAATGAAGGGACAGACACTTATGGTGTGACCACTGGATTTGGAGCCACCTCCCACAGGCGTACTAACCAGGGAGTGAGCTTCAGAAGGAGCTCATCCGCTTCCTCAATGCTGGAATCTTTGGTGGAGAGAACGAGTCCAACGTGCTTCCTCCTGCATTTGCAAGAGCCGCAATGCTGGTCCGCACCAACACTCTTCTCCAGGGTTACTCTGGCATCCGGTGGGAGATCCTGGACACCATGTCCAAGCTTGTCAATGCCGGCATCGTGCCCAAGATCCCTCTCCGCGGCACCGTCACTGCCTCCGGGGACCTGGTGCCCCTCTCCTACATTGCTGGGCTGCTCACAGGACGCTCCAACTCTAGAGCACTCTGCCCAGACGGCTCCGTAGTGGGAAGCTTAGAAGCACTCAACATGGTTGGTGTGGACAAGCCGTTTGAGCTTCAGCCCAAGGAGGGACTCGCAATTGTGAATGGTACTGCAGTTGGTGCAGCAGTTGCATCCATTGCCTGCTTTGATGCAAATGTTCTTGTCTGCTGGCCGAGGTTCTTTCGGCCTTGTTCTGTGAGGCAATGCAGGGGAAGCCCGAGTTCACGGACCCACTGACACATAAGCTCAAGCATCATCCGGGTCAGATGGAGGCTGCTGCCATCATGGAGCACGTACTTGCCGGAAGCTCTTACATGAAGCACGCTGCCAAGTTGCACGAGACCGACCCGCTGAAGAAGCCCAAGCAAGACAGGTATGCACTCAGGACTTCTCCACAGTGGTTGGGGCCCAGATGGAGGTTATCCGCTTTGCTACACACTCCATCCAACGCGAGATCAACTCTGTCAACGACAACCCCATCATCGACGTTGCCCGTGACAAGGCACTCCACGGTGGGAACTTCCAGGGAACGCCCATTGGTGTGTCCATGGACAACACGAGGCTTGCCATCGCTGCCATTGGCAAGCTCATGTTTGCCCAGTTCTCCGAGCTTGTCAACGACTTCTACAACAACGGACTGCCTTCCAACCTCAGCGGAGGTGACAACCCGAGCTTGGACTACGGCTTCAAAGGTGCAGAGATTGCAATGGCCTCGTACACTTCTGAGCTCCAGTACCTTGCCAACCCGGTCACCACCCACGTAGTCTGCGGAGCAGCACAACCAGGACGTCAACTCTCTGGGTCTTGTTTCAGCTCGCAAGACAGCTGAGGCTCTTGACATCCTCAAGCTCATGAGCTCCACTTACTGGTTGCACTGTGCCAGGCTATTGATCTTCGTCACCTCGAGGAGCACATGCAAGCCACAGTGAAGCAGGTGGTCTCCCAAGCAGCCAAGAAGACACTCACAACTGCTCCCAATGGAGTGCTCTTGGCCTCCAGATTCTGCGAGAAGGAGCTCCTCAGAGTGGTTGACAACCAGCATGTTTTCACATACATCGATGATCCTTGCAGTGCTGGATACCCACTGATGCAGAAGCTGAGGCAGGTGCTGGTTGAGCACGCACTCAAGAACATGGGTGAGGAGAATGACGAGAAGACTTCTGTCTTCCACAAGATCGGCTTGTTTGAGGAGGAGGTGAAGACTAGACTGGCTGTCGAGGTTGCAGCTGCTCGCCAGGCTTATGAGCAAGGCGAGGCTTCCGTTGACAACAGGATATATGACTGTGCTTCAGCTCCATTGTATGAGTTTGTGAGGAAGGACTGTGAAACTGCGCTGCTCATGGGAACCAAGAGTGGCTCTCCTGGGGAGGATTTCACCAAGGTCTATGAGGCCATCTGCCAGGGTAAACTTGTAGCTCCCTTGTTCAGATGTCTCGATGGCTGGTCAGGTGCACCTAGCTTTTAAGATTTCATTTTTGACATATACATTCTTTCATTCAAAAAAATTAATACTTTTTCAATTGAACGTGTCAGAGGTTTCACACACACACACACGTTTCATAAACTTATTAACTATAATCAGTGTTTATTTAAATGTGATTAAAAATTATATTGCTTACCATCAGCGGTTCTTGAGGATCCTCAGTGTTTCAAGCTCATTTGATACCATCTTTTTCACTTATAATTTCATTTGCTTTCAAATCCTCGACCAAATCCCAAATTATAGAAGTTTGCACTTCCCGTCGGGGAGGAGTACGTTACAAAAGGAGTTATTCGATTACCATTGGCAAATATATAGACATACGACTGAGCAAGTTATCCTTGCACATTCTACTAGTGTTTTCCTGTCATGATAAAACTTAATCATGTTTTAACTATTTAGATATCAAAATTGCACGGTATCTCGATCTCAGGGATAGGAACAAGCATTCGTCTCTCCCACAACGAGATCACTGAACCTCTATTTCTCACCTCCAAGATCCCAAGATATTCCTGCCCACCATCGAAGCTCAAGCTCTTAAACCTCTCTTTCCATATCGAGTCAGTCCCAATCCTCGAAACAAACTCAGCATCCGACATCTTGAGCTTGGGAGTCTCCAGGAAACCAATCTGCGGGTTACTGCTGCGCTCCCCAAAACTAAACAGCTGGTCGCTAAAGCCTGTGCTGGACTTGTTAAACTCTTCTAAACCAAACTGTTGATTACCGCTACTAAACCCCTGGCTAACCAAGGAAGAAGAGAAGCCTCCACTCACCTCCTCAACCGACTTGTCACTAAACACTTGGGAAGATTCATCACTTGTGCTGGGAACCACAGACACCGGAGACACCGGAGAGCATTCCAACTTGGGCTCTATCTCGTTGCCTCTCTGGAACTTCCTCAACACTCTGGCACATATTCCTGGTTGTACCCTTTGACTCTTTCTGAACATCTTCTTCAGCCCGAGCGAGCAACTCGTTCTCGCGTGTTCCTCCTCGTTCTCCCACATTAACATCTCTCTCTCAACAAATCAAAATTACGAGTGTTCCTCTACCGGATCCCACATAAGAGCACAAAAATACCTCTTGCTCCAGTAGAAGAAAAATCAGTACCCTTTGAAAATCTCAAAACAACAGCGTGTTGATTAAACACGGTCACCTAGGAAGGGAAGATCCGTGTGCGTATATACCATCTGATAAAATCCTGGCTCCAGAACGCTTACCTGGCAGCATAAGATCGGTTCTTTTATTTATTAAACTACTATTATTGTGGTCAGTCAACCCACAGTTTAATCTTCACTCCAGAAGTCTTTTGGTCAGTCACAGCCTAGACTTAGCCTCGTCATCAAACACGACAACCACCTTCCCCATCACTTTCCTTTGAAGGATTGTTGAGAACGCTATATTCACCTGTATACGACAATATATAATCGTATTATAATGATATATTTTAATATATTACATTGTTATATTACTTTATTTCACCTAACTATAAATCAAAGTTTCTTGGGAGCTGTTTATGGGTTGTCTAATACGAAATCGATATAACTCCTACTCTAGATTACTGTACCATCAAGGATGGTGAACAAAGACCTGACTTTTGCTGCGCGCGCGTGTGAGAGAGAGAGTTGAGTTTGTCCGTATGTATTTGAATATAATATATATATATATATAGATGCACACGCACACACATAATCTTTATACATACGTGATAGTAAGAGTTTACCTCAGGTAGACGGAACTGGTGAGACAATTCAATACGCAATGAACCTTTTGCTAGCATGTCCAAAAGCTGCATCAGGGAACTATCGAGAACCTCTGGCTTGTGTTTCTTGTAACTCCCCCAGTACAGTCCATGTACTGTCAGGTTCTGCAACAGGAACTTATAAACTTTGCCTTTTCTTCTTCTTCTTCTTTTCTTTGTGTGTGTGTGAGAGAGAGTATCCATATGTATACAGACACCATTCTTACATGTGAGTTATGCAGTTACGGATGTATATACACACACGTACACACCTTAACCAGGGCAATATTGGCAGGAATAGTTGGAATATCCCCACTTGCGAATCCAATGATCAGGATTTGAGCTCCCCAACGACAAAGCCTCATTCCATCCTTGAAATTCTTCCCACCTACGGGATCGTACAACACATCAACACCTCCAAGCTTTCTAGACTTCAAGAACGTCTGTACGGACTTGATGAGGTCTTCTGTACTGGTATCAACTACGAGATCGGCACCTGTAGCTTTTAGAAGATCTACCTTGTCCTTTCCTCTGATAGTTGTTCATCTACATATGTAAGACGCACATAATAAATAAGGGATTACCTTGCTGCAGCTATAACAACAGCTCCACACAGTTTCCCAATTTGCACGGCTGCCAATCCTACTCCACCTGCTGCACCTAACACGAGCAAAACCTGTGTAAAACAAAATCAAAGTTAATTCATGTATATACATTTTCAGTTCTAATAGCATAAGAACATTGAAGTCTCTCCACTAATGAACATACATTACAGTCTCATAAGAAAATACACACACAAATAAATGTGAGTTAGTTTAATCAATATTAATCAACTAGTAGAGCAAAAACATTTGAAGTTTCCAGAGACGCAATAGCACTTGTGGGTTCAGTTAGTTGCCAATATACTTAATCTATTGATAAGATACAACAGCGAGAATACAAAGAAAATTACTTCAGCCTCATCATAATTACAGACACATGCATGCATAGACACACATATGCAAGTATATTATATTTAGATATATATATACGTATATATACATATAGTGTGTGTTGTTGTGTGTGTGTGTATATACATACACATATATACATATATACATACATATATAGATACACACACACACACACACACACACACATATATATATATTAAAAAAATCACACCTGTCCAGGCTGCAGATTCGCTCTATGAACAAGTCCAACATGAGAAGTTCCAAATGCAACCGGCAGTACTGCTGCTTCAATCAAATTACACCCAGCAGGAACAACATAGCTAGAAAACACCAAAACATTACATAATCCATAATAACTTGTGCGTATCTTGTGTATATACGAACTTAAAACTCAACAATATATATGTTCGTATGTATGCTTAAGAACACTTGCTTACACGGAATTACTTAATCATAGTAACTATACGCATTTAAACTTAACAAAACATATGTATATATGTGTATATGTGCGGTATGTGTGTATTGCTTAACTTACACGGAATTCTCGTTTGTGACGACCTCTTCTGCATAAGACCCCAAATCAACCAATCCACACACACGATCGCCCACCTTGACACGCGTGACACGATCCCCCACCTCAGAAATCACGCCGGAAAAATCGCCTCCAGGGATAAAGGGCAATGCAGGGCGCTCCTGATACTTGCCCATGACAATCAAACCAGTTGCGAAGTTCACACTGGCAGCAGTCACACGTACTCGCACAGAATTAGGCGAGTCGAGGAGTGGCCGGGGATGGGATTCATCAATGTACAGTGGCCCCTTGTCGCATGGCGCCAGTGTTGGATCTCCTAGCGCCTTCACTACTAGCGCCTTCATACTCGTCTCTGTGCTAAACTCTACAGCCCTAAGCTTGAGCCACGTGGCAGATTCAAACATTTTTATATGTGAATGAATTATTTTATAACATTGTACATCTTTAGAAATGTTGGTATAATGCAGGGGCTCCAGTGGCCTCCTCTCATGCAGGCGTTAGCGGAGCGGTGCCGGAGCAGGAGCGAGGAGGAGGACGTCCACCACGAGCCTCCGTTGTTGTTACACAGACGTGTTGTAGAGTATGCATAATCTCTCTCCTCTCTCTCTCTCTCTATATATATATATATATATGCACAAGCTGCATATTGAAGAGTCTACTATCTTCTTGAGGTACACACACGGGGCAGCATATGCACTAAACTTAATTAAAGTTTTATTCAACAGTCTTTTATATAAATGAAGTATAAATTATATCACATAACTAATATCATGACATGAAAATTTAGTATAACATGTCCTCCCCTCACACACAGCATCATTCCAATATATAATATACTGTATAAAACCATATCGATCGTAACCTCGGGAATGTTGTGCTGGAAAACACATCTTTTATTTAACAAAACCCTATATTATATATTTAAATTAAAAAATTAAGAATTAATACTCAAATTTGTTGACATTATATACACACACATATAGCCACGCACATTGAAATTAGAAACGATTTATGTTAGTGGTAATTAATTAGAACTTAATTAAATATTAAAAGGCTGTATTTTGAAATAAAACTTATATATATAGCATATAGATGAAATGCATTAATCCCGAACGTTCCTTTAATTTAGCATATAAAATCTAAAAAATTAATTAACGGCATGCAGTTTTCTCATCTACATGTTCGACGTCGTACGCCGATCAGTTGACGTGATGGTTGATCCAACGGTGCAGAAGCTGTTTGAGAGTTTATAATCTGAATAACATATATTTTCAACTAACACAGTTTTAAGTTAGATTAAACTACACGCATAATCTTTTTAAGTATAATCCACTTAGAGAGAGAGAGAGAGCATAGTGTATTTAATTTAAGCACATTGAAACCGGCAGACTTTTTGCATGAGAATTACCAAAGAAGCTCACCCCTCTGCTCATGCAAGCCCCAGGTGCCCGCCACGTCCCGGGCACCCAGGTTGAGATCTCTCTGCTGTTCCAAGTCGACACCGGGACTCAGCGTCTGAGCAGCTTGCAATGCCGCTTGTCTCTCCTCGTCAGACCTGGCGAGCTGCATAGCCAACTTGAAGGCAGACAAGGCGCACTCTTGAACGGCAGTCGGACGCCTGGCGACTTCAAGTCCGTAGTCCATATTTGCATACTCCAATCCAAAAGGCAAAGGCATAGCTCTCGGAATCCTTGCGAGCAACCTCTATGCATCCCAACAGAGTCCACAGTTCCCCATCCTTGGGCTTGAGCATCAATGCTCTTCGAGCTTCCCAAAGTGCCTCAGTTTCCTCGCCTAACTGCCAGTGAGCAACAGCAATTAGTTTGTGAGCCGTCCAACAAGCTGGATTATGTTGCAGCACAAATTGCAGGTGTTCCTTTGCCCTCATGTACCTGCAAACTGTGTCATCACAGCAACTAATGGGAGCTTAGTAAGTATCTTGCACGTACCTTGCACGACGTCAGTGGCTTCTCCTGACTTGTTTCCTTCAACCTTGGACATTCTGCAATGCCAATGAAGTTAATCGTAACTTGAGGACGAGTATTTTTCCAAGATCGCATTCCACGGCCAGCTTGTGCTCCAAAAAGTCCCGGTCCCCTGCAGCAATGTCCTGCTCCCAGTGCTCCATGGCTGCATAAGCCCGATCAATCGTCGGATCCCCTTGAGCTTCCAAAGCTCCTCAAGTGGGAAGCGCCCTTTCTCGCAGTAATCAAGAAAGTGGTGCAGCACCAGCAGCTGATCCTGTTCGCAGGGCATGGGAAGCATCATAGGCGATTCTAACTCTTTTGCGCCCAATTTGCACATCTCGTTGAACACAGAACCCCGCAAGTACCCATTGTCTGTCGCAAAGAGCTTGAAGAGCCGCCTTGAAGCGCTCCAATGGACCGTCACGCCATGCTCGTATCGCCATCGTCGGCGCGTCGTGCAAAACCTAATTAGGGCAACTATCAATTAGGCTTTTGTTACTATGATTCAAGGTGGAGTTATTGGAGGGGGCTTATTTTGCGATGGTAGTAATCAACTGTTCATATGAGCACACTTACTCAAGAAGAGGTATCATTAATTGACGGTACTATAAAAATGCATGAAGCGGATTGCGCATGGGTGAAGTTCCGAGTGTAGTTTGTGTAGGCCACTTTTCATTGGAAATCACGAAAAGAATGTGAAGACATTGCTTTGATAGCTGTGCAACAGCAAAAGTAATTTCTAATGTGCACTGGTCCGTAGGTTCGGCTCGTGTTATATTTCAGCATGGCTTGACCTACCTATCTTTGGGTGACAAGAATTCAACACGTCTGGTAATGTCATTGCATAGGATGGAGCAGATTATTTGGCTTTGGATGTGAGGGTTTCAGTGGGTATCCTGTTGTGTGTTACAAACCCTTCTCCTAAGGAGTTATAGAGATGGTGAGAGGAGGTGCCCGTGGTTCTCCTACGAGTTAGAGAGTGCAAACTTGTATTAGGAATCACATAGAGACAGTGACATCCATAATAACTTTGTTATATATGAAACAAGTCGTGCAAGCTTAAGTTCGTAACTTGGTAGATGTACATATGAAACAAGTCGTGCATCGTAACTTGGTAGATGTTCTTAGATTCTAATTGCGGACATTCTTTTCTTCCCAGCTGAATGTGCTGCACCATTTTGTTTAAAACTCCAGCTTAGTTTTGCTTCATCTATCATATTTCACATATACACAGGTATAAACACTTATGTATATATCCACAACACACGTACAGTAAGAGGCTCCATAAAGGCAAATATTCCGCTGTATGTATTCTTGAACTTCAATATCTGCATTCATACTCTTACCAATATCAACTTATATATGTGTGTATATATAACGATGTATCTGCTTGTTCTTTAACTGACAGATCGTAAGCCTCTCCAACATCAGCCTGTGCTTCTTTGAGAGTGTCGTTGGCGATGTTATCCTTGCTCGTTTCGGCTCCAGAGTCACCTACAAATTATAAACCAATTCAGAGGCACGAAACCACACAACATGCATAAAGAAATAAGAGTATATATAACATACCTGCTTGTTGTCTCTCCAAAATATTATAATCGGACATTTTCTGAACCATAATTAAAAGCTCTGTTTTCCAGGAGTCTCTTGTTGGCAGTCCGTTGTTGTCAGAAGGAGTCTCTTGTTGGCTGCTGCCATCATGGAGCACGTACTTGCCGGAAGCTTTTACATGAAGCACGCTGCCAAGTTGCACAAGACCGACCCGCTGAAGAAGCCCAAGGCAGGACTTCTCCACAGTGGTTGGGGCCTCAGATGGAGGTTATCCGCTTTGCTACACATCCATCCAACGCGAGATCACTCTGTCAACGACAACCCCATCATCGACGTTGCCCGTGACAAGGCACTCCACGAGGGAACGCCCTTGGTGTGTCCATGGACAACACGAGGCTTGCCATCGCTGCCATTGGCAAGCTCATGTTTGCCAGTTCTCCGAGCTTGTCAACGACTTCTACAACAACGGACTGCCTTCCAACCTCAGCGGAGGTGAGAGCTTGGACTACGGCTTCAAAGGTGCAGAGATTGCAATGGCCTCGTACACTTCTGAGCTCCAGTACCTTGCCAACCCGGTCACCACCCACAGTCTGCGGAGTCAACTCTCTCGGTCTTGTTTCAGCTCGCAAGACAGCTGAGGCTCTTGACATCCTCAAGCTCATGAGCTCCACTTATCTGGTTGCACTGTGCCAGGCTATTGATCTTCGTCACCTCGAGGAGCACATGCAAGCCACAGTGAAGCAGGTGGTCTCCCAAGCAGCCAAGAAGACACTCACAACTGCTCCCACTGGAGTGCTCTTGGCCTCCAGATTCTGCGAGAAGGAGCTCCTCAGAGTGGTTGACAACCAGCATGTTTTCACATACATCGATGATCCTTGCAGTGCTGGATACCCACTGATGCAGAAGCTGAGGCAGGTGCTGGTTGAGCACGCACTCAAGAACGGGATGAGGAGAATGACGAGAAGACTTCTGTCTTCCACAAGATCGGCTTGTTTGAGGAGGAGGTGAAGACTGGCTGTTGAGGTTGCAGCTGCTCGCCAGGCTTATGAGCAAGGCGAGGCTTCCGTTGACAACAGGATATATGACTGTGCTTCAGCTCCATTGTATGAGTTTGTGAGGAAGGACTGTGAAACTGCGCTGCTCATGGGAACCAAGAGTGGGTCTCCTGGGGAGGATTTCACCAAGGTCTATGAGGCCATCTGCCAGGGTAAAATCGTAGCTCCCTTGTTCAGATGTCTCGATGGCTGGTCAGGTGCACCTAGCTTCTGAGGTCTGCTTGAAGGATGTCTATTGTTTTCCATTATATCAATAAGTTTTTCATTTCTTTCTAAGACATGCTAACTAAATGAGATACATATCAATGTTTTGTGTCTAGTATTTTAATTTCATTAAGATGTAATGTTGTTACATTATAGGTAACTCATCACCTTGTGTACCAACCAGCGGAAAGGTAGATGATGACAGACATTGCAGCTCTACTTTATAATTGCTAACGCACGCACTTAACTATATATAAATTCAGTAAAACCTACTGTTTATTGATTTTAACCTTAACTTTTTTATTTAATTAACCTGTCTAAATTTAATAACCAGTCTAATTTAGACAGTATACGTAAATTGTATATATAGAGAGAGGGAGAGAGGAAACGGACTTAGAAGCTCGGCTCCCCTGACCAACCGTGAACACATTTCAACAAGGGAGCTATAAGTTTGCCTTGGCAGATGGCATGGTAAACCTTGGTGAAGTCCACCCCAGGCGACCCACTCTTCATTCCCATGAGAAGCCCAGTTCCAGTACCTTTCCCCACAAACTCATACAATGGAGCTGAGGCACATTTATATATCCTGTTTGGAATGGACGGCATCCCTCGTTGCTATGCCTCGCGTGCAGCTACGACTTCAACAGCCAGCCGAGCCTTAACCTCCTTTTTGAAACAAGATGCCTTCTCATCATGCTCGTCATCCATGGTCTCCAGTGCTTGCTCCAAAAGAACCTGTATCAGCTTTTGCATGGCATTGCAAGGATCGTCAATATAGGTAAAAGTCTGTAGAATGTTAACAGTATTCACGTCTAGAATAACATGTAAACTTCACTAAAATGTCCCTTGAAGTCTCACAATGGCATTTTTTGTTGCATTTTTTCCACAGTTGAGTATTCCTCAATTAAATTATCTACAATACCTGTACGTGCAAGAAAATGAATACGCATAGAAAAGTACGTGTGTGTGTGTGAATAAAATTTGCCTGAGCATGTGTCGAACGTGGTAATATCCATGTATTCCGTGTAATGATGAACATACACACGCTTCTTAAACAGCATGTTAAATGACTCCCTCATGACCAAGAACCGGTTTCTACAAGACAAGTGCATTAAACACACAGACATACGCGCACGCACGCACGCACGCGTGTTAGACCTCATGCAAGTATTATTTGCAAGACAAAGAAGAGATAATGGAATCCCATAAGCTGGCTGGTCGCAGATTCCAACTTTAAACCCTCCATCATTCCAATGTACCTGAAATTATACATACATACATGTACATTGTATGCATATAATATTAACCATTTTGAGACGATGGCTGATGCGGGAAATATTATCATGTATATCTGAGATGCTGCATTTCCCCCTTAATAAAAATGCACATGCCAGGTAAGTGGACTCCAGCGGGTATGCCTTAATAAGATGGTTATCTCTTGTGAAAACATCTGTAAACATCTAATTTCAAGCAGTTAGTGCCATATAAATACACATTATATGTGGGTACATTTACATATATACATCAGTGCGTGCATATGCGTGTGCGTGTGTGTGTGTGTGTCATTGAAGTACCTGATTGATGGATCTAGAGTGGTGGTGTTGGACTAATACCTTCCGTGGAAGTCGGGCTAGTAGAATAGATATGTGTAACCAACAAAGCACTCGTATATACACATATACTATACCTTCTGTAAGCACGAGCGCGTGCGCACACACACACGTACCTTCTGTTGATGATGGAAAATATGGTGTCATGCTCGAAATCAAAAATGCAGCCGGGGATAAGGTATGAGATTGGTGGTGATCTCATTTAAATCAACTGCAACCAGTTTATTAGTTTCATCGGTTTATACACACATGTACATGTGTGTGTGTGCGTGTGTGTGTGTGTTTATCTTACCATTAAGTTGACCATCAAACCGCACTGAGCTAGTTAACTGCAAATTAAGATTAGCAACGATCTCATTCATTGCATCGAATGGTTGTCCAGGCTTTGGAACTCCTTTTGCACGTAGATATCTATTATTGTGTTGTTCATGCTTTCTACTTACATGTACAGAGTTAGTGAATACACACACACATATAGATCCAGACGAATATTGAGCAGCAGAGATTTATATCAAAATATGTGTAAAAACTAAATATACTACAAATATTATACACAGTCCCTTGCATTATTACCTGACTATATCTATGAGAGCCTGATTTTCAACTGGGAAAACACAGTCTGCATGTTGAATCAAAGATGCAATCGAAAGAATACTATAAACGTAAAAAAGAGTTACACACACACACACACACACACACACACACAAACACACACACACGTGTATACCTGTTATAAGGGGATGTGATTACGTCGTCTTGAGGAGAAGGGAAGAGAGAAGTAGAAAATCTGAAAACCTTTGGATAAGCATCCTACAGCATAAACATACGTCATTAACATTATAGAAAGTAATATTCCACATATATATTCATAACAAAAAAGAACGTATATATTCTTTACAACATAATATACTATATTTTATATAAAAATGAATACTTGTATAAGTTCGAGGATATAGCTGCCCAAACCAGAACCTGTTCCTCCTCCAAGGGAATGCATCAGAAAAAAGCTTTGCAAAGAGTGGCATAGTTCTGCCTGTATATCACACACACGGGCACGCTTCTATGTTGTATTATTATAGCATAAGATACCTCCTGACGTATTTTCTCTAGGATATCATCTGAGTATTTTGGGCCATAATAGTTATATCCATGTGCCCTGTAACGTAAAGAAGATAGTCACACACACACGCACACGCACACGCACACGCACACCAGTTGTTTCCAGAGCCTGAGACATCTGTAATATGTTGCTTGGTATTAAACAGTTCTCCTAATGGCCCTGAACAAGCATAATACTCCTATTAAGTAAAATAAACTCTAGTTCTGAACACAAACTCACCTTTAAAAGCTGCTTCACAACTCCTTCCTCCATATCCACCAAAACAGCTCTAGCCTTGTATATAGAGTCACTCAGCACTCTCTCTCTCTCTCTCTCTCTCTCTCTCTCTCTCTCTCTCTCTCTCTCTCTCTCTCTCTCACACACACACACACACACACACACATATCTACATGTATATATAATGAAAAACCTTGAGAGTATATATTGGATGAGTTCCATCTCCAACCGGAAGATTGATGGGAGGATTGAAACGTGCATCTACATTATGAAAGAAGCTGGAAATTTAAAACCTTTTAGTTTCTTTTTTTTTAAATGGAAACTTAAAAGCTTGTTGCTTATTTTTTAAGAACATATGCCTGCTAAGGGACTCATCAAACAGTGCATTAGGGTTGCAAGCTGCATGCTCCTTGAGCGCCATTTCCCAGAATTTGCATCCCAGCTGCTGTGTGCAATCAGAGAGAGAGAGAGGAGAGAGAGAGAGGGGAGAGAGGGAGAGAGAGAGAGAGAGGGAGAGGGAGTAAACCTGGTTGCCGCATTGCCCGCACTGAATTGTGATGATCTCTCTTGGCATTTTCCCGCCTTTGTGCGTAAGCCCTAATTAAATGATATGAAATTTACATATGTGAGTCAAATGCAAGTCAAATGTACAAGTAGGTTTTGTAGGGTTAGATGCTGCGAGCGGCTTTAGCTCCCCGTTTGGTGCCCTTCACGTCTCTTTGCAGATCGCGTATCTCCAATATCCCCTCAATCTCTCTCCAATCCCGATCCACAAAGCTCACCGTTGGATTGAAGCTCCGATTCGCAAACGATCACGACATGGTAAATATAATGATATACACTTATGTGTATATGTATAGGTATAACATATGATAATGTATGGTACGAATTTTGTTTAATATACTTGAATACATCCTTGAACATTTATTAAAATACACATAAATGTGCGGTAAACACTTCTGAGTGTATATCAGCATTTCTCCACTCCGGAAGAAGACAAGATTGACGATTGTTCTGAAGAAGTGGCTCATCAAGGAGAGTCAGTATGTGTGTATATATATATGTATTGTATGAGTGTGTATATGTGGTTTCTTGCAGGAAATCAGCTATGATAGACAACATGAAGAGATCGCATCGATGTTGGTGGAAGACGAGTTTGATGATAAAAACAATCCTCATCCAGTAAAAGACATTCTGGACAGTGCTACAAGTGCTCACTCCGAGAATAAATCCACTAAAGGAGCTAAAATCCACGACTTTTGCCTAGGCATCCCATTTGGTATAGTGTGTGTGCCTGTGTGTGTGTGTGACTGGAGTATATCTCATATCTCTGCACGTATATATAGGTCGTCTACATTATTTCATTATAAGTATGTTATAGAAATATATATAATAAAAATCAGTTTTAATTATGCAGGAGGATTACTTGTTTCGAGTGGTATAATCTTATTCATACTTACCGGGAGTGCATATGCCGTACAGTTTGGAGTGCTCTTAGGAGGTCTCCTGTTAACCCTGAGCATATCAAGCTTGAATGCGTGGAAGAAGGGTAAATCCTGCATGTCACACATTCAAGGGCAGGCAGGTACGGAGATTATCTTTTAAACTCACTTAAACTCTCATGTTTAACGTGAATCACTCTGCAGCTATTTCATTTGTTATGCTCTTTGTAGCGGTACAGAAGGCGTTTGAGGTAAACGTAATACATAGCTATATATTCGCTAGTAAGTTATATACTAAACTACTACTTTCGTTGACAGACAAGATCCTCTCTACCTGCACTAGCTGCTTTGATCAGGTATGACACATACATATACATATATAAACTCTTATTCATATTTGTTTTAAACAGTGGAGCAATGTTTGGTTTCTACTTCTACGTGTTTATCTCAGGTGGTAATCCACCTCCCAAGAAACCCAAGCATTAATTCCTTAACATAGTTAACAGAATAACATGTCCTACCAGAAAAATGAAGTGTTGATTATTTATTCTGTGCGTGTCTCTATGTATATAGTACGTGTAGTACGTCTGTGTGTATGTGGAGAGAGAGAGAATTAATACAGACATAACATACCAAGTAGTCTTTGTACAACTAGTTTAGTCATTGCAATATGGATGCTCAATAAGCTTCACACCCCATAGTGGACGGTCTCACACTCACACGCACTAGACGGTTCTAAACTTATGTGTTGGAGATCTTGCTATGTTCTTAAACTCGTATAAATTCACATATAGAAAATCTTATGTTTATATAAATGTGTATTTAATTGAAGAATATAAAAGAAGTGCAGCAGAACATTCTCTCTCAATGAACTATAGATACTCTCTCTCTCACGCACGCACACACACACACAAGCTAGATGCCGTTGTAAATAAGTGTATCATAATGTGTGTGTGTGTGAGAGAGAGAGAGAGAGGGAGAGAGACGTCACTTTTGAAGTATATAAATGGTGAATATATATATGTATCAAATGTATACTGACCACTCAGAACTAAGATTAGGTGGAGATCCAGCCTGGCACTACACTTGCTTGCGTGGTAAGGTACTTGTATTAAGTGTACTATGTGGACTAAAATATAACTAGTGGCGCTGTCGCAGACGGATTGGATAATGAATTGACTGGGCTGACGCGTATCCGCGTCGGTTTACAGTTGGTAGGTGGACAGTGAAACATCGTAGAAGCCCACAACATGTACATGGTATATATAAGTGTACTATACAGTGTCTCATATTCATTTCATAATGGCATTGTGTTCATCTTTCCTTGCAAAGAGCGACAATCCGAGTCGCAACTTAGTTGCATTTCAACACATTACACTCCACAGTGCATATGTCAGAAAGCTTGCGATCCGTAGTAGCCAACACGACAACGTGCAGCAGGTCCTCACCACAGCCCTCACAAGCAGGATCCCACGCATCCAGGTGGGAGACAGAGAGCAAGTCTTTAGAGACCCAAAGCTCCATGTGCACGTCCTCTCCACGCTTCTCTCCAATGCAATGTCCGCGGCAAACTACGGCCACGCGTCGTTTCAAAGTCTACTCTTGCACAGAGGGATGCAGTCGCCTTTGAGGAGTTTTATTCCAATCTCTACACGCTCTTCCCACGCTATTTAGATGTGAATAAGTTTCCGTTGTGGATGTTGTCCGGCACACGAGCGCGACCAAGAGAGGATTTCTTGCAATCGTTTATGCATTGCGAGGGCGGTCCTAGATCGCGATCCATGTGTGACTATTCATTCGAGGAAGCTTGCAATGGGAAGTGAAGGCGTACTTCGGACAACTGTTGAACGGCGAGTGTCTGTCTCAACAGCCAGGCCGTCACTGACAATGACGGTGATCTTCAGGATGTGGAGTTCGTTGATGTCAAGGATCTGATAGATAGGATTAACCTGCAGTTGTAAGTCATCTCAACAGTCCATTTCCCCGAGTATATTTTAGTTTATTAATAGATTTAGCTGACCATTATACACATAAGCATGTGCTTGTTATTAACTATTATATATTTGTCTATACTAGTAACATGTGTTTCGTACAAGCACTGTACATTAAACCTTTTGCAAAACACTCACATTTGGATAACAACATCGTCAAGGTCACCAAAAAACTCTAGATCTTCCTCTTCTTTGGTCTTCACAGGCGGCTTGGGAGTAAAGTCTCTGAAACCACCCCACCAGTGCCAGTCCCCATGAATCGATTCCCACTTGCTGCTCTCCTACTGCAAAACACACACACCATACACATACATATCTAGGTAGGTGTTTGGAGAGAGAGAGAGGGAGAGAGAATTTAGGACTCCTAGAGGTATCTGTTGTGCATATATTATGTATGTAAGTGTATGGAGAGACGTCTACAAGAGAGAGAGAGAGAGAGAGAGTACTTCATCTTCCTGCGCCTGGCAAGGGCCTGTTGTTTACGCTTGCGCTTCTCCTGCGGAGTCTCAAAAAACCTCCGCCTTCGACACTCTTGAATTATCCCAGCGCTCATCACTTCCTTCTAAATCGCCTCACGATCGATTCCGGGGACTCGTTCTCATTTACAATAACTGCTGCATTGGTTGGCCTGTAACCTTGTCCTCAATATATACATATACACATATACATACATACATATGATGTATTACTTATACACCAACATAATGCATGTATGTCATACCTGGACGCAGAAGGTAGTATAAACGCCTTGGCTTCCTCCCTTGATGCCATCATTCCTGCAACGTACATTATATATGTCACTATTAAAATATAATAAATTACGTTCGTTGAATCGTATGGATTTTATATGTATAATACCGTAGATGAATATATACATGCATATCGTAAAATCATTCAACTTTTAATCCACGAACATTTATATAAACGTATTAAATTCTATATACTATACATGCGTATTCCTACATTTCTATTGATATATTTTATACATAGAAAATATATATCTATATCAATATCCTGTATGCCCCTGTATAGGAATAATGTAGATTTATATTGAAAAGTTGAATATATACAATATATATTTCTGTAGCCGCGAATGTTTGGACTTATGTCTAATACCATAGATGAATATCAATATAAACCGGAGGCATATATAATGTATCATCCTTCCTGTCACATATATTTATGTAGATACTTTATATACATAAGTAATATCTTATATGACTGTTCATGGATTAATTGTTTGGATGCATATCAAGATAAATCTAGACATATACCATGTATGACCATCATTCATGTACAAAATGTATGCACACAGACACAATACCTGGACCAGTGCCATAGCCCGGGCCACGATTGAACGTTATCCGGCTTGGAGGATCGATTCTTCTTCCTCCAGCTTCATCTGAGATTGCTGGCGCTGGATTCGCCGCGCCCGCTAGTGCCATCATCACGCACGCCATAGCCACAAAGATAAGAACAGTCCTCTGTTCAACAAGCCCTAATCTTATGATTTAGAACCCTAATCCTATGCTGTTTTAAAACACAAGAATGTAATTAATTCTACTTGTTAAAGAAAAGAAAGTTATTAAAATGATTTGTTAAATTTTAAATGCATAACTTCAAATTAAACATAACGATTGTTGATGCTCTTTCTAAACTTTCTTAGTAATAATAATTAACTAATTAAATTTTAGTCTTGTATAAAAGTTTTAGATTTAACTTATCCATTCAATAATAAACAGTCTTCATAACCTTAACTTTTATTTTTTTATTCATAACATAATTTTATTTGTGTAACTATGTGATTTATTTTATTAAGTTATAATTTTATTGCTCTTGATAATTTCAACGGTGTTTGTTATAATTTTCTTAACATATTATAATTTACCACTTTTCGATGGACATGATTATCAAATAATTTTTGAAAATTTATAATGTTATTTTGACTATTTCAAGAATGATTCACTATGTATAAATTTGTTCATTATGTATATATTAGTTTAGAAACTCTTCACTTAGATAATTTACATGTATGCTTTAGAATCAATATAAATGGAATAATCATTCAAATATGTGACATAAAATTTAATCAGTTTTTTTTTTTTTTTTTTTTTAATTATTAAGAATTAGTATACTACAATTTTAATAAATTATTTAACATGTTAGGTGAAAATGAAAGCTTTGTAATATACCACAACTCATAAAATTGTTAATTTTATACTTATTTAAGTATTTTTTCATTATTTATTTAAGAACTTCCAAAATTTTGAAAGTTCTTACTTTTTAAATAAATTGTAATAATCTTTTAAAATTCTTATTTACAAACAAATATTTAATAAAACACTTAAATCAAACTTACAAATGTATATTTATAAGTTATTTATTATAATTAAAATTGATATTTATGATATTTAGAATTTACATACAACATTAACATTAAAATTATTAAATGTTAAAAGCATTGTATGGTCAAGACTCATTCGTACTTTTCAAATTAATGTTACACAATATGAATTAAGTATAACTAAATAAGAATTTAAATGAGTAATTATTCTTTTACTTAATTAATTTATTAAAATGTAATAAGAACTTTATAGATTTAAAGTTTTAATTTTTCTGTAGTATGAATATGTAAGAGTTCATCACATAGTATTCTTTTGTTACATATCACTTTAATATAAAATTTTAACATAATTATAATAATGATATTACAATTTCATTATTAATTACTTCCTTCTTGTGTATTTTTTAGAACTTTGAAAAATTCAAATTGTTTTATATAAATAATTTATTCCTTAAAAATTTCTTTATGTATACAGTGTTTAAATGTAAGATCATGATATATATTAAGTATATTTTAAAGGTTATTAAGGGCTTTTCTTTTTTAGGAACTTACATAACTTTGACTCTATTTTAAACAAAAGATATTATTATAATATCTCAATTTTATGATTAATTAAATTTTTGTATTGAATTAAAATTTAAATCATTTAATTAAGATATCATTTAAATACACTTAAACATAATATATTAAGATATGTTAACGTTTTATCACTAATAGTTCTTGGGCATATAGGATATGATCAAAATATGTTAACTTTTATATGATCAATATTTTTAAAAAAAGAAAGAATTTAAGGACCATCATTTTTTCATTTTATTATTTTAAATCTTAATAAAAATATGCTTGATTGTCCTTTAATGAAACAGTTTTGCTAAATGGTTTTTTAATCCCATTATATAAGAGTAATGAATTTCTTTCACATAACAAAATAATAATAATTTAAATATATTTACCACTAACTGAATAGGTTATATTGCAGCCCTAGCAAGCATGAATTAAAGATTATATATACATAGTGTATGTGTGTGGTGTGCATCAAATGTGTATGAATGCGTTGGTGGTCGTAATGAAGTTGTTCTCTTACATATAATGCAACACACACACACACACACACACACACACACACACAACATATATAAATTTTTAAAAGTGGTCTTTTATCAAACTCAAATGTATAATTACTTTATCTTTTATAAGCAAGTAAAATATTAGACATTTTATAATTAAACTATTTTAATCTTAATGTAACAGAAATGCATTAAGCTATAATTATGATGTCTTTTCAAGTGCATCAGTCAAAAATAACAACTTTCACAGTAAACCTTATATAATTCCAGAAATATAAATTTCATAATAATCATTTCCGTACAAGAGGGTACGGAGGGGATAAACCCTAGGCGGAAGCCCTAGTAGGGTTTTGCGAAAGGTTTGGTGATGGCGCTCGTCCGGGGGAGTGCACGGGCGTCGGCGGCAGGACGGGCGCTCACAGGATGGCTTCTCGGTGCCGCCCCTACATCCGACAGAGCACTGGATTTGACAGAATGCGGCTACTGGAGGCACACATTTTGCACAGAAGCATGGCTACATTCAATCGCACGTAAGTGTTAGTGCTCAGGTTTTCTCCGATTCGGAATTTTCTTGAATCTAATTTGACCGCAATTTGTCCGCGATCTTGCTGCAGGAAGCCGCATATGAACATTGGTACAATTGGCCATGTAGATCACGGAAAGACTACCTTGACAGCTGCAATTACCAAGGTATTCTATCTCACACGTGATGTATATATAGACCGTTTAACATCACCCACAAACACATAGACGCACTTACATACATGGAATTGTAGATGATAATATGTAACACAGTTATATACACAAACACATATACACGCGACATATATCTAACTGGACCAGTTTCATAAATGAACACTTATCCACACACATACGCACTTATATATATAATTATATATATATATTATATATATATATATATAATATAATATATATATATTATATATGTAACTACACACGAAGACATGTACATACGTTGATGAGATGGTGTTCGGTAGTACCATATCTTAGACACAGTTATATATGCGACACTAACGCATGTATACTATACGCATGTAACTGAACCAGTTAACGGGACACACAAACCTATATATACATACATATACATCTGATAGTATATATATTATATATATATTATATATATATAAGACATACGACTACACATGAATACATACATCGATAGTGAATATACTACACACACACACACACACACATACATTTGATAATATAGCTGATCATGCCTATCGTAATTGAGACATTTAAGAACATCGTGTTCGAGATACACACACTCTAACATATAACACAAACGGAGATGCAATATCTATGTAAGAATGTAAAATGCGGTGTTTCCAGGTGCTTGCAGCCGAAGGGAAAGCAAAGGCAATTGCTTTTGAAGATATTGATAAGGCCCCGAGGAAAGAAAGCGAGGAATTACAATCTCGGCTGTAAGCATACAGATATGCCACGCACATATATATTGCTTAGGCACTTAACTGATGATTGTTTAGGCACATGTGGAGTATGAAACGGAGAATAGACACTATGGGCATGTCGACTGCCCTGGGCACGCGGATTATGTAAAGGTAAGCTTGATGTTACTTTTTTGATCTCTAAACTCATCTTGTTATACCATGTTAATTCTTCTTATAGCATCTTATGTGAAAATAACTTCAACCAAAAATGATTTACAGAACATGATTACTGGAGCTGCACAAATGGATGGTGGCATTCTTGTGGTCTCTGCACCAGACGGTCCAATGCCACAAACCAAGGAGCATATTCTACTTGCTCGCCAGGTTAATCTTCATATACTTGTGTTTGTGTGTGATATATCCATTATGTATAATCAGTATACACGCATGCAAATAAACAGTAATTTTGTATTGATTTGCAGGTCGGTGTTCCTTCTCTAGTCTGCTTTTTGAACAAGGTGGATGCTGTCGAAGATGAAGAGTTGTTGGAGCTGGTTGAGATGGAACTTCGAGGTGTGTGTGGTGTGTGAAGAGAGAGAGAGCGAGAGCGAGCGAGGGTACTGACTTGAATTGGACTTGTGCAGAGCTGCTTTCATTTTATAAGTTTCCTGGTGATGAAATCCCTATTGTAAGAGGCTCTGCCCTACAAGCACTTCAAGGAACAAATGATGAATTAGGGAAGAAATCGATCCTTAAGCTCATGGAGGCTGTTGATACCTATATTCCTGAGCCTAAGAGGATCCTTGATAAGCCGTTTCTGCTTGCAGTCGAAGACGTTTTCTCCATTCAGGTCAATCTGTGTGTGTGCATGCGTGTGTGCCTGTGCTTACATGAGATATATATCATGTATAGTGCAATAAATGTGCTAATATTTTGTTCTTCAGGGACGTGGAACTGTTGCCACTGGTCGAATTGAGCAAGGTGTGATTAAAGTTGGAGAGGAAGTTGAAATTGTTGGTTTGAAGGAGGTAGGATGGATGTTACATGCACACACACACACACATAACGCTCTTGGAATTTGTGCTACAGTCAGGACCTCAGAAGTCGGTCGTAACTGGTGTTGAAATGTTCAAAAAAATTCTCGATCAAGGACAGGTATATTCAGTAACACTTGTAGTGTTTATTATTATGCGTCTTCTAGTATTTCCAACTGTACTTAGTATATTTGAACGTTCACAGTATTCTTGTTATTACAGGCAGGAGACAATGTTGGGCTATTACTTCGTGGACTGAAGCGGGAAGATATTTCTCGTGGCCAGGTAACCTCTCCTCTCTCTCAATAGAGTTAGATATAGAATACATACATGCTTACATACATGTCTGTTGCAGGTTATTTGCAAGCCAGGAACAGTGAAAACTTACAAGAAGTTTGAAGCTGAGATCTACGTATTAACGAAGGAAGAGGGAGGCAGGCATACGGCTTTCTTCTCGAATTACAGGCCGCAGTTTTACTTGAGAACAGCAGATGTTACTGGGACAATTACTTTGCCGGAAAATGTGAAGATGGTTATGCCCGGTGACAACGTGAGTCTTAAGTTTGAGCTTCGTTTACCAGCTCCTATCGATGCAGGTACGTGTGTGTGTGTGTACGTATATGTATATAATACGATAGTTATCGTATACTGTGTGCCCTCATTTTCGCATATGTACGCTAGGATATTTATAAATATTTAGATATTATCTCTCTTTCTTATTGTACTCTTTGAGAGCTCCTTATTCATTGTTATATAGTAGGTACATATACATGTGTGTGTGTGCGTGTGCGCGTGCGTTGTTGTATGTGTTTTCGTGTGTTGACGTTTTATACGCAGGGCAACGATTTGCTCTGAGGGAAGGAGGGCGTACAGTCGGTGCGGGAGTGATCTCTAAGGTTATTCCTGGTTAATTAATTTGTGAATTAGTTAAATAAGCGCTCCATTAGGATATATTGGGACACACTTCAAAATTGGAAACTGTTCTTTTATGACGATTTAATTTAATTTTTAGTATTGACACTTGTTGATAATCAGCGATACATTATATAATATTAATCATTATTATTATTATTAAACAATTAACATACATACGATACTAAGTATATACCTTACTTAGATTGTTTAAATTTAATTTCTAATAATATCGTATGTTTAATTATTATATCTTTAAATTTAAATTAAGTTACTCTCAGTGAGAACAAGTGCTCCATATTTAAATTCTTAATATGAATATACATTTTAATGTATATCTTAATAATATATGCGTGTGTATTAAAATAATTAAGTTATGCTTCACTGTTGAAATAAATATGCTTTAAATACACATACATTCTGTTTAAGAAATAATAATAATATAAAATTAAATATATATGATTCAAAATATATCTATCTATAATTGGTTGGTAAGCCAACCATATCTATCTATAATTTAAAACTTGTGTGAATTAATGTCCCCTCTATAGTAAGATACAAAATAATATATAATACTTATTTTAAATCATATAGTATAAGATTGATGTTCTTATTACTTTTTGATATAGCTGTGGAGTATATATTACGCAAAACAATTATGTTGTTAATAACTATATTTATTTATTTAATATTTAATGTTATGTTAAGAGAACATACTTCCACGTCGCGTGGTTAAGTAGCGGGTTTAAGATTAAACAGGGGGTTAACACATGTATCGAGGATGTGAGACGCCACAGCACGGCATTTCCCGTTTAGGGCACTGCCGAAGGAGGAGGCTATGGCGCAATCCTAGATCCGATATATATGAGTATGGTGTATGTGTATTTATATGCGTATGTCTTGTTGTATGCGTCCTTGGATGTGTATGAATATGAATAGATTTTTTTACAGTGAAAATGCGATCTAGAGGATCTGGCGGATTGGATACAAGATGGGTACTTCTTCTATGTGTATTAAGCTTCTGTGTTGGATTGCTATTCACAAACAGGTCAGTAATATTTATCTATATACAATATTATATCCACAGTACATATTGTGTCAATCTCGATAGGGTTGTGAATAAGATATCTGAGTTATACATCGTGGACCACACACAGAACACTTAATATATTCTGTTTATGCCTACAAAGTCTATGTTAAGATGTACGAAATATTAATTATAATGTGAGTAATTACATTGTGTGTGAGAGAGAGAGAGAGAGAGAGAGAGTATTATATATGGTCTATATATTGTAAGTTAAGTAGTGTCGCTGCGCCCCCATTCATTCGTATGTATGTTGGTATGTGCTTACATTTGTTTCATATACACTTTCATCAGTATGCATTCGTAAGAACAAAGTCATCTATATTGAGTCGGTTAAATGTTTGTGTATGCATATACTTCAAAACACATACATACGTATGTGCGCAATGTACCTTCCTGCAAGTCCCGAAGCCATAACATTCTTGGCAACAATATGTCCAGACCGTTCTTGCTGTATAATATTCTTCTGGTTGTAACTGTGATATTAATGCTATTATGGCTGTATTATTATCATGTTATTACTGTTCTACCACATCGTCCATTTCTACATTCAGGCATTAGCTCACATATATACGTACTTATACTTGACATCAGAACCAGCTATTCTATATGTTTACTCAATATCATAGAAATCCACGCGCGCACATTTGCACACACACATACGTAATTTGAATATACGTAGGATGTGGATTGTGGAGGAGGGCGTGAAAAGATCCAAAATGCGTTTTCAAACAGAAGATGATGAGTATGAAGCAGAAGATTGTGAACGAAAACACGTAAGATACACTCACACACACACGGTATATTGATCAGTTATTAATATATATATATATATATATATATATATATATATATATATATATATATATGACATATAAATAAAAAAGTTGATCTTTTAAGTTGTTAACAAGATTAATCTAGTGCAGAAACACTTGCCTAATTTAATTGTGGATGAAGCTACGGAAGCACAGAGGTTATATTTTAAACTATTATTACATTTTTATTATTAATATTGATTTTACTGATATTTATCTATGCCTTTTACAGATCAGTCGAATCTAGAGAGAGGTCTTCTGCATTTCTTAAAAATGCTGAGAAAGCATTGCCAGAAGAACGTAAGAAGGCTTTCGTTGTTGTGGGGATAAATACTGCGTTTAGTAGCAGAAAACGACGAGACTCTGTACGTGAAACATGGATGCCAAGAGGTTAGTACATCTTCATATTGATACATTATACTAGTTAGCTACTTTGAATCAAATAAACAGACGTTGTATTATACGTACAATATGCATCTATATAACAATATGTTATATACGTGGACTTAAAACATTGTACAGGAGAGAAACTCAAAGAGTTGGAGGAGCAGAAGGGGATTGTGGTGCGCTTCGTGATTGGTCACAGGTAAGTTTCACAAATATACACATGGGCGTGTGTATATATATCTATTGTTGTTGGCTAGTGCTACACCTGGTGGTATCTTGGATAGAGCAATTGATGCGGAAAACGCACAGCATCACGATTTCTTGAGACTGGTAAACAGCATTAAAATTATATATATTATATTCACACACAGGTACACCACCCACGCACGTTGGCGCTGACTGCATATTATATAGGATCATGTTGAAGGCTATCTTGAACTCTCAGCAAAAACAAAGATATATTTCTCTACAGCGGTAGCTTTCTGGGATGCTGATTTCTATGTTAAAGTCGATGATGATGTTCACGTAAATCTTGGTAAGTACAATTAAACCACATATGTGACACGCGCACACGCACATACATGTGTACATTGACTTTATATGATCGTATATCACACACACTGATTTTTGTAAGTTCTGAAGGTGCTTTGGGAGCTAATCTAGCAAGACAGCGATCGAAGCCGAGAATTTACATAGGTTGCATGAAGTCTGGTCCTGTGCTTGCTCAAAAGTAAGCTTAAACTAAAAACCTATAGATTTAAGTAATAATTGTATAGTTATCATAAGAATAAACATCAAATTTCACTATCCATACATTTGTGTATTATACAGAGGAGTTAGGTATCATGAACCTGAATATTGGAAGTTTGGAGAGCAAGGGAACCGATACTTTAGACATGCAACTGGACAACTCTATGTTATTTCAAAAGATTTGGCTACTTATATCTCAGCAAATGAGTAAGTTTGTGTGTGTGTGTGTGTTGTTTCTTATGTAGGTTTTGCAACAGGCCGATTTTGCATAAGTATGCGAACGAAGACGTGTCATTAGGAGCGTGGTTCATTGGTTTGGATGTAGAACACATAGATGATCGAACTATGTGTTGCGGAACTCCACCAGGTAAGCTCACGCACACCAATCTATATACATCTTTTTATTAACTCATTAATACAGATTGTGAGTGGAAAGCACAAGCAGGGAATGCTTGCGTGGCATCTTTTGATTGGTCCTGTAGTGGTATATGTAAATCAGCGGAGCGAATACACGAAGTCCATAGTCGATGTGGGGAAGGCGACGCAGCACTATGGAATGCTACATACATGGAATAGGTAAATATATATTGTATACTAATTGACAAACTAGAAATATATGTATTTGTATATAGAAACAGCCTTGAAGTGTATCTGTGTGTATAGGTGTGTGTGTTATATCTTCATAGATTGTAACTTCAGTTTTCCACAGCACATGCAGGTTAGTCTGAAAATAAAAAGATAAGCCCGTTTAGAATCTCTCTTTCACACACGCACACACGCACGCACGCGCACACACCTGGCCCATGCCAAAACCCGCTAGCGGCACCCTCCTTAGCAAGAGCATTGGCCTCGGAATTCTCCTCAGGTGGAACACACTCGATTATCGAAAGATGCATCGAATGCAGCTCGAACACTCATAGCCTGTTTGTAGAGCTGCTCGAGAGCATCCTCCTTGACCGTCCACTCGCCCTGGATCTGCTTTGTTACAAGTTGTGAGTCACCCTGACAAGCAGGTTCTGTGCCCCCAGTTTTCTGGCAGCCTCCATGCCATGTACGAGCCCTTGGTACTCCGCCTCGTCTTGGACACGAGGGTACCAATGTATGCTACCTCGTGGTCTAACGCAGTTCCAGTATGGTCACGTAGTACGAACCCGAACCCACCGTGGCCGGGGTTTTCCCCACAGGTTGCACCTCCATAGTGTAGCAGAAGTTGCTGTTGTTGCTGCTCATTCCTGTGTTCTTCACTCAAACTGTTTTTCGAGATTTTGTGCCGTTGGATTTGCCGTTTGTTCAGATCCAACAGTCAGGCTCGAGATTTCATGTTTTTGTGACACGTGTCATTAGCACGTGAAAACTTTGAAAAATATATCAAAAAATGTTAAATCATTATATGTGTATTTGAAGTTGATATTTTACATTATATTGTCTAATTTTATAATTAAATAACGTTTAAGTATTTAATTCATATTTTAGCATTTCTATGCAAGGCTTTTTTTTAAAAAAAAAATTGGTTATATTTAAATTAAAGTTAGTTTTAATTATATTTAAATTATCATAATAAATTATCCTAATGTAAAATTAAACTTCCTATATATTTTAATTACTAGGTTTATTTACCGTAGTTACCTTGCAGATACATTTTCATTTTTAAATAAAATTTTCTTTTACAAGTGAAATCATTTTATAAGTTAATAAAAAATATTTTATAATCATTCATAGGGTACTATAAGACTAGGGTTAGGGCTAGGGCGATAACCGAGAAATTAGGATAATTAGGGCTTATTGGGAAATTAGGGTTTACGAATGGAGTGCGGGATCTGTTTGGTAGAGCACGAAGAGGTGAATAGAGGTAAATTGGATTGCTGTGAACATTTCTTCTGTTTCCCGTGCATTCTGGAATGGTCCAATGTCGAATCCAGGTGTCCTCTTTGTAAGCAGCGGTTTGTTACCATTATCCGACCTTCTAGCAAGGGTGCTCGCAAACGAACTGTTAGAATTCCCACCCGTAATCAGGTATTTAATTCTTTTGGTTGTTTATTTCATTTAAAAAAAATTATTTATTATCAGTATGTAATTCAATATTTTATATGTCTATGTATATTTTTTTGGTCCTTATTACACATCATATCTATCCCTTAAAGTATTTATGCTGTGAAATAACATTTCATATATATTAATGAAATTTATTTAAGAAAACCAAAAGACACCATGTTTTCTAACTATTTTCAACAACGAAGCTAAGTACTGTAGTCTAAGGAACATTATCTGGTTGTGCACGCACGCATATTCAGTTAACAAATACTGTGTGTGTGTGTGTGTGTGTGTGTGCACATAGAGAGAGAGAGAGAGAGAGAGAGCATATATGATTTTTAGTCATCATTTATTTGTTTATATGATATACTATTATACTGTTGTGTGTGTGTGTAATATTTATGTATTTAATCATGAAACAATTGTATTGTGCGAGTATGCCTGTGTGGGTTTTGAGGGATACCCCATTCTCATGTGTTTGTATATATATGTTATGACTTGGAAACTTTGTTAGGTTCATGAGCCAACACCTGAAGAGCTTCAACAAATTGTACAGGCAGATCCATACTCAGCAACAGTATGTATGTATTGTCATGACCACGATACAACCAACGATAATCTACTACTTATATGCGACGGTTGCGATGCTGCCGTACACACATTCTGTGTTGGCCTCCCTGGAGTCCCACGTGGAGACTGGTATTGCATAGATTGTGTACCGTCTTACTCAGACAATGATCAAGCCATAGTCAACCAAGTCAACTGTGCAGTCCAAGTCAATGATGAAGATGAAGATGAAGTAGTTATAACCGAAGAAGAGTTCATTAGATCTGCTGTGAGGACTCGACCTTCGAGGAGGCGACCCTCAAGATCTAACCGTCCATCTGTATGTATCATTTTATACACACGCATATATATATATTTGTGTAGTGTAGGCACACCATACCACAGACAAAAGCCATACAGATATGCATAAATAAATAAATACGGACACACACACATCTATATATAGCTCCATGGTTTTTCTGATCTTAAATATACACTTATGGGATATATTTATACGATAGAGTTTATATGAGTATGTGTTACTGTGTATGTGTCTAATAAAGATACATATGTGACTATACAACTGTGTTTTTTAAACTTTGCACTTATATTTATAGTCACACAAACGTACATACACATATTGCACAATCTAACAAAAGTTTTGCACCAGGTGAACCGACAACAACGATTTTCTACAGTTGCTGAAGAATTAGCTGCATTATATGAAGTGCGGGAGAATATTATGCCAAATGCATCAGCAAGGACGCTATCTTCACGAAGAACCGTTCAACAGCGAATACAACGCATTAGACAGAACTGGCACGCTCTTACACATGGTGAAATGTCGTTTACTGCGGTGGTTAACGCCTCTCAACAGAACAGAGAAGCCACTATCCAAGATGAACGCATACAACAGGTTTGTATATGCTTTACACATATACATAGGAAAAACATTACTGTGTTTGTGTGTGTGTGTGTGAGAGAGAGAGCTTGCTATATCACAAAAACAATCGTAGACAAGACACATTTATCTAAAATCTCTCTTTCCCTCAGCACACACACACACACTTATGATATACTGATGTTTTACAGAACCCAGAGATCGACAAAGCGTGGGAGATGTTTGATCAAGCCAGGCGCATGGCATCCAGCAGCCAAGCTGCACCTACAGTCCTCAATAGTGCATGCAATCAGAATTCTTCTGTCCATAAACGCCCTGTTTCAGCTTCCAGATTAAACCATGCTTCAGAGTATGTTGTTACACACACACACACGCACGCACGATCTGTAATACATATACATATTATTATATATTTACTTTAGAATATATCAACCATACAGAAATATTTATTAACTAAATGCTTAAAATTGTAGGAGTGCTCGGCTTAATAATTCTACTAACTTGCGGCCTGTGTCTTCGAACCGCAGCGGTCAGAGGTCAAATCACCAGCACAGTCAAAGTTTGACTGGACCATCAACCTCAAGAACAGAACACGAATCGTAAGTTATATTTAAGTATATTTAGTGCATATATATAATATGTACATCTTATGTACTAAATATTTATTCAGATCAACTGTATCCAGCGGAAGGTTTGATCAGAATATACCAGAAACCACAGGGATATGTGATAGGAAATTGCTGCCGGAAGTTCCAAGTACACTAACCAAGAAACGGGTAGAAGGTGATCGGAATATACCGGATGCCACCAGAACATGTGACCGGAAATTGCCGCCGGAAGTTCCAACTACACTACACAAGAGACTGGTAGAAGGTGAAGTTCATACAAAAACCAATAAGAAACAAAGGAAGGCCGAGAAAGAGCATGTACTAAAGATTGTTAGAGAGCAACTCACACCGCTTTATAAGGAACATAAGCTCGGTAAGTATTATATATACACATAGACGAACATAGTCCGTGTATGTGTGTATGCATGTATATGTATGTACCATGTACAGTATGCATAGTTGCTTGAGTATGTACTGTGCATGAGTGTGTATGCATCATGCACCAGCTGAAGTACTTCCCTTCATAGCATTTTTTTTATATTCTTATATAAATACACATCTATATAAGCATACATTTTTTTATGCTGTTTTTTAACCATATACTCCTGTTTAAATTATTTAATATATGCAGGAAAGGATGAATTCAAGAACATAGCAAGATCTGCAACACACGAGCTTATTGAGCATGCATATTGCAATGACGTAGACTTAACAGACCGAGCTAAACTAGTTGTACAAAGACTACTCGAGTAACTTGGTATGTTTTATCTGTATTACTCTCTCCTCTCTCTCTCTCTCTCTCTCGCACACACATACGTACGTATAGTGTCCATGTACCTCACACTTTAATTTCTGGTTAAAACTTTAGTTAGGACCTGATGTTATTCTGTCAATTAACTGTCAAATGTGTTTTAATGCCTGTGTGTGTGTGTGCGCGTGTGTGTATGTATGCAGAATGGTTCACGTTAAACATGAGAGTTTAAGTGAGTTTAAAAGATAATCTCCGTACCTGTTTGCTGCTCGGGGTTAAAAAGAGAGCACCCCAAACTGTACGGCACATGCAATCCCGGTAAGTATGAATATATTACAGAAATATATATGAAGGAGGATTACTTGTTTCCAGTGGTATAATGTACACAAGATGGACCTGTGGTCTCCAGTAATGTCGTCTTCTTGAAATGCTGTTACACACACAGATGTGTAAAACACACACATACATGCGTGTTTTAATAAATGTACATATACACCTTAATATGTGTGTATAACATTAACAAGTATAAGAAAATTATTTATATACTACCTCTTGTAATTAAAAGTGTTTTCTTGGTAGTCGGGAATATTCCTTTATAAAATGATTACATTCAAGCATAATCTTCACATGAACTTTATGCATATTAATTAAGATTGATATTTTCGATTTTAAAGTTACATGTATTTAAAATCTAGAGAAACTTATTAAAATATTTTTGAACTTTTGCATAATTATAAAAATGCCTTTATAATTTTAAAAATTATAAAAATGTCCCTTCGGTATATAGGGTATACAATCATTTGAAATTTTTTATAAAACATAACAAAACACAAGCATATAACCATTCTTATTAAATAACAACTCTTATCGTATAACAATCCTATAAATTCTTTAATTATATTCAATAGTATTGTAAATAACATTTTTTTTTTTCTTCTTCTTCTTTATTAATAAGTTAATATGTTACTTTTTAGATTATTGTGTAAGACATAGTTGAGATTAACATATCTCTTTCTTTTTTCTTATGTTTTATTATGTGTGACATAGAAGTAATAATTCCTTTATAAGTTATATAATATACTTAAGGGGGCAGAACATATAAGTATAAGTTTATATTTATTTCTTATATAAGATATAAACATAAACACAAAGGTTACTTAACTTTTGTCACCTCGCACATAAGCATATTTTAGTTTATAAGTTTAATACAGGTTGATGCTTTGTTATTACAATTTTAAAAAAATTTCAATAGTAAAAAAATACTTTATAATAATTATTACAAAAAATAACATTCTTAATCTCATTATTCACCTTTTTTTTTTACCATAACAAAACTATTGTATTTTATAATCATTTATGCTTTATTGTTTTGCTTCCTTCTTTTAAAAAAATATAATATCATCTTTTCACATATTATATTTATCACATGAAAATTATTGGTTTGTCTTTCTTGATTAAATATTTAAGAACTCAATAATATTAAATATAAAATGTTCACAGCGTGGAATAAGAAAGTTAATTTAAAGCGAGAATGATGTATTTTATCAAATATACATATTACAACATTAGAATTCATAATTTAAACACTTTTTTAAACTTAATAAATGTTTTAATTATTTATTATGGTGTTTAAGCTTTACTAGAAAAATGTTTATGTTGTTTACTGTTCTTTAATGGTTATTGAGTCTGATATAAGTTATTAATATTTAAAGAACATAAAAAATGAAGAGAAAACACTTATGAAGAATATATTATTGTTGATTTATTATTAATAATTGAATTTGCATAATTAAAAATAAAATTTACATAACTTCCTTGAATACGTATATGTGTGTGTGTACATGTGTGTGCGTGTGACATCTCAATTATGGAACATGCATAGATACATAAATATGGGCGTGTAAATATCCACGTGTGATTAAATAATACAATGTTTTATTTATATATAAGTAATAAAAAAGTTCTAATTATTTCTGAAGTTCATTTTCAAATAAAATACATATTCGTATAAGTATATACATAAATAAATAAGAATTTTATATATATAGCTTATTTATACCAAATTTATAACAATTATACAGTAATTAAAGCATATACATGTAAAATGAATTATTATTGTCATAATTTTAATATTTTTAAATTATTAAACACCTTTTTAAGTTTTTAATTAAATTAATTAATTTTTTAGTTATTCAGAGTTTAATTGATTTTCCGCTCATTAATATTGAAATTTCTAATAAGTTTTTAATTACTTCAAAACTGCTGTATGGTATAATGGATATATATTATTTCTTTTTATTCTAAATTATAAAAACAATTTCATATCGATTATATATACACGCGCACACGCACACACCCGCAAACACACACATTGTGTGTGTGTGTTATGTATATGCAAACTCCAAAACCCGATCATATTCAAAACAAATGTCAATTATACATTTTAAAATGTCTATATCAACAACCACTTCACGCACAAGTACACGCACATATAATTTAATATACTTATTTACTTGGTACTCAATGTATTAAAAAAAATGATGTGAAAATATATTTATTATATTTCTTCTCTCACTATCCAAAACAGAACCGCAGAGAGAGAATAGCATCTCAGTTGTTTTACAAGGTTGTCCGACAATATTAACTTATATATAAAAGTATTAAAGCTTAGCATATATTTTAAACCATTTATTAAAAGTTTTAAAAATACTTCAGATTTTATTAAAGTTTTATTAAACGTACGGGTTAAACCATATCTCTTGTATATGTATTTAGTATAAAATATTGTATAAAATTTATATATACAAATATTATATGGGTATGTGTCTTATAATGTATATGTAAAGACGTGCTTGTTTTAAATTTAATATAATTAAAAATATATATTGTAAAATATACTATTCTGAATATTAATTATTTGAATTTAGTTTAATTATTATGTGTAGCATATATATGTATGTATATACTGATTATCTTTTCTCGATCTATGTCAATTAACACACACACACGCGCGCGCGCACACACACACACACACACACACACACATATTCATTTGACATATCAGGGTATCTCATTTATGTATACAGACCTGTATATAGAGATGTACATATACACACAAACATCTCTCTCACACACATCCATATATATATATATATATATAGAGAGAGAGAGAGAGAGAGAGAGAGAGAGAGAGAGAGAGAGAGAGAGAGAGAGATGTCTACACTGAGAGACATCGTATATGTAATAAATCTGTGTGTATAGCTATGAATGTGTAAACTCTCAATATACACACATATATATAATATTTTTGTTTCTTTTTCAATGCTTCCAACTACTTACAATCTATAATCATTACTCATAAACCTCTCCTCAAAATATATACTCGCAATATCATTCCCAGTATCCAGCTCCCCAGAAGTTCCCATCTGTTCATTATCGTCCACTGCAAACCTCGCTGGTATGCTTGGATGGTGACTGACGGTAACCCCGATCCCCTCACCATGGTTACCGTTAGCGTTACCATTGTTTTGTAGAGTTAAGTTTGACATCTTGGTTCTGATCCCAGGACTAGTAACAATAATACCCGAATCATCCGTATATGGAGTGTTAGAACTCACTACACCCTGAGTACTATATGGAATATGCAATGGATATCCCATAGGCCTATAGCCATTGTGTCTATACTGACCGTACACATTCTCAACAGGCGATATCTGGTCCGGCAGGTTTACTTCTAAACCCCCACGATTAGGGATGCTTACCGCTAAACCTCCCCGGTTTACTTCTAAACTACTTGGGTTAGGAAGATTTATCCTGCTATGGGGAAGATTCATCTGGTTAATGTTCACCTGGTTATGCATGTTTAAGTGCGCTTGTGGCCTTAAGTATCCCACTTGAGGCTGGACAAGCATCGAAGGGTCCATATTTGTATGTGGTCTGTATAACTTACATTAGTATACGTATATACATGCGTATATACGTATATGTATACTACCTCATTATTCCTGCTTGAACTGGGGGGAAATGGACGGTGTTCGATAATGGCGCAAATCCGAACGTTGGATCAGCAGATGGGGAACAAAAGGAAGCGGCTGCTCCTGGGGACTGTTGGGCACCACTTAACCTTCGTAAATACAGCCTATATTTCTGTAATAAACATTCATTAATATATATATGTGTGTGTGTGTGTGTGTGTTATATATCACATGTATACCCGTCTTATACATGTATAAGATATATATGTACACACATATTATTTTGTAATCAAACCTGGAGATGACTTGCGACATTTTCCCTCGTCAATCCTTGGACGTTCATATGCTCCAGGATCTTCTTTGGTACAGCTTCTACATAAAAAATATGATCTTATATAAACACATTAACTTGAATATCAACACACACACACACACACACACACACACACACATGTATATACTATACACATTGCCAATATACACTATTATAGAGAAGAAGTTAGATATATAGTTATGTAAGTTACAGAAGATACTGTTATGTGAAATCATATTGCAAAACGGAAGTTTAAAGATGTGTAAGTTACGTACTTACACAAATCTAACTCGTATGTAGTCCTATATAGAATATAATAGTACAATACATACGCTCAAACACATACAATACACATGTATAGATAAAGTTTAACGTTAACTTACTATCGATTCCTAGAGTGTTAACGGCATTAACAAATTGTTGATGAAGCTCCACGGACCAGACGACGCGTGGCTTCTTGAGAGTCGAGGGATCTTCCTCTTGCTCATTGTCATCCTCGTCTTTTCTACGTTTCTGATGCTTCCAAAGGAGTCATTCGCACCGTCATTTGCGGATGATGTGTAATCCGCTCCATCGTCCGATCGATTCCTACGGTGCTGTCTCTCGCTTTCATCCATACTCCCATAAGATGCCTCTACGTCCTTAGTTTCGTTGTGTTTCCTCCTATTTGGCAATTAAATTAGCTTTATAATTCATATACATACTAATTTATATAATTATACACCAATACACACAATATATACCTGCAGCGTACACACACACACAGATATATGTGTATGTAACGTATAGAATACATATATGTATTAACGAGTTTATCTATGAGTAGTATATACCTCCTTACGACGTGCTGCCATATGTTACGGAGCTCCTCAATACGTACGGGCTTTAAGAGGTAGTCACACGCTCCGTGCGTCACACCTTTCATTACCGTACTCGTTTCTCCATGAGATGATGTCACTGCTCATATATACACACATAAACAGTGAGAGAGAGAGAGAGAGAGCAACACAAGTAACAAGTGATACACATATCCATATATACATGTATATACGTGTGTGTGTGCACTTACTTATTACAGGGAGATCCATCTCTAATCCGATGAGCTCCAGCAGCTTAAACCCATCCATATCGGGCATAACCACATCACTAATCACCAAATCAAAGCCGTCCTTCTTCTCCCTAAGCAATGCAAGTGCTTCCCTTGCCCTTGTACAAAACGTAACTGCACACACATAGACACACAACATATGTGTGTGTACACATAGTATAAGAAATGACCATTGGAAGTAATATAATAATATCAAAACAAGTACAAAACCATACACACACACGCGTATTCACAGTTATATAACATACATACACACACATATGAAGATGTATAATAGATGATTAATAAAAACTGTTACCACTAATTAAAAAGAAAATAAATAAATAAAATAAAATAAAATAAAGGCTTACCTTCGTATGAGCATTGACGAAGCATTTGGGTAAGTACACTGAGACAAACAGGATCGTCATCGACCGCCAGAATTCGCATTCCCACCGGAAAATTATCAGAAACTCCCAATTTGACCATGCTTGTATTATTGGTATTAACCATTTCAACCCCAACCATGATCTTACATATGTGTGTATATATATTATGGCAGTGAAGAGATCCTTATCTGGAAACCCACATACATATGTGCATATAATTGCCTAAAACCCATGTTTTAAAATCACCCAGCAAATTATTCTAGAAAAGAAATAAGTGAAATAAAATTAAATAATAAAAAAAAACCCTTTTATGAACAACAAAAAAAAAATTAAACCATTTTTAACTCTTAGTGTGAAACCCTTTCAAGTTTACCCCCCTGTTCATTCCATAGGATAGTGACAGATGAATTGTGAAGTAGTGGGAAGAGTGGTGTGTAGAATTTAATTTAATTATTTTTTTTTAAAATTAATAAAAAAAAAATTCTTTAAAAAAATAAATAATAATGTGTCTTTTTTGTCATGAATTCTGCATTCTACTGCTACTACTGCAGGGAAATATTAAAAATTAGGATATAAAAATAAGATAATCATGCTTAACGCTTAAGAAAGACAGTCCTCTCTTGGGTTTGTTCTGTGCTCTCATATATCAATGAATGCTAAGACGGCGTATTTATTATAGTTTGCCTCTAGTTTAACATTTGCTTAAAATGTGGCTGCACTGCCTTTTGCAGTGGGAAATCCGATCTGACCATCCACAATCAGATCAAAAACTTAAATATATTAATATATATTTTAACGAGATGGTAGAAAGCACACAATATATGAATGTATGTGTGTGTGCGTGTGCGTGCGTGTGTGTGTGAAATATATATATATATATACAAGAAAAGGGGAGTTAAAAGATTCTCCACTCAAATTGCAGGCTTTTTTTTCTCTTTATCACTTTTAAGTGTTTTTGTTGTCTTGTTGCTGTTGATTCATCTAACATGGGATTGAGCAACTTGTCCTTCATTCTAAAAAGAACTGAACACGTGGCTTAACTTATTTAAGAATATATATATAATATATATATATATAAATGTTTTATAGTATTTCTACATCAACAGGACGATAGAACTCCCTGTGAATTCTAAATAGTTAATAAGAATATAATAATATTGGATTAGTAAAAGACGTTGAAAGGGCAAAAGTAAAAAGAAGAAAGGTGTGGGATTGATGTGATTTGTGTCTTGTGGGGCCAATGGGAACACAGAAAGTGTTGCGTGATCTGCCCGCCGATTCTCCCACCGGTGATGATTGACTGATTTGTTCTTGTGTACACATACATATTATATACATACTTTTATATATGTACATACATACTAATATATAATGTACAAGCTCTATACATATTGAAATGATACAACTTAATGGGACACTTGCAGAACACGGCCTCCCTCTTAGAACGTATATAAGAAACTTGAGGAAAATTACTTATTTATCTTAATTCCCAAGGGTTTCTTGGGTACATTCTTAGGGTTTTTGATGAATACTTAATTAATATGTAATTTCATATGTCAGTGTTCAATTTTGTATATGTTTTACTCCATGTCATATCACTTACGCATCCTAAAATAGTAGAATAAGAAACATAAAATAATAATAATAAATACAGTTAATACGGTATAATATACAGTAGAACCTGTCTAGTTTATATAGTTACAATATTAAATAAAATTATGTTAATTCAGGTCTTTTTTACAAAGAATTACAAAATTTATTAATTGTGAATAATATTCACTCATGAAACTAGAATAAAACAATTACGGATTGTTTGACTTGAATTTTTAAAAATTATAAAAATTATAAAATTAAATAAAAATATTTTTATTTACTTTATGTTTGACATGTATTTGATGATTAAATATAAAATAAGTAAAAACATTTTTATTTAATTCTATAATTTTCTTATGTATTGCTATTTTTCTTTAGTTTAATTTGTTTTCAGAGGAACCACATTTTTTAAACTGGCTTTCATGTCCCTTAATTTTATTTTTATTTTTAATTATTTAATTTAATTTAAGTTAGGGCTTAGTTGACCTAATATAATAGTTTAGAGGATTAGGGTTAGGGTTTAGGGTTTAATGCTGAGAAAATGGACGAGCAGGGCGGGTTCAGCTATGCAGACTGCTGGATTGAGGAAGAAGCAACCGAGAGAAGAAACAGGGATTTTGAGAGAAAATGGGGTACAGAATGCGGGATTCTGGAGAGAGAATGGGGATCAGGAGTTAGGTAAGAAGAGAAGGGAAATGCAGCGCAAGGAGCTGCGTGTGTATATGAAGATTGTGGAACGTAGGGAGCAGCCGTTTGATATTGATAATATCAACATATTGTGAAGCTTTGTACCAAGCTTAAGTCAAGAAACGTATGGACCAAGGTACATGATCATATTCGCAAAAACAGAATGGACTCTGAGCGATTTATCGGTATGTATATCTACCCGTGTGTGTTACACATACACATGTGTATAAATCGCATACTTATGTATCACAAAGTAACATACATGTCTGTTACTTATGTATGTGTGTACACACAACACACATGTGCATGTTTATAGATATATATATTTATAAAAAATGTACATACATGTATTTACGTGTGAGTGCATGTGTAGTGTATTCATATATTCTTTGCTATCACACTTACATACCATACATGAATATGTATACATGTTATGAAACTTTGCATTCAACGTGTAGGAACGATCTGATATTCATGTATGCGTCGTTTGGGGATGTGTGCGGAGGCTAAGAGGATATTTGACAACCTTGGAAGTCAAAACATATTCTCCTTCACGGGGATTATGCGTGCATATTTAACACAGGCAACGCAGAAAAGCAGTTAAGTTATTTCATCTAGCTCGCCTTAAAACCATCAGCCCGGATGAATCCATGTACTCGATGGCCCTGGAAGCTGCAGGTACACACACAAACGCACACGCACACCACAGCACACATCCACAAACACAACTATATATGCAGGTATGAAAGTCGATATCGAACTCGGTAGGTGCCTACACGACACTGTGACAAGAAACGGGTTAGATAGAATCCCATCCATTGCAGAGGCACTTATTGGGATGTACTCCTGTTGCGGGATCTACATACTGCAAGTGATGTGTTTGAGAAAATGCGGCCGCTTAGGAGAGTCCGTGTATGGAATGCGTACATTGCGGCAAATGCCCGCACTGGGCATTTTGATGGGGCACTGCATATGTTCCGCACAATGGACTTCGAGGCCCTGCCGATGAGTTCAGGCACCCTTTTACCTGTTATAGAGCACTGCACGGACCTCCCGACGGGGAAGATGCTCGAGTCTTGTGTGTGGGACCTCGGACTACAGCAGGTTTACCAGCTCGGGGTGGCACTGGTTGAGATGTACGGGACTCGGTGTACGGGTTTCGGAGAGGCTGTACGTGTGTTTGAAACGCTGAAGAAGAGAGACTCTCGCTTGTGGGGAGTGATCATTCGGGGATATGTATTGCATGGGAAGAGGGATGAGGCAATGAGGGGATTCGAAAGGATGTATGAGACAGGGATTGTACCGAGTAAAGACACATACTTAAAGCTTCTCGAGGCAGGCCCGGATCTAAGAGAATGTAAGAGGATACATGCATCCATTGTGTGGAACAAAGTGGGGATTGATGGGGATCTTAGAGAAAAGTTGAGAGACGCATATGCTGCAACTAAACCCGGTAGAGACGGGTTGAAGTCCATGATCCGAGTTCATGAGCGGGTTGTACAATGGGTCCAGAAGAAGGCAGCTGCTGTAAACTATGTGCATAGCTTCTTCGACTTTCAGGACTAACACCACTATACAGACACCCTGGTACACATATGCAGCATCCGTCCGACAGTTTCATTCTGGAATATGCAGAAACTACGGAAGTTCACTACATCCGTCCGACAGTTTCATTTGGGATACGTGGAAACTACAGAAGCTCAGTACATCCGTCCGACAGTTATACATGGAAAGCTACGGAAATTCAGTATCTTCGGTGACGCTCAACTTCTTATAGATGTCACCCATCATCAGGTAAGCAGATGCATTCTCTCCATTACAAGCCAGTAATGCATCGAATGCAGCTTTCCCGACTTCAATGTTATTCCAAACCCTGCATGCTCGAGCAAGCTTGTCCACACAGCAGTGTCAGTTGGAAGGGCATGTTCTTTATCACTGAGAGTGCTTCCTGCAGTCTATTAGCCCTCCCCAACATGTCAACTACACATGCATAATGTTCTATAGTTGGGTTGACACCATACTCACACATAGAATCAAAACACTCTCTACCTTTCTTTACCATACCCGTATTACTGAAAGATGTAAGAGCCAACATGAATGTGACATCATTCATATATGTACCAGTTTCTTTTAGAGCTCTCACAAGGGTAAACACATAGGAACTGTCTCCTAGGGAGCTGTAACCTGTTATTAACGCGTTCCAGGAGACTATATCCGGCGAATGCATCGAGTCGAACATGTACCCAGCAGTTGATATGGAGCTACACTTGCTGTATAAGTCCACAAGGGAATTTGCCACACTTGGTGTACTTCCAATCCGCTCCTGCATAACTGAGAGTGAACTCTTCTTCCGCATGTTAATTCTGATACACTTGCACATGCCTTGAGTGCAGCTACATATGTGATAGAGTTTGGCTCACAGTCCATACTCATAAATAAATCTATGGCTACCATGCCTTCCCCATTCTCCACATATCCCATAATGAGAGTGGTCCATGAGACCACGTCGTGAGAGGTCATCCTATCGAAGACCTCTCGACCAAAACGGATGCTCCCACATTTGGAGTAGACGTCGATGAGTGTGCTTGGAAGATGTACGTTCTCATCAATCCACGCTCCTTAGCCTGACCGTGTATGGACACGACTTTGTCTAGACACAGCTGCTTGTTATGTGTGGCGGATAAGCCCGCACATGCCCTGAGCGCTGCTATATAGGTACCAGAATCTGGCTCACAGTCCATAGTGGAGTATACCTCCATAGCTTTCTTGCTCTCCCCTTTCTCCACGTATCCCAGAATAGGCTAGTCCATGAAGCAACAGTGTGGTGGCTCATCTTATCAAAAACAGCCTGCGCTTGAACCACGCTCCCGCACTTGCTATACATGTCCACCAGCGTGCTTGCAACAAAAGCATCTGTATCAAATCCACGTGCTTTTGCTTGTTTGTGAAGTGCACTCCGTGTTTGCTCGTTAAAGTATATACAAGCCTTAAACGCAGCTACAAATGTAGCAGAGTCTGGCTTCACACTCCATACTCATGAAAAGCCCCATAGCTACTGAGTACTCCCCGTTTTCCACGTAACCCATGATGAGAATGTTCCACGACACAACATCGCAGTGAACCATGCGGTCTAAGACAGCCTGAGCGGAATGCATTCTCCTACTACTGCTGTACATATCCATCAGAGCGCTTGCTACAAATATGTCCTCGATGCCCGCTCTCTCCACCCGTGAGTGAACATCCACTCCTGTCTTAAGGAGCGCTACGTACGTCTGTGCGTCGGGTAGACACCCTTCGTATTCCATCCACTCAAACAGTTTGAGTACTTGCTCTGCTTGCCTGTTCTTTGCGTATCCCAATAAGAGTGCGTTCCATGTGACAACATCGCGCTCGGGGCGGCGTCGAAGACCTCCCTAGCGGAGGTGACGCTCCCGGATCGCGTGTACATGGTGATCAGCGCGGTGGCCACGTATTTGTTAACGTGGTAACCTGCTTGAAGTGCTTCCCGATGTAGAGCCTTGCCTCCTTCCAAGTCCCTCTTCTTTGTACACTGTTTGAGTGCCGTAAGCAATGCCGAAAGAGGTCTTCCTCTACCTCGTAGACACATATACTATTCGACTGCGTATTATTGATGAACATTATACCAATGTATTATTAGGTGTTTTAATACTATTATATTTTAATTTTATTAGTTACTTTTAATTATAAGGAACCCTAAACAGAGAATGTGGGTTTAACAAAGCCCTAAGGGTTTTTCATTCTCGCAAATGCGCCCTAGCGATTCAGCAAGTTATGAGACGGGCGCGATCGATTCTTCGCCTCGGTAAGCTTCTCAGGTCAATTTATTTCCACATTTTTGTGTGCGTATATGTGTATATGTGTGTACGTATATAAATTTTGTATATATATTTTTCATTCTGTTTAGAAATGCGCATTTTCTTCTTATACATGTTTACATGTTTATAATATGCAATCCGTGTATATGCTTACATGTATCTTTTTTATGATTACCAAGCTATGATATCATATCTGATATAATATATACGGTTTATAAGTCAATGTTAAGTTGTTCAAAGTACGTGTTTCATTCATATACACATGCTCATGTACAAATGTTCATAAAATGTACTTTTTATGTGCATGTGTCCGTATGTCCATATATATTGTGTCTCTGTCTGACTATTAATGTATACTAGCAAATATATCATTTACGTGTGTCTGTCTGTCTGGTTAGTTTTTGTCTATCAACTGGAAAGTTTAGCTGTCTATATCCGTATAAATGCGCTTTCTGTTGTTCATGTTCATTCTGAGTCTAGAGCAATGCATGTGCATGTGTATCTATACAAACTTATCTCTCTCTCTCTCTATGTATGTACATACGTACGTACGTATGTATCTATTTGTATTTTACAGGGCAGCTACTGTATATTCCCAGACATGCCGGACAAACAGCCACACTAACAACAGAGCCTCCTACATTCCTACCAGGTGTCAAGTACGGAAACTCGAATACTCTCTTGGAACAATACCGTATTCAGTTCCTTGTACACAGAACCAAACTTGAACACCTTGGAAACAAGCTAGATGAATTCCTGAGGTGCGTGGTAACACATACATGTGTGTACATGTTGTATATGTAGGTGTTGTATATACATTTGCACACATACATGGATACATGTACATACATATACGTATGTCTGCAGAAGTGGAGCGAAGGACGTGGTATCATGGACGAATATGCTTGCTTTATGCAACTCTTATGGTAGATACCTGGATGCTATCGACCTCTTCGAGCAAATGAGAAACCAAGGCATTAAGCCTGAGGGATATACCTTTGTCACCATTCTGGACTCCGTTATTGGTCTAGGAGACATTTCTGAAGGAAAACGGATACACAATCTAAGTAAGTCATATACATGTGTATATTGTGCGTATACACATTCATAGATATGCACACCTCTCTCGAGGTATGTGTATATCATCTATATACATATATACGTCTCAAACACATAGAGACAGGTATATTTATGTGCGAGTGTATAACTGCATGTATATGTGTACATGCAGATTTCCGGACATCTCTCTCTCTCTCTCTCACACACACACACACACACACACTTTGCTTTGTGTACGTCTGTACATATATGCACATATATCAATATACATACATACAAGATGAATATTTTTGATTTTTGATTTATAATAGAACATAAATCATTTCAAATTTAACCAGCTTTTATAGTTGACAGTAAGCTGGAGACAGACACTACCGTCGGTACGGCACTGGTGAAGATGTACGGTAGGATTGGAAACATACCAGATGCATGTAAATCGTTTGATAAGATCGAGAATCCAACAGTTGACTCCTGGAACGTATTAATCGCGGTAACTAACAAATACTCGTTACTTGTATTAGTTTATTATATACGTATATATTGTTTCTTTGCATATATTGAATATATACAAACTATATAATCACTTCATGCTCACCTAATATATGTATTCACATGCATACGTATTATGCATGTGTATATATATCCAAATGCACACACACACTCACACGCACACAAACTTACATTGTTTTACATATTACTTCAAGATTAATGCAATAATATATGTATACGCACATGTATATTAGGTATATATATACGCACCACTGACACACACGGACACAAACGCGCACAGACATATGCATATGCTCATATATAGACTTCAGGCTTATTGTCGTCTTGGAAGCTTTGGGAATGTCATCGAGCTTATGGAGCGAATGGAAGCGGAAGGGACTAAACCCGATGAAAATACGTATACTACGGTGCTGGATACGTGCAGAAGTATGACATTGGAAGATGGTAAAAGAATACAAGCGAAGGTTAACAGACTGGATTCTACTCCAAAAGTTGGTATGTATATACATTTAATTGTGTATAGATGAGTATATACACTTGACTATACATAATTATTATATATATTGGGTATACTCTCTCTCTCTCTCTCTCTCTCTCTCTCTCTCTCTCTATATATATATATATATATATATGTATATATATATGTGTGTGTATGTATGTATGTATGTATCAGAAAAACTAATTTATAAATGATAAATAAAATTCAAATAAATATAATATGGCTATCAAAATTTATGCTATAAGTTTTAATATTATGGATTTCTTTTATATACAAAGAATCCTATTCAATTTCATAAACAATGTGACATAGCACATGTTTTGAACAGCAAATTTATTCATGGGGAAATGATCAACATATAAGATGCCTGTTTGGATACTTGTGTGTGTGTGTATAAATTTGTGTGCGTGTCTTCTATAACATATGTAAGAGCTTAATACTAGTTATCCATGTGTGCGTCTATAGAATATGTACACATATATTACGTGTGTAATATAACACACACAAAAGTAGATGTGTTTGTATTTTGTGTGTGCATATGTGAATTTGTTGTGTACTGCACCTATATAAGATATGCATACATACATAACATATGTACACCTACATGTATACAATGTCCAGACACGCACACACATCCTAACACATGCATACACTTATGTATCTCTGGTTTATTATGTAGTATTGTTTGGATATTAATTCTTGTAATGATATATGTATAAGGTCTGCTACATAAGAAGCAAACACATACACAGGCTTCCAAATGTGTACGTTATGCGTGTGCGTGTGTGTATTTGAGAACTATTTCTAAAATGTGCATATTTTTTGCTTTATAGATATACTAATACCTAAATCACCTTATGATAATCTATATTAACTATGTTACAATATACTTACGTACATTTAATATGTAGGGACGTCGGTGGTGAACATGTTTTTAAGGTTTACAAGCATGATATTCGCACGCGAGGCATTCGACCGTATAACACAGAAGAGCGTATATACGTATACAGCCATGATAGCGGGGTACGTAAATAACAGGCAACCACGGGAGGCCGTAGCCCTATTCTACGACATGGTACGGAACCCGAAATCCTGCCGGACAATATAACTTACGGTGTAACACTCGCAGCGTGTGCAAATATCGACGAAGGTAATTAATTAACATTAAATACCTAAAGTTTAAGAGTATACATATAATATTAAACTTACATATATCTTATGTAATATTAACCATATAAATACGATGTATTGTGTGTGCGTGGAGAGAGAGAGAGAGGAGACTCTGTATTGTTACATAATGCTTTTTTATAATAGGTAAAGATATACACCATTAGTTATTAAACACAACCTTCAAGAGGATGACGTGGTGAGGACAGCATTGGTGGATATGTATTCAAGATTCGGATCTTTAGAAGAGTGTAATGGAATATTCCATGAGATCGAGGTTAAGGATGTGGTTGCGTGGTCAGCTATGATACGTGTGTGTGATACACATGAGGCTCTCTCGTTCTCGAAGTTAATGCAACAAGAAGGCACTAAGCCAAATGAGGTGTGTGTGTGTGTGTGCACGTGGGCGCACGCATTTCATATATGAATGGATATATCTATGCTATATAAGAAGCATACATAAACAACACAGGCCTAAGTATTAAGACTTAGCAAAATTAAATTGTAAATCTGTGTCTTGGTCGGGATGCGTGATATATTATAATATTATCATACTGGTTTATATCTTATTATTTTAATACCCATCAAATTATTTATTTTATTTTATTTCACTTTGTAATGATTATATTATTAAATTCTATAAATGTATATGTTCTCAGCTTATGTCATACAAAATTATATATATATATATGTTATTCATATATATACATCTTCATATACATTTAGCTTTTTCTTAATATCATATTATGATTATATAATTTACAAATCTAAATATCATACTAATTTATTTATTTATTAGGCGACTTTTGAGAATATTCTTCAGCATGTGCTCGAGATGGCTTGGTTGAGGAGGCAATTGAGTATTTATAGACATGAAAAGAGTTTGATTTAATACGTGATAAGGAACACTTTGCATGTATAGTGGAAGTACTTGGTAAGAAGGGCCACCTGGAGCTTGCTGAGGGGATTATACGAGGTTCTCTCTATCTCTCTCTCTCTCTCTCTCTCTCTCTCTCTCTCTCTCGTGTGTGTGTGTGTGTGTGTGTTATGTGTGTATTGGAAGTTAAGGTATAAGTTATTTTTATATGAGTAGTCTGTGAAATAACAGAGATCATTATATGGCTAAGTAATTTTTTATATTTTAAAGTATATTTTCATATTAAGGTATGCCAATGGAATCGGACGAGAGAATATGGCACTCTTTATTATCAAACTGTCGAACTTACAATGACATGGAGCGTGCTAATCGCTGTGCTGATGTCATCATGAAAATGGACCCCAAAACGGATCCGCTAGGTGTATGCGGTGGCAGGTACACGTCTGTGTGTGTATGTGTTTGTGTGTTTGTGTGTGTGTGCCTACGTACATGTAAGACACTGGTAACATAATGTACATCTCTTGTAAGTGTTTGTGTGGGTGTGTGTTTTATATATGTGTATGTTGTGGCTGTTATTATAGATACACCTTGTGTGTGTACTAACGACATATATAGAGCTCCAGGAAGATGGGAGGATGCGAAACGTGTAAGGAAGCTTATAGCAGCGAGGGGTATAAAGAAGGAGCCTGGGAAGAGCATGATAAGTGTGAAGAATAATGTACGGGGCTTTGTAGCTGGGGACCGATCACATCCACATACCAAAGAAACATACGATGAAGTACATAGATTAACGGATTTAATCAAGAAAGAAGGGTATATTCCTGACACAAGGTACATATATATGTCTGTGTATATTTGTATGTATTTATACGTACTATACAATTACTCTAACAAAGTAGTGTTTTGTAAATAAATACATACATAAGTACAATGATGCTAGCGGTATCTTAGTTGAAGTGGTCAAAACATGGATAGATATGGTGTGTAGTTTTATATATTTGTAATGTATCACTATGCATGACATATATACACAAACCTACAAAATTATGTATAACTACATGCATACATATACATATATCAACTCTAGCCAGTATATACATGCTCTGTGTGTCTGTGTATGTTTGTGTAAATAAAAACATACATACATACATATGTATACAGACACACACCTGAACGTGGGCATATGTATAGGTATGTGTTACATGACGTACCTGAGGATCAAAAGGAAAAGTTACTATGGTACCACAGCGAGAGATTAGCAATCGCTTATGGTTCCATAACGACACCGCCAGGGACGTCGTTAAGGATAATTAAAAACTTGAGTGTGTGGGGATTGTCATACTGCCACTAAATTATTTGCTAAGGTTATGCAGGGAAATAATTGTTAGAGATAATAGAAGGTTTCATCACTTTGCTAAGGATGGGACTTGCTCTTGTGGGGATTACTGGTAAATTTAATTAAATCTATTTATTTATATATTTATTTAATAGCATATGTATCGTTTTTAATTTTAGTTTAATTCTTAGTTTATACCTCATTTTAAATTGTTTATGCTATATCAGAATGTACTTATACACATACACTCATATTAAGGTGTGCGTGTGTGTGTGTGTGTGTGTGTGTGTTTGAGAGAGAGAGAGAGATTCCTGCATCTCTCTCTCTCTCACACACACATACACACAATTCATCTATTCATATATGAACCATCTGTACACACCCACATATATGTAAGTATTGTTTTATTACTCAAAATTTATTTTGTCAACATAAAAAGAATACTTAATTTATATATACAATAAAACGATTTGGAAAACTGCCTTTAATTAACCTTTAATTATATATGCTATTTACTATTTATATTTAAACGGGATATTCAATTCATTTAATGTATGAGATAATCATTTAATTCATTTAAATTCATAAATATAATTTAAGGTAATAAATTCCATTTTAATGCTTTATTTATTTATTATTAAATAATTGCAATTTCAAAGTCAGAGAAATTGTATCTTTCTATTTTTAAACTACGTACTATACGTTTTGTATTTTTATATTTAAATTTTTATATTATATTAGTTACTGTATTATATAATACATTACTAATTATTCATTTAAATTTATGTAAATCATTAATTTTCATATTCATTTAATAATTTATTACAATAAATTTTAAAAAAAATTAGAATTATGAGTTTAATAAACATCACGACGTATATGATATAAATACAAGTAAATGATACAAGTATAACATGTCATAAATATTTATACATTATACGCTAATTAATTAAAAAAATTCTTTCCATCACACACTTAATTAATTCATTAAACTGAACAGCAATTTTAACCATGCTAATCGCTACAAATCCATATTTGAGGCATAGACTAACCTGTAATAGACAAATATAGACAATTAAGTAGTAGTTTATAAGAATTAAACGAAATATAACTATGTAAATATCATCTTGCATGTACTTGTTATACTTTACATGTGATGTAACTGTACATATATTCAAGTATATATGCATTATTACAATGCGCGCGCGCACACACACACACACACACACGTAAAGAATGTAATTTATAGATGTATATATGTATATATGTGTACTTACCCATAAATGTCACCAATAATCTCCACAAGAGCATGTGCCCTCTTTACTAAAGTGGTGGAACCTCCGATTATCTCGAACAATAATCTCACGTTGCATAACCTTTGCATAGAGCTTGGAAGCACTGTGACAGTCCCCACACACCCTTAAATTCTTAATTACCCTTAAGGGCTCTCCTGGAGGTGTATGTAAATGCCCGTAAGCCATTGCAAGTCTTTCACTGTGGTACCACAGTAGCCTTTCCTTCTTATCCTCGGGCACGTCGTGGAGCACATACCTGAAAACACACACACACACACACACACACTATAGTTATAATAATAAATAATAAATAATAAATGTGTAAACGTATGTATGCGCTATAGATTAAGTTGATTGACTGCATAAATGTGTATGTATATATACTAAATTAACCTTATACATTTAAACTGATTATCTATAAATACACATCCATATTTCACATATATGAGTTTGGATCTTTGTCTATGAATATACTAGACTATTATGAATATACACATGCATATGTGTGCATAAATATATACACAACACCGACGGTAAGTGTGTGTATATTGTTAATGTCGTTCTTATAAATTTTGAATACTTTATGCCATCTCTCTCTCGCGCGTGTTAAGTGTATTTGTTTTATCATATGGAGATATATAAACAACTGTATAATACATACATACATATATATGTATACTTAATATAAGTAAATCGTTATGTATACTTAATATATATGCACGTGTTATGTTTATATATACATATATTATCGTAATGTGCTGTTTTAGATGATCAACCATGCTTTATTGTTATTAACTTGTTACTAATATTGTGAATAGATAATAAGATAATTCGTATATTCGTACCTTGTGTCAGGAATATACCCCATCTCTTTTATGACCTTGGTAATTCTGTCCACCTCAGAGTAAATCTCTCTCGTATGTGGATGTGAACGGTCTTGAGCTACGAACCCGTGTACCGTATTTTTAATGCTTATCATACTCTTCCCAGGTTCTTTCTTTATACCCCTGTAAAAAGTTAATCATACTAACTAGTATGCATTAATTAATCACAATTAATTAGCTATATCATATTTGTTTAGTTAATTTGTATCCTATACGCACGTATGTGTTTGCGCGTATACATAAAAATTAATATCACCAGATTCTCCATACATCCCAGACACCCTTCTCCCTCCCCTCACACACACACGCACGCACGCACGCACACGCACACGCACACACCTGTCGGTCATGAGTTTACGGACACGTTTAGCTTCCTCCCATCTAGCAGCCACCTTGTTAGCACCAGTGCCAAGTGGATCGAGCTTGTTATTAATCTTCATGATAATCTCTCCCGTCCTCCGCCGTCTTTCCATATCCCCAAACGTCTCACACCCCTTAGCAACGTGTACCATATCTTCTCATCAACTTGCATGGGAACACAGCGTATCAAGTCCTCCGCCTCTTGTAGACGGCCTATAAAACAAATATAAAGAAAAAATAAATTTTTTATTTATTTAATTATATTATATATATACACACAAATATAATATATATATATATTCATATACGGCACTTATAGAAATCATTCCGTATTAAAGTGAGATTCAAAAGCATATATATAACTGAAACTATTTTATATATGTTTCTAAATATAGCTATGCTTATATTGAATACAATGTGTGTGTGGGTGTGCATGTGTGTGTGTGTGTGTGAGAGAGAGAGAGAGAGAAGCTGATTATATGAATTTACTTGTATAATGATTTATATATTTATATTTAGTGTGACCTTTTTTGGCAATTGTATCAACTAATGCATTCCAATGGTCGTATTCGGGTCGTATCAAATAGTCGTTCCTCATATCAACGAAGAAACGTCCGGCCTCGTCCACGAGACCACCGTATGCACACGCCGTTAAGACATCCACAAACGCGATTTTATTTAATATCACACTGCAAAACAAACAAGTTAAAATATAGTTTAATTGATATAATAGTCAATAAATATTACAGATTATGTATATATGTTAAAGCATAATCAAAAACACCACATGAATAAACACAAACAGAGATACATGGCACATAAATAAATATATACACATACATATTAATTAAGTTGTAAACACACACACACATACACACATTACAACAATACTCTGAAAACCTTGCTGGTTAAATAAAACGCATAATATTACTTACTATCATTAAATAACATTAAGATATGTTAAGTATACTTTACTCAATTATAAATTAAGTAAGTTAAGTAAAAACTTTAATTAATTATTACCCTTCTTGTTGCATTTTCCTTGTAAGTCGAAGTGCTTCTTCTGTTTCTCCTTTTATCCCAAGTATCCCAATCATAGCCGACCATGCAGACACATCCTGCATATATATATACGATATACATGTACACAGTAATAATAAAATAAATATGTTTAGTGAATAACATATTATGTGCATACGAGGCACACATGCACATGTCACATACATGCACATAAGTACACAAATTCATATATTACCTTGCGCTCCATGTTACTGAATGCGAGTTTTGCTTCCTCTAAAGCTTCACAACGTGCGTACATTGTGACAAGAGCGTTCATAACAATTTCTTCATTGTGTAGATCGTACTCCATAACAGTATAATGTAAAGCCTTGCCTAATAGCATAATAACACACTATTATGTTGTAGCTTTAGAAAGTTATATTATACAGCTCGAAGTATATGACATATACTTATGTGAATATCCTGTTACATCTAACATAATATAAACAATTGAATTGTGTAGGTGCGTGTTCGTGTGAGTGTACCTTCTTCGAGCTCTTTAGCTTCTGCACAGGCATAAAGTGCATAACTGAAAGCTTCAGCATCTGGTTCGACACATTTCTCTTGCATTTCATGAGTAACCTCTATTGCTTCCTTAAACTGGTGTAGCTGCATATGTATCACGGTTTATCAGAATATATAGATATGTATATATGCAGACATACATATATGTATGTATGCATGTCCACGTATTCAAAAATTTCAACATATGATCCATAACACACACGCGCACACGCCCATATAAAGGTTTCTATCAAAGTATATACACAAACGAAACAAGCAAGCACTCCCTATCCAAAGTTTTCAACATAAGATGCATATATATAGACACACACACAACCGCGCGCAGATACCTGCAGATATCCACGCATAGTAGCGGCATATATGAGGCAGATTTTCAGACGCATCGTGACACCACGTCCCAGAAGCATACTACCGAATTTCTTTGCAAACATGTCTATTATGCTGTCCAACTCTGGGGGTATTTGTCCAAGTTTAGCCTTAACCCTTTGTTGCAGTTTTTGCCTTCTTCCACCTACAAATACACAGTCAGTACATAAACGCACATACACATATCCAGTATAAAACACATATATACACATACATATAGTACAAACGTTAATATGTGATTAATATATGTATTCCGGACTACACAGTTACACAACACAACACACACACACACACATAGAGAGAGAAAGAGAGAGAGTAATACATTATGCGTACAATACATACACTATAAGTATGTGTTTGTGCATGTGTAGATAGGATATCTATTACGATAATGTACATATATACATGCACATACATAGAGAGAATATATATGACACCAAATATGTAATTCTGATTTTTTGATAAATATGTACACAGTGTAGATATATGCCAATATGCACAGAGTTCAAGTTTCACTTTATTATTATGACTTGGTTTAAGTTTAGAAATTTAATAACATTATTTTAATTACCGTAATGGCCACGCATGTATTTGCGATGGTTATATGTATCCTCGTCTGGGACAGCCCCTTCACTCTCCATTGTGTCTAATATTTGAAGCACAGTGCTGTAATTTCCTAGTCGGCAATAAGCTCCAACCAGAGCTGTCCACGTGGCTACATCTGGATTCTTGATCTTGTCAAATGCATTGCATGCTTCCTGTAGTGTTCCCACTCTGGCATACATCTGCGAAAATATATTCACGTATCCTCATATTTAATATAGTCACATCTATTATAGTATTCTACACACACACACACACACACACAGTGTATATTTATATCTCTCTCTTGGCGTTTGGTGTCTGTGTGTGATACTATTGTGATAATTCATATGTCATTCTCGTTGATAACCGAGAGAGAGAGAGAGAGAGGAGATGGATTGAGAGAGTGATGATTTATCTACACTTGCATACAACAAATACAACACCAGGGAGAAAACTATATAAAATGAGGTTTGTTATAAAGATATAATACTAATGTAATATTGTATAAAAGTTTAGTGATAATTAAGAGTTAATTACTTATTTTTATTTGATTAAGTTTACCTTCATAATGGCGATTTTCATATCTGGATCAGATTCGAGCCCAGCATCAGACACCAAAGAATGTATAGCTCTAGCTTGTGAGGAATCATGCAGCCCAATAACAGTGTCCATAATAGCCAGAAGTGTGTCTTTGTCCAGTTTCGAGTCCTGACAGCAAATTCAGAATATATGTATCGAATAGATATTAAGTTAGTAAAGTATGTAAACCATATAAAAAATGTGTCACTAACCTTTATATATGCATGTCCTATATTTTCATGTATGTGTATGTGTATTACGCAAATGCAGCTTCAAATGTATGTGTGTGTGTGTATATATCATATTTTTCTACATAAAAAACATGTTAGATTGTACTATATGCATACTTACAAAACCACAGACACACACAGGTATATTTACCGATTCAGCACGCATTTGTTTATAAAGCTCGAAGGCCTCGAGATACTCGGAATGAGAGTTGCATGCAGTGATCATATTTCTCCACGAAGCCATGTCTTTGGTTGGATTCTTCTTAAACATCTCAAGTTCGCTTCCCAAGTGTCCCAACGCAGTTGGCGTATATAATTGAGACCGTAACTGATATAATGAAAATAATAAAATCATTACACACACACTGGGCAACATATACACACACGCATATATTTATTACACACACAACACTGGGTAACACGTTATTTTGTCTTATGCTATGCGTTTCTGTGTGCGCGAGAATACACTATAATAACATTAATAGAAGTTATCATAATGTATGCTCCATAATTACATATTCGCGCGCGCGTGTGTATGTTATATGTACATATACATGCACACTAAGGTTTTGGTCAAATATATAAACATCTCATGCATTATTTAAACAGATTAATAACAATGGTACTTTAGAAAATACTTTAAATTTACCTCAGAGACATTATAGACTCCAGGTGGAGGCGTGGGAGGTGTTGCGACGCGTGCACTAGCTCCATTTATCTGCCTTACACTCGACTGAAACAGCGGGTGCGGCCTCATTAACTCTCTCCATCCTGAAATACCGATACTTAAGTATTTTCTTTTGTTTTTATGTATATGTGTATATGTACGTAAATAATGCACACATGAGAAGTAAGTTGTATACATGTCTCTCTAAAGAGAGGGAGGGAGACGCAAATGCAGCTTCGAATGACAGATTTGTGTGTGTGTGTGTGTGCGCGTGTCTATATATATAGATGCAAAATGTATATTGTTTGCGTCCATACATGTGCGTCTATATGCACACATGATAAATCTCTCTCTGTGTGTGGATAGATATATGCGTGTGTGTGAAATAGAAAGTGCAAGCCCATGATTAGATACAAAATGGAATGAAATTAGATCAAATTAAACAAAATGATTGTGACAATATTTCCATTTCCTGTTTGTGCACATATGTGTTTGTATATGACCATAACATATATATCTATGCATGTATCTATACATACATATGTGTATATGTATACACACACATGACCTCTAGTTATATATACAGACATGGTGTGTATGTGCACATTATAATCCATGTGATACGCATTTGAAATTCACATATACATGGGTATGTAGTCCCAAGAATTGCATAACACACACACATAATATGTACGTATATGTCCGTGTATACAATTGTAATTATAAGTAAATGTGAGGAAAAATCGGATCAAGCCCAAATACTAATCACGATTTAGCGATCTATCTAATTACACAAAATGTGTGCGTGTGTATGCGTGCGTGTGCATTCTTAAATAAGTAATCTAGGAGAGAGAGAAAACATACCGAGAAGGCCATTCTTGAAGACGCTCCTCGTCTGCTTCATCGCTCACAATGCAACCACAAACCCTAGCACAACCCCTAAACCCTCGAGGTTAACTATAAACACTAAATTAAATTTATAAACAGAACATTTGGGTATTTAGAAAAGATATAGATAATTTACTACAATGAAAAGAAGTATCATGGAGAATTTTAATAAGAATAAATTATAAATAAATATGGAATTGAACCACGAAAAAAATGCATAGAAAATCGACGGTCGACATCGATTAAGACGCACTGAGTAGTGATGATCGTAGCCGTTTGAACATCAATTTGACGGCCATCATGAAAGGCGGGCTTCAAATGCGTGACGGAAGAGAAAAAGCCCCATTAGGTGGACAGAAGAACAGCGAGAGTCCATGGAGCGCAAGAACCCTAATGAGGTCAGTGTAGGATCATGGTATTGATCAGGTAGATCTTGCTCGATTTTGCGATTAGGGCTCTAAGATCAGCATTCAGGGGAACTGGCCCCAAGATTTCTGTGTCGCAATGGCAGCAGCGCCTTCGAAATATCAGGATTTCATGCAAACGACAGGATTTCGAAGATCCATTGGCGCTGATCGATACAGAAAATCCTCATTTTTGATCGATTTTTAGGAGCGCCAGGATTTTGTAGTTCAGGTTAATGTAAATTTACTAGAACTCGTTGAGTTATTGCAATTAGGGTGAAAGAGGCAGAAAATCTTCATTTTTGATCTATTTCTCGCTAAAGAACAACTATAGATCTTGATAGAACTCTGAAAAGACAGGATTTGATGCTCTAGAACAGTTAGCGTCTTGGCAAAAGCAGGATTAAGAAAGCGCCTCTAGAAAAGACAGGATTTTGAAGAGGTTTCTTACAAGATGGAGGACGATGGTGATGGGCAGGAATTCGACGATCTTGGCAGAATTTACCAGATTGAAGCGCGTGTAGAGTTTTTATGTATGGATGAGCAAGCCGGATGGCGGCCTTGATGGCTCCAGCGCCTTCTATGGCGATCGCTCTACAAACGCCTTCTAGAGCTCCTGCATGTCTTCCAGTTCCGCTCTCAATGCTGGCCGCCGCAAGGTGTGTGTGAGTGTGTGCGTGGTGTACACACATATATAGCAACGTTGTAATGCTTTTCATGGTTCACAGTTTGAGGAATACAAGAAGAAGCAACGTAAGGCCAGTACAGCGACAACTAAAAGGACCACTGAGAAGCCAGAGCTGGCAGCACACCTGATTCCAATGGGGTTCTTGAGGATACCACATTACAGAAATCTTTGGTAACAAATGGCGAGCCTTTAACCGCTGCATCACCAAGTTATGATGTAAAAGAGAAGACAGAAAGTGCTGCACTTGAACAGGTATTTATTCGCAACATATAATACATAACACAGATATATATATTTGCAGCATGTTGAGGAAGCTCCTGTGAGGCCACCCTTGCCTGTTCCACCAAAGCAGGGTGTTGAAGAGCCTTTACTGAGACCACCCTTGAATCTCTTGAATCAACTAGCGAGGCCGGAAAAGCAATCTATTAGTACATGGAATTCTGGAGTCACTGAGGTAGTTATTTGTTTTATTTGATTTCGTTCGTAGTACTCATTCTTATTACTATAAGGCCTTTACGCTTTCCTCACAACGTGACGACGAAGACACTTTAAAACAGCCGTTTCTGATCTCAAGGAAAGATGAGGTATGTCTTGAATCTCATGATTATTATAGCTTTATAGAATGATATGTAGAGAGAGAGATCACATCATTGTCTTCTCGTAGGATAATCTTTCTACGTTGGCTTTGAGTTCCAAGGAAAGTAAAGAGGTACTAAAATAGTGCATATATCCGTATGTACATAATTTATACGCTTTTGCGTACGTCTCTATAGATATCGTTGTATACACTGTATGCTCAAGTAATCATTTAAGATGCAGACGTTTCCTTTCCACCGGAGGACAATTGATACTTTTTTCAAACCGGGCTTGAACTTGAAGAATGACTCTGCTACAGTTGAGGTACATAGAAGATTATATATACATATGCCTTCTTACTATCATAGTAACACAGTAATCATGTTGTAATTGTATTACTATGCAGCGGATCAAAGATTTATCACTAGAAAATCGTAAAGCAAATTTTGCTTCTTCTTTAGGCTTGAGGAATGATTATTCTGGTAAACCGTCAAGCGGCGAGTCTTTGCCCGTTGAACCACCAAGTTATGATGTAAAGGAGAAGACAGAAGCTGCTGCACTTGAACAGGTATTCTTTACAGAGTGGAAAGTATCATACATACATATGCATGGCATATGTTGTCGATGCATTACACACTATATACTGTATAGTAACATTAAGATGCAGATATTTCCTTTCCATCGGAGGACAATCGATACTTCTGTCAGGCCGGGCTTGAACTTAAATAATGACTCTGCTACAGTTGAGGTACATATATCCATATCTATGTCTTAGGAACGTTGTCGTCGTATTGTGTTACTTGCAGCGGATCAATGATTTATCACTAGAGAATCGTAAGGCAGATTATGCCTTTTCTTTGGGCTTGAAGAAAGATGAGTCTGTTCAACCCGAGCAGGTTAGAGTCTATTCACTAGTTTATGGTTAACGTACTTAGGCGATATTGTACAGCACATTGGTGATTTATCGGATGGTAAAACTACTTTGCAGCCACCCTTCCCTACATTGGACCAGGTCTCTCTCTCTCCACACACACGCACACACAGGCACACTACATATTTACGAAAATATCCATCAAGTTATTAATGTATCTGTAACAAGATCGCTCTAATGTTTTAGCGTCTTTATGCAGCATAAGGACAAATTGAATCGTAAAGCAAATGACCCTTACCTGAGCTCAAGGAAAGATGATTTTGTTGCACTCGAGCAGGTATCTGCAATTTTTTTGTAGCATACATAGCAATAATGCGTAGTAGTATATAGGTACCCGTTATAGAACGTATATTAGTGTCTATATAGTGTAAATTCTTTGTATTATTTCTTTGTAGAAAACCTTTGATTAGAATTAATGTTGCGCAACTTCCATGTGTACGTATAACTATCGTATAACTATATAGATAATGCATATATACAGCCATATATAGTGAATAAAACTCACGGAAAACTTAATCTTGCAGCATATTGAAGATTTGACGCAGGAGAAATTTTCGTTACAACGTGGACTTGACAAAGCAAGAGCGCTTGTTGAGTCGCTTACTCAAGCCAATTCTACGCTTGCTGAGGACTACAATCAGCAGGTTGTATAATCGTCGTTTAGGATCTCTCTTTTCTCTCTCTTCACGTCTGTTGTATGCATTTATTCAACCCATATACCCAGTGTGATTATATTTTCTTTTCAGTGCGCAGGGTGCAAAAGTAAACGAGTTGAAGGATGAAATTTCGAGATACCAGGAACAACTTCGTGCGCAAGAGGTAAAGCATAGTTAATGCTCTAATTAGATTTTATACGTGCATACATTAACACAGATATATGCATTGTTATACGGCTTCGATGCAGATTGTGGTGAAAACACTGAAAGCTGAGAGGGATAAAGCTCGGCAAGAGAGCGATTCGGCAAAAGCACGCTCTCAAGCCTTGGCTGCCGAGACAATCGCTTTAGAAGATAAGGTATATACCTAAACAAAAATTAATAAAACTAAAACATCAATGAATAAACTCAATTACCAAGAACAGTAATAATCTTTTTGTTTCAGGTTTTAAAAACTAGATCACGAGAGATTAAGCTCCAGAAGGAAGTAGAGGCCTTGTATGCAGAAATCGAATCATGCAGGTCAGCTGCATGCCTGTATATGCATCATACATGCACATACACACATTTGTAAATATATCTAATTTTTATTGTGTATTTTCAGGAGACAGATATCTTCTATAGAGAAGGACCGCTTGAATGCAATTTCTATGAATGACGCGTTACAAGAAGGTGTGTAACACTTTCATAGTACTACACATTCGCATACAAGTGTATGGACTCGCTCAGTATGGATTGTATGTAACATGAATGCATTTTTATAGATAGCATATGTATGTCTTTATTCACTAGTGCGACTATACTAAACTAAGTTCATATTGTGCGTATGTGTTGACATATGTTCCTTCAGAAAAGAAGGTGCTTTCGTTGAGAGTTCGTGAAGCAGCAGAAAAGGTGAGCCCTGCAAAGAAGATGCGTCCACTTCCACAGAGGATCTTGGTAAGCACTAAACAAACTTAAATTCTTTTCATTACTTAATATGCGTGTAAGAAAATTTATCATAACTAAAAGAATTACTAACTATCAATTGATATGCAGTTACAAAGCATGAATCCACTTCCACAGTGCATTCAGAACAAGACACATCTTCACCGTTTGATTCGGTACTATATCCAACCTCAATACCTGCAGAACAACTAGGAATTATAGAAAGCGTCAACACTCTCGTTAGTGAGGTATGTGTATGAAGAACATATGTAGTTAAATGTAACGTATACTATGAATGTCTGACCTTTTCTCTTAATAGTTGGGAGAAGAAAAAGAGGCAATCCTCAGGGCTTTGAGAAATGAATCTAGCATGGTTGCCCAACTGAAGGTACGTAAACACTCTATATACTGATGAGATTGCATACATATACATATACGCACGTGTGGTCTTGTTTATTCGTTTAATGACAGGCTGAGAATGCGGAAATGTTACAAAAATTGGAGCGACAGACGCAGCAGCTGGAGCTCGCTGTTTCCCAGAACATGGCCCGGATAGGCACGTCGATTTCCCCTAGTGTTTCGCAAACTACAGAGGAAATGGAGTATGTTGATGAAGGAGATGAGGTAAGACTCTCTCTCATACACACCTTATAAACATATTCATGTGTTTATATACGTATAAAGTTGGTGATATAGTAAAGCAAAATATTAGTTACAGGTTAAATATTTACTATTCATATACATGTATTAGTAACATATATGATCATAGTATCCCAGATGCTCTGTCCATAGTGAAGCCCGATACCCATATATCTGTTGTCAAATACTTCGCATGCATTCTCTCTCTCTCTCTCTCTCTCGATATATATATATATATATATATATATATATATATATATAAACATAATGTGTTTAATAAACTAACCTCTCTCTCACACACGCGCATAACTTCATGTAGACATAATACATAAGGAACATGAGGCAAGACTGCAGTGTTATATATAACTTTATCTGATTATATATAGATTGGTGTGTCATACACACACATAGTTAAATAGAACCTTATATAATGTTGTTGTAGGTGGTTGATCGTGTGTTGGGATGGATAATGAGATTGTTCCCTGGTGGTGGTTCTTCAAGACGTGGTGGAAGCAAGCAATTGTGATTAAATCGATTCAGAGGTATTCTTTTTCAAATAAATCATCTATTTTAAATAAATAAACATGAATAAAGTTTAAATTTTGATATATATGTATATAAGTATTTATTACATATATTATTAAATATACTATTTTTCTTTATTTAAAATGGTCCCGGTTTTTAATATATTTTAAATTATTATTAAAATATGTAGAATTAAGAAGAGAGATGAAAAAAATTAACCTAGCCATTTTATAAAAACTTATTAATGGTAAAGTTGGTGATAGTAATTGGATTTAATTAGCTGTTAATTGATATAGCTTAATCTTAATTAATTAAATTTATTTTATAATTTAAATTGTTATTTCTATTTGGGGGGTTGGATTGTGAGATGATTCCAAATTTTGTGCATATTAACTTTTGTGAAATATCATTACAAAAAAGAATTCAAACTTCTTCCATTGATTGCCCATCCTACACTCTGAAAACACCTCTACACACCCTTAGTTCCTCCCTTCCCACTCCCCGTGCTCCTTTCCCTCCCTAGCCAAGCTACCATTCTCTCCAAGCCCAAGAACATTTCTCTCTTCTCTCCTTGCATTGATTCCTCTATGAATCATATTGTCCTCCGCCTTAAACTCTCTAGGATCTATAGAATCTTTCCTTCATAGAAAAGTCCCTCTCATTTCCCTCAGCTCCACAACCTTCCCCACTCCAAAGAAAGGTGAAAATACTAACCTTTGACATTTTGGGAAAGAAACGAGCTTAGAACACTGTGCAGTCGCTCAGTCACATAACAGGGTGGCTATTGGGTTCTACTACTTAAAAAATCCACTGGAGGTTATTTAGTGAAACTGTGAGTGAGGGAATCTGCTCTCAAAGTCACATTAAGCATTCCCTTAGCCTCTGTGCAAGGCTTTGTCATTGATGCCTAATCTGCCTGCTGCACTGGATGCATAATCGTAAGGAACCACCAGATATCTGGGTTGCAAGTCTTATTCTTACCCGTAGAAAAGAACGTATAAAAATAATCTTCACCTTCAATAATGGCCCGTATCTGTCTCTGTCCCTACCAGGTTAACATGATCAGTCTTTGGCCCTATAGCACAAATTCCTACAACAACATGAATGGTGTGGAAGGTGCTCTTTTTGGTTTGCCACATATACTAATGTAAGTCACGTTCCATAAGCAGCAGGGAATCCAAAAGTTGATCATATGGACCTTTTCAAGTTCATACCGTGAGACTCATCAACTACAATTTCATGTTTTTTTTCTTTGGTCACGGTGTTCTAGCAATGCCAGAAGTGCTGCCAAAGGATGCGAAGAAACATCTTGACAAGGTAGATTGTTTCTAACTTCAGGTCTCTTTGCTATGCAATCATGCATATGTCATCTCCTTTTCCATCATCCAACAAGTGACTGGCATTGCCATGTCTCAAATGCCACAGCCCCATCTTGCAGACAGTACGACAGCAGGTAAATAATGGACACCTGGGCAGTCTCCAGTTCCTCACAACAGTGCCTTGCCGCAGGATGGCGTGGGTCACTCTCCTTTTTTACTTATCTTTCAGCGATATTGGAACAAAACAAGATGCTTTTGCTACAACTTCTTCCTCTTTTGTAGTGCGTTAGAGTATAAGCTGTGACACGCTGGAAGAAGCAATATCCCCATCCTCCAAGGGAATTGAAGAACCCTAATTCTTGCACTAGATTCTCTGTCTAAATTGGATTGCATTCAAAAATTCCTGATGTGAGCCTTTGGCAGCTTCACTCAAGGTGGTAAGTTTTAAATCAGACGCAGCTTGTCTTTCTTTCATGATTGTTTTAGATTTATATGAACTTAATTTTTATTATGTGAATGAATCAATTTCGTTTTAATTACAAAGAGCAAACTATAAAGCGAGACCTCCATATCCAACGACCAAGATGGAACAGAGTTTAGGGTTTGGCGGCCATTAGGTTTTGCCGGCTTATGGCGTCTTCGGCGGAGCCCATGGAGGTGGATGAGCAGGAAGTTAAACAGCAGATTGCTGTGGTTGAGGGCAAAATCAGTGCGGTTGAGAGGCAACTCGAGCAACAAAATGAGCCCGAGAAGGAGAAGTGGCTGTTAGAGAAGGAGAACGGCTGTTAAAGAGAAGGCGTCTGCTCCTCTTGTTGAAGTCCTCTAAGGGTACGCTGCTATTTTGTTTGTTGGTGCTTCTAAACCGATTTTTTGTAATTTTGCAGTGGCGAGAAGAGAGCCCATTACTCAAGGTATTGAAACGCCTCTTCGTCCTTTATCATTCATCATTCGCGTTTGTTTTCCAGGGGTTGTAGAAGCTATACTACAGAATTTTGGAGATGAACTCTCGGGCAGTATTTCCAGCATGACCCCTGCGCACGCGTTTAAAGGAAAATTCCCGCTCACCAAGGTTCCAATTTGCCAGCTAAACGTTTACGGAACGTGGCAACCGAGTCTTTTGTGGCATGGTCTGGAGCAGCCTCTTGGTTCTGGAGGCGTTGTTTCATTGATGAGGGACAGCAAGCCCGGCCTTTTGATTCTATCTGGCATCTCTGGATCCGGGAAGACCCGTTGCTTATACGAGATTGCGTGCAGCAGACCTGTCTTTATTCACTGGCGTGTGTGCCGATTCTTGTACTGCTGAGGGCTCTCGGGACCTATTGGTTGTGTCCGAGACACTGCAGAGGCTGTATCCAACAGGTCCGATTCCCGTTTCATCCCTAAAGACATGTTTGAGGGCGGCGCTCCTGTCAAGGCTCTTCCTTCACCGCAAATGTGACGACCTCCTCAAGCCACTCACAATTTAACGTTCCTTTTTAAGCAGGTTTTTGCACACAGCTCAACTATACTCAGGCTGACCCTTGGGCCTATTTAACCGAGAGCATCTTGAAGCTGGCGGAGTCTACAGATGATTTCCTGCATTAGAGTCCGTGTTGAGCGGGATGCTCCGTGCGTACACCTTTAACGGGCCGATTATTTTGGACGAGTGCCAGGAGGTGAATAAATACCTGAAAGACAGGTTCATGACAGGAGTTGGGGACACAGGCAGCCTTAGACGATCGATGCTTGATAAATTCGTCATCGCTCTCCGTGATGCTGGTTCCGAACACAGAGTAATCTTTGCTGGGACTGGGAGATCACTGTATCATGTGGCACTCACATCTCCGAGGTATACTGTATGTGTTCCTGCGTTTTATGGCTAATGTTTTGTGTCCACAGACCATGAAATACCGTGTGACTGTCATGTGGTATACAACCTTCGGCGAGTTCCGGGATGGTCAGTCCTTGCTGCAATATGCTAGCAACATATTGGAAGATTGCAGCGTCATAGACTTTGAGAGGCTTGGGTTGCTGTATAGAGGAAGATATCGGACGTTCGTTACTGCTCTCGAGCAGTACATCCTTTCTAACCCCCCTGCGACCGCAGCCACACAGTTTTTCATCAATTTTGCCATGCAGACGACAACCATGAGGTAAGTGAAAGTTTGCCAGGCGGCAGAGCTGATGGTTGGAATGTCAGGGGTGCATCTTTGACGGGGCCAGACGAGGGGATAGATCCTGCAAGCGTTATGAAGACGGTGAACAGGACCTTGCTAGACGATGTCTGCCGATTCTTTGGAGGAGTCCCGAGTGATGAGCTGGCAGCAGCCAAGTCTCTAGTTCAATCAGTGATAGCAAACCATTTCTTCGGCACAGGAAGATTGTCGTCCTGAATCCAACGTTATCACTGTGGAGTTTGATCTTGCGAGAATCGTCTATAGAGGAGACGGGGTGCCGATGTATCGACATGAAGACGCCACTAACGAAAAATGCCGACTTGTGGAGATTTCTGAGCCGTTGGTCTGTCGAGCGCTATGGTACTATTATTATAGGAGTTCTTGCTTGCGGCAGATCAAACAGAATCGTTTTGTGGAGAAAGCCGAATTGAGTGCGGGGCCACAGGGGAAGTTTACGAGAGTGCAGTAGCTGAGATGATTGGGGAGCACTTAGATGGGAAGTGCTTGGCTGATCTTTTCTCATCATGGAATATGGAGCCGGTCCCTCGTATATACAAGTACACTGCGACTCTTGCCAGGCCGAAGATTGAGCATGTCAACCTGGTAGGGACAGAGACGGAAGACTATAGGCTTATCGACTGGATCCGGAGTGTGATCCAAGACGAGGATTGTTTTCATACATTCTTTTTACGGGCAAGAACAAGACTTGCGGCCCAGATATGTGGTGGTTCCTCACAATTACGCATCCGGTGCAGCGGGCAGATGGGGAAGGAGGAAGTAGTGGGGAGTTAGTAACGACTTTCGTTATATGTGCAGCACAAATGAAGACTCTCCAGAAAGTAGGGAGGGGACACTACAAAGACGCTTGCTCTCACTAGACTTCAACAAGCTGTTTTTGCAAAGAAGGGTGGGTATAAAAAAGCCATCAAGAGGGAGAAGGACAAGGAAGGTGCGGAGTGGGTGAGAGAGCTCGCAAGCTATGGGTGTTTGAAGCTTGTTGTGGCAACAGATCTTGTAGATCTGACGAAGTTCCAGCCAAAGGTTAGGCAACATCCAGCAAAGCTGAGAAAGCTGAACGCTCTACATGGTCAACAGGAACGTATTCCAGCTTTGGTTGGGTTATTGATAGTTCAAACTATGCATGTTTGGGAGCAATGGTTGATTGACAGTGTTACGAAATGTAAGGATTCTCATTGAATAAAAATCTCTCTTTTCTTTGAGTAAAAGGGAGGGACGACAAACCCTGACATACAATCTCACTTGGAAAATAAACCTCTCCACTTGTAAAATTGGTTACTGTAGCAACACGCATTTTGGGGTGTTTAGCACCAAAGGTTGGGGGCGACTTGTCATGCTCTCTGGTTAGCTTCACAAGGATATGGGAAGACACTGCACTCTTCAGCTCTAGGGCACTCTTCAGCTGATCCCATCTTCTTTTAGTTTTCAAATGAACTTATTTTAGATGTCTACATTTAATACACTCCAATTACTTCTTGGTGTTATTCTAATGATAGCACATGACAGTTATTATTAGCTATTGTTAATAACGTGCTTCTAAAGTTACTAAAGAAGTTCAAGACAACTTTTTTTTTAGTGTATAAGAAAGTCCAAGAAGTTAGGATTAATCTTTGACCTTTGTAACATATTGGTATCATCATCCTAAAGTGGCTCTATGTTTTTTTTTAATGAATTCCAAATATCAGTCTTATTGGTGGAATGATGTTGCCATGAATTGTAGAATTGTCACCTTTGATTTCACTAATGACATTTTCATCATTAATTTTTACATTAAAAGTCTAGTCTTTTTGTAATAATTAGAATTATTGTCCTAAGAACACCTTTATTTTCCTAAGTTCATTAATCTTGAAACCAAAGGGATAATCACTCAATATTATGTAAGATTAATAAATTTACACATACTAATGATGGTATTGTTTGTAAATTGTTAAAAGTTAATCTTTTATGTGGAAAATAGCAATCCAACCATTTATTAACTATCTTCTTTACCATTGTAATTAAGTAATTGATAAGGTCTCAATGCATACCAACTAATTCTTAATTTTACCCATCTCATTAGTATACTTGTGTGGTAGAACACAAAAAACAATGTGTAACCATAATTTCTAAAATTATTTTTCTTTGTAAATTTTCTCCTTGTCATTTTGAAGAAGTTTTGCTTTCCACTTCGTATTCAACTTTTTTAATGTTATTATTTAAAAGAGCTCATTGATTCCAGACTTTATAACCTTGTTGAAATAACAATATATAATAGATTATCTAATCTTTTTTTCTATTTCATTTTTGGCATGGTTTTTACAGTTTCAAATAGATCTATTACCTTTTCTTCTTAGAGGTTTTATATTTCCTTCGTAACTATTATATATCTCTAATACCAATTGTAGCGCATATAGTTTTGGAACCAAACTCTGGCACTGTAGCGCCATAAAACAAGGGACAAGGTAGTAATTCTCCTCTAAGAGCACCAAGTCCCCGTTTCTAAAACCTACATACAAACTGTGTTAAATGAGGTCTTACACTATTTTAATATGTTAGTGGCAAAATGCGGGATATAGGTACTCCACCTCCTAGCATGGAATAGGGAGCTTGAGCTTAGGCTCAAGTCGGATGTAGAACAAAGAGTGACTCAATATAGTGTATGTTAATCTTGAATCTCAAATAGTCAGCTGTGCTTTTGAAACCCATTAACCCCCCCCCCCCCAAGGAGACAAGCACTTTGGGCTTTCACCTTAGCCCCAAAGATAGTCTTTGGAGCTATTTTGAAAACCTTCCAAAAATGGTAAGACATTAACTAATGAATTAGGACGTGGGACCAACACCATTAGGATCAGGATGTACTCTACTTTCCAAATATATGCCGAGATAACAATTTTGGGACTTATTAAAAATGGACAAAAGGGGCTAACAAGATTGGGGGAAATAGCAAGGGTGCCACAAGGGCATGGTAAACTACCATTTAGCAATATTAAGTTTATGATTTGCATATTTTATATAAATATATTAACTTAAATGAGTTTAGGGATAGGGACCAACCTCTTTATTTAATGTAATTGTGCTAACACTCAGACACCCTTTGCTAATAAGGAAATAACCAACAAAGTTGAGCCACCCTTGCTACTCTGGTTGTCAACCAACTTATAAAGCCATGATACATTCCTGCCCACAGGTAACATAAAGAGAAAAGCTAGTGTCAAGCCATGATCCAGGAACAAGGAAGTGAGCAGGATTCCAAGAACAAGAAGGCTTGACTCAGGAGCAGGACTGAGAGCAAGACAAGAACTAGGAACAAGACATGAACAGGATGGGATCCAGGAGCAAGACAGGAACAGGACAGGATCCAAGAGCGAACAGGAGCAAGACAGGATCCAGGAGTGAGACAAGGAGAGAACAAGAAACAAGAGCAAGACAAGAATAAGACAAGACAGACAAGATTGATCGTAGAAGACTGGTGTTGATAATAACTGATTGTACAACAATTAGGTTGGAGCTTTTATGCTCACAACTCCAAGCTAATCTGGTCATGAGTCTAATTAGTCATGAGCTAAAAATAGTGATCCTTATCCTCTAGGCATATCCTGTAGCATATCCTATAGGAATATCCTATAGGTATATCCTGTAGGTATATCTTATAGGTATATATCCTGTAGGTATATCCTGTAACCTATCCTGCATCCTGTATCCTGTATCGGTTGTGACAGCACCTCCTCCCTAAGGACGAGTTTCACGAGTCTTGGACCTGGTTTAGCAGGATAATGCCGATGGAAGGCAGCAACTTTGGAAGAAGCATGGAGTAAGTTGGATGCAGGTTCCCAAGTGCGATCATAGGCAAATAACCTTTCCAATCCACCAAGTATTGAAGTTGGCGGCGATGAAGACGAGAATCAAGGATGGCTGCAACTTCGTACTCAGGTTCACCGCAATGACCACAGGAGGGGAGGAGAAGAAGCACGACCAGGAAGAGAAGAAGGATGATACGGCTCCAACAAGGAGGTGTGAAACACAGGATGAAGTTTCACCGTGATGGTAACTCGAGTCGGAAAGCTACAGACCTTGGATCGCCCAATCGTTGAAAATCCAACTTAGAAGAAGGCCTGTTGGTGCGAATGTGTCGACGAAGAAGCCACACGAGATCACCAATCTTGTATGCAGGTGCCGGCTGACGGTGAGCATCAGCATGATGCTTGTATCGTTCCTGTGCCTGCTGAAGATGAACCTGGAGATCATCCTGTACCTGACGAAGATGCTGGAGACGATCCTGTACTGCAGGAGCGGAAGAAGGAGAAGCAGGAGGAGCAAAGTCAAAACGTGGATGGTGGCCTGTAAGAGCAAAGAAAGGTGTCTGGCCTGTAGATGCGTGAATGGAGTTGTTGTAGGCAAACTCCGCCATTGGAAGAAGGTCCAACCAGTTTTGTTGGTAACTGATGAAGCAACGAAGATATTGTTCCAAGGTCTGAATTGTGCGTTCTGACTGCCATCAGTTTGCGGGTGATATCCTGAAAGAAAGATCCGCTTTAACCTGTAGACTCCGAAGAAGCTCTCGCCAAAACTTGGACATGAATTGTGGACCTCGATCGGAAACAATGCTCTCAGGAAGACCATGATGTCGGAACACTCACGGATCACCAACTCAGTTTGTCTGACCTGTAGCTGTCTTGTTGCAGGGTAGGAAATGAGCCTGCTTGGTGAAACGGTCAACCACCACAAGAACTGCATCGAATCCACGAGAAGGAGGAAGATCTGTGAGGAAATCCATAGAAATGGATCTCCAAGGAAGGAACAGAAGGAACAGAAGAGGACGAAG
>PUQB01000325.1:104245-203510 GCA_003024785.1 Selaginella tamariscina | reverse complement strand
ACGCTGCTCTCCAAGAAAGGCTTCCAATAATAGTGTGCCCTTAATTCTCTCTTAGATCTATATAGCTCCTTAGGAATATTCTAGCTTATACCTTTCTGGGGAATATTCTTTGATTCGTTATATGGGTCATAACAATCCTCCCCCATTAGCAAGTCCTTGTCCTCAAGGGCAGTATAACTTACTCAATTGGTCTGTATCATTAGCCTCGTACATCCACAAAGAATCTACCCGGGACTCGTTCCTTGTGAGTACTCTCTTTAACTGGCTAACGTGAAACACTGGGTGCACCCTCACTCCTTCTGGCAGCCGTAGTCGATATGCCACCTTACCGATACGCTCCAGAATCTCATAAGGACCTGAGTACCTGGGAGACAACTTATCATTGCGTCCCTTCCGTAAGGCCACAACTGTGTTCCGCCTTACATGTGTGGCAAATACCACTCGGAGATATACATAATCCCCCACCTGGAACTCTCGGAAGCTTCTGTGCTCATTAGCAAACTTGATAGCTCGGCTCTGAGCTGCTTGTAAGTTCTTCTTGCACAAACTCTGAATGTTTTCAAGTTCAACACTCAGATCTTTAGCTTCCTCATCCATGTTGCCTTGAGCCTTCTTACTTGCTAAACCGAGCTCAAAAGCTGTCTTGGGATGTCGTCCAAACATAGCATAGTATGGACTCATTCCAATGCCACTGTGCTGGCTGTTATTATAAGCAAACTCGAGTAATGGAATATACTTATCCCACTGACCTTCCTTCTGGTTAATAGTGCACCTTAGCATATCTTCCAGAACTTGGTTCACCCTCTCTGTTTGCCCATCTGTTTCGGGATGATCTCCGCTACACAGCTTAAGCTTCACTTCTATGCACTTAGAAAAGCCTCTCCAAAAGCTAGAAGTGAACTTGGAGTCCCTATCACTTACAATATCATCTGGAAATCCGTGGATAGGAAATACATGTTGTAAATACATCGTAGCCAGCTCGGATGCATTCACATTCTTCCCCAAGGGAACTAACTTGACAAACTTTGTCAACCTGTCCACAATGACCCACACCTGTTCATTCTGCCTCTGTGTCCTTGGCAAATGGGTGACAAAGTCCATAGAGATACTGCCCCATCGCCTGTCTGGAATAGGCAATGGACTAATAGCCCACCTGGTTTCTCCCTGGGCACCTTTACTTGCTGACACTTGTCACAAGTCCTGCAGTACTCTATGATATCAGCTTTCATATTCCTCCAGTAGAACCTCCTCTTGATCAACTCATACGTTTTCCTCCCCCCAAAATGACCAGCCTCCGGGCGATCATGATGAAAATATAGTACCTGGTTGATCAAATGGTCCACACGAGGAAGGTACACACGGCCATTGTAGTACAAAACCCCATCCTGAAATGAGAATGGTGGCTCTAGCTGTCCTTTGAGCTCCTGCACCTCGGCGTCTTGTGCTTGAGCATGTTGAACTACTTGGCTAAACTCACTGACCGTCCTTGTTAATGCATTACATAAGCGTGTTTGGAATTCTCCCACTACTGTGGCTCTCCTAACGCGTGACAAAGCATCTGCCACCACGTTAGTCTTTCCTGCGCGATGCTCAATAGGAAATTCGCCAAACTCCATGAGCTTAACCATCCAGCGAGCTTGCCGAGAGTTTAACTCTTTCTGTGTGAACAGATACACCAAAGGCTTGTGATCTGTAAACACCTTGAAACTTGCACCATAAAGATAGTGCCTCCCAACTCGTAATGCATTAACAATAGCCAGTAGTTCTTGCTCATACGTTGAGTACCGTTGCTCTGCAGGATTCAAAGTACGACTCTCATAAGCAATAGGCCTTCCCTCTTGCATAAGTACAGCTCCAATGGCCACTCCACTTGCATCACACGATACCTCATAAGGCTTAGAGGGATCTGCAATACATAAAACTGGTGCACGTACCAAAGCTTGTTTCAAAGCTTGGAAACTGCTCTCCTCTGAAGCACTCCATGCAAAGGGAACGTCCTTCCTTAGCAACCTAGTTAACGGAGAAGCTTTCTTGGCATAATCCTTGACATACCGCCGGTAATAACCAGCCATGCCCAAGAAACTCCGTAACTCTTGTGCATTGCTAGGAACTGGCCATTGCTCCACCACTGCCACCTTCTGTGGATCAGTCTTCACTCCACTTGGCGTCACAATGTGACCCAAATACTCCACTTCGCACTGAGCAAATGCACATTTGCTCTTCTTTGCATAGAGCTTGTTCTTCCTCAGCAATTGAAGAACTCTCCGCAAATGCTCCACATGCTCCTTCATATTCTTACTGTAAATAAGAATATCGTCGAGGAAGATCTCCACAAAGTCATGCAAGTAGTCACCAAACACCTCAGTCATCAACCGAGTGAATGTGGCTGGGGCATTTGTTAAGCCAAATGGCATAACAGTGAACTCAAAATGCCCGAAGCTAGTGTTGAAAGCAGTTTTGTAGATATCTGCCTCCTTCACAGCAATCTGATGATACCCGCTACGCAAGTCTATCTTGGTGAACACTCTGGCTCCACCGAGATGATCCATGATAGTATCCACACGTGGCATGGGCATCCTGTCCTTCACTGTTTGCTTGTTGAGAGCTCTGTAGTCTATGCACATCCTCATGGTGCCATCCTTCTTCCTGACAAGCAATACTGGTGCACCAAATGGAGACTTGCTCGGTTGTATGAAGCCATATTCCAATAGCTCCATCACTTGTCTCTTAACCTCTTGCTCCTCAGCATGGCTCAGTCGGAACGGCTTACGGTAAATGGCTTTCGTACCCTGTTCCAACACAATCTCATGCTCCACACCTCTTGCAGGTGGTAAGCCATGAGGTAGCTCAGGAGGGAAGACATCAGCAAATTCCTCAAGGACAACTTGCACAGCAGCCTCGCCCAATGTGACATTAGAAGAATCTAACTCACGTATATACATCAGAAAGACTTGATCTTCTTTATTACGGAGATATTTCTTCAAAGACATAGTAGAAAGATACTTGTTTGGAGACTCAAGCCTTGTTCCAAACCAAGTGTCTTTCACTCCACTGTACTCAAGCTTCACTCGCTTGATGCTCCACTTGATCTCAGGATCCACACGCTCCAGCCAGCTCATCCCAAGGATGAGGTCCACACGCGCTAGCTCCGCAAGGAAGAAAGTCTCCACCAGCTGAGTTTTGCCAACCGTCAGCTGTAACTCCTCCACACAAGCATTCCAGCTCTGTGTGACAGTAGCTGAGCCCTCAATCTCGTATTGAGGCACAGTCTTCATGGGCAAGCTGCACTCCTGCACTAACTTTGCTGATACAAAGTTATCGCTACTTCCGCTATCCAAGAGGATTCGCACTGGACGTTCACCAAGTGTCCCTCCACCACAATAGCACGTGTGTGTGGCTCCTCCCGTGCCATGCAGTTTACCTGTCGAGCAAGAACAGACAAAAATTTACCTCGTGGTTTAGAACTATCTCCCTTGTGTTCCTCTCCACGCTCCATCTCCTGAAGCTTCTTAGGTGTCTCCTTGTCCTTGTCACCATTGAACCCCTTGCCCTTGGGCTTGTTCCTCCTGGGACAATTGGCCTTCCAGTGTCCCACCTCTCCACACAGGTGGCAACGTTCACTATCAAACACCTTGACAATCTTCTTAGGCCGATTGTCGGTGCGATAAGAACTAGAAGCTACCAGCTTGGACTTCGGCCTAGCACGATGGCTATTCCCTCTATACTCCTGGTGCTCACGAGGACTTGGAGAGGTGCTCCTACCACGCTTCTTGCCATGTCGCTCATTCTCCTTAAACACCTTATCCTCCTCATTTAGCAAGCGAGCATATTCGAACAGCTCCTCTAAAGTCTTGGACTGAATTACCGAGTTAAGATGTACGCAAGTTAGCACTTCGCAGCCCATCTACAAAATAATCCTTCTGCTGGTTGACAGACACGTCAGGTACACGGCAAAGTAATTGACTCAATTTCTCAATGTAATCGTCCAAGGTCATCTTCCCTTGCTCTAAATGTCGCAATTCACGCCTTGCATGAGACACATCGAACCGAGGAGCATACTCCTTCTTAAATAGCTCAGAGAACTCCTCCCAAGTTGCAATCATCTCCTGGTGAGCTAACTGGCGCTGATTTCGAATGCGTGTCCACCACCTCGCAGCTTTATCCTTCAAGGCTACTGATACAGCTATCATAGCCTGCTCGGTAGTTACTCCCTGTGCAGTGAGCAAGTTCGCTGCTATCTCAAGCCAACTCATAGCCTCATCCGCAGATTCTTTACCGGTAAAAGGTGGAACGCGAAGACGATCTAGCACCCTGCTCTTACCAGTCACGGTTCCTTGAGCAAGTTGATCTTCAATAGTATCCAACCGCTCACGAATCACCTCCAAGGAACCAGTCACGTACTCTTGAAATTGCTTGGAATCCTTCGCCATAGCGTATAATTCGAGCACGATTTCCTGGTTCGTCCACTCCTCATTGGTGTTGTCTTCTCCTTCCCACCGGTCACTCATCTCGAACCTCCTCCGATACCAAATTGTTAGGCACCTCTACGTACAATCTAGAGACCCTCACAATACCACCCGACCTCCCCGAGCTGTCTCTAGTCTCCACACGCTGCTCTCCAAGAAAGGCTTCCAATAATAGTGTGCCCTTAATTCTTCTTAGATCTAGGTATAGCTCCTAGGAATATTCTAGCTTATACCTTTCTGGGGAATATTCTTTGATTCGTTATATGGGGTCTAACACTAGTGCAACTTTTGTCTTAAACTTCCCACTAAGTGTTGCTTCTCCCACGTGATGCATCCTCTTCAAGTATTAACTCCATCCAAGTGTTTCATCCTCACTAAGTGTTGCATCCATTGAAATGTTGCCTTCATCATAGTGTTGCTTATGTCCTCAAAGTGCTTCCATCTAAGTGTTGCTTTTAATCCTCCTGTGTTGCATCATTACTTCCATTCCATTGCAAAGTGTTCTCTCTAAGTGTTGCTTCCTTCCCCCTTTATTTTTGTAAGTGATGCCCCAAATGTTGAAGCCCACCAGACCTTTGAAGTTGTAACTCTCCAACCTCCACCATTGAATTTGCTTGAAACTTTGTGATGTTGTTGTGTCCTACCTGCCTAGCCCCTCACTATTCAGATCCTCCACTTGAATCTTTATCAAAACTCCTAATGCACTTGTAGTTACCAAAAAACTTTTAAGTGTGCCTGAAACTTTGCACCTCAATATCTCACAAATGAGCCGTTGGATGATGCTCAAAATTCGTCCAGAGTTGCCCACTGAGGTCCTCTCCATTCTCACTAGAGCGATCTTTCATGCAATAAGTGATTCTCCTACAACACTTGAGCAAACTTCCCACCAACTATCTAAGTCCCTTGAGAACTCTCGAAACCTACTCCAAATGGCAATAAAGTGGTGCCCAGCCCTGAGTGCTTCAACCCCCTTATGCTTCTTGCAAGTGATACCCTAATCATGAATCTTGGAAACTTTGGAACCCCAGATCTCCAACTCCCACGTCGAATTGCCGTGAAACTTCTTGAGTGCATGCTCCTCCCAAACTAGCTTCCTACTACTCAGATCTTGCATTCGAAGCCCCTAGTGAAGTCACAAGCCACTGGTAGATCCTCTCCCACTTTTGGTGCGCCCTGAGCCTTGCGATGTTGATATCTCACGATTGAACCATTTGATCTTTATGAAATTTCAGCAGAAAATGTCTAATGGGCACCTCTTTGCACCCACTAGAGCGATTCTAAATCGGAGCACGACACTCATGCAAGTCCTATGCACTAGGGTCACTTGGAACTTTTCCAACTTGAATCTAAACGGCTGTGGCTGCAATAGAGTGATGCCTAGCCTTGATTCTCCAGCATCATGAAAATAGAAAGGAGAAAAGAGATGAGAGAGAGAAGTGCCAATCGATCTTGCACAATACTTAAAAAAATTTCTAGTGATTCTCAATAAGACTCTCTAGCTCTACTTCTAAATTTAGAGCCTACTCCTACTTCATCCCTTCTGAAGTCAACTCTCAACTTCATGGTGGAGCTTTATCAAAAACTTTTTTTCCTTGTATTTCCTTGTACATCATCTAGTCTATATCTTTATTATTCCAGAATTTTGAAATTTCAAACATGATTCATGTCCATCCATTTGCTAATAGCCTTTTAAAGTAAAATTATAAAGTGTTAGTCCTTGAGATAAAAAGTAAATATTATAAATAACAAAATCACTCTTAAGGTTAGAGAAAGAAATTATTTAGTCCCAAATGGTCTCACTTGCACTTGAGGGGTTAAAGAGAGACCATTTGGTCCCAAATAATCTCTCTTACCATTCAAGGGATTAGAGAAAGAAATTATTTAGTTTTAAATGATCTTCTACTAAAGGGGTTAGAGAGAGAAATTATTTGGTCTTGAATGGTCTCTTTCACACTCAAGGGGTTAGAGAGAGAAATCATGTGGTTTTAAATAGTCTCTTTCACACTTAAGGGAAACTATCTAGTTTCAAATGGTTTCTCTTGCACTCAAAGGGGTAGAGAGAGAAACTATAAAATCCTAAATGGTTTCCTCACATTTAGGAGGTTAGAGAGAGAAATTATTTGGTCTTAAATGGCTCATTTGATAAGGCCTTTGTCATCACTGCTACATTGCAAAACCAAAACAAGCTTTCATTATAAAAGAAAACATTACAAAGAAGAGTGAAGAAATGAGTAGAAAACCATACAATATTTGTAGCATGGCTCATCCAACCCGCATTAAAAAGAGAAAAAGAGAAATAAAAGAGAAAAATAAAAGCAAATCAAGAAATTGGTATCAAACTACTAAAATAAGATGAATGTTTATTTGAATGCAAATTATTTAAAGGTTTGATTCATGAATCCTACATCCCATACTCTTTAGTTATCTGTGTTCACCATCCCAAATACTTTAATGGTGTACTAACCCTCAATATCTTTAATATACTCATGAACATTTTTAGGGCTTGATAGTACGTGATTTTTTGAAAAAAAAAAAAAAGGAGTTAAATAAGCATGTTTTACCTTGTTTGAAATTAACTCTAAAATCTTCATGATCCAAGTTTGCCTTTCACACTATAGACATAAACTATTGTTATCCTTGAGCACTCCCTAATTTTTCCATTGGTTATGTTGTTCTAAAAGATCCACTAATTATTTGTCATGAATCTCTTAAAGAAAATCTACCTTTACCAAATGATACAACTTCTTAATATAAAACCCCAAATCTGTGAGATTGTAAATGGTCATCATCTTTGTCTAGTTCCTCTTAAGGCAAGCCTCATCTAAATATAAAAGATATTTCAAAAGAGCAACATGAGTCAAAGCTAATGCCTAACAATTTCTCTGAGAGTTTCCATGAGGGATACACATCCTTGATAAAGCAAAGGTATTGATTAACTTGGACAGGGAGATAAAATGGCACAACATAGCTCTTGTCCAAGGCTCCAGACACTACAAAGACAATCCCATGCTTGTAGTTGGAGTTGAGGCTCTGGAGTATAGGACCAGGCAAGCTCTTGTGCCAGAAAGCTTGAGCTGCCAAAGAGATTGGGAAGGAAGAAGAACTATGTAGCCCCAATGGTCAAGAACAGGAGAAAAGCTCTAGTTCTTACTAAAGAAATTAGTCAGCAGGTAACTTGGAGTATCAGTTTGAAGGCTTTCCAAAGTGTGTCATTCCATATGATGGATGCTCTACCACACTAATAAATGGAGATGCCACTTGGGCATTTCTAGTGTCTACAAAGGAATCTCCAAACCAAAACACTGTGCTTGGACAGTGCTGCAAAGGTGGTGGAGCCTTTGTCATGGTTGATATGATGGAAGCCATAACTATCACCAAGAACACTTCCATTAGATCTTCACAACATGGATGGTAGCCCATATTTGGTGGTTTTCCCTTCAAATCAAAAGCAAAAGGCAAAGATTTGTCCACAAACAACCTTGTAGCTGCAGTCAAGTTGACTTAGAAGTTATTGTTATTACTATTGCCATTACTTGCCTCTTGCTATAACATCATTATTATTTATATTAAAATTATTTATCTATATCAAATTAATAATTAGAACATATAAAATTTTAGAAGTATTATAATTGGTTTACTTAAGCATGCTAAAAGAATATATATAGAAGATACTTGAATATATTTTTATATTTTCACATCTAATAGTTGATATTTAGTTAGATTAAGTTTTTTAAATAATAAATTTATTTTTAATTTTATAAAAATATTAAACAGCCTAAATAAATAAAATATGGTAAATCTAACTTTTACAATAACAGTGATCCTCTTCTCGCATGTGGTCCTTACCCTCCACAAGTCCCATCTGTGTTGCACTGGTACAAGGCCAACATAAGGATGTTCCTCCATCAGTTGTCTAGAGACCTCCAGCCCTCAGCCTTTGCATAGATGCCACCTTGAATGGTTGTGTACAAAAGGTTTGACTAGTGACCTTGAACACAAGCTCAAACTAACATGAACTAGCCTGTACTACCCTTTGCCAGGGCCTAAGGGATAGGTTTATTTCATTTTCTCAAACTTGATTTTTGAAGGAATATTATAAAATCTTCTTGCATTTGAAGATTGTTTGAGATGCAAGATTCCTTAGTGGTTGGCTAGGTTCCTTATTGGTTCTCTCAGGAGAAGAATGCCATGAGGGAGGGAAGAATGACACATGACACAAACTAGCCCAACAGCCTTTACTACTAAGCAATTGTCCTTTTGCTAGGTTGGCTTAGGGTGTTAAGATACGTTTGTTTCACAAACATATAATGTTGCCTTTTTGGGAAAACAATGATGGAACCTGAAATTTTAGACTGAAGTAGCATTTTAGCATTGAATCAAATATGCATATGTCAAGTTGTACTCCTTTGTGACTCTAAGCTTGCTCAAATAAACAATGCCATCCCCATCAATTTCCTATGACATGTGAACACTAGATAGCTGGAGACACAGCTGAGTTCCTTGTGGAGTAGTTCCTAGAGTGGTTATACAAGTACTATAAGAGTAACTACCACTATGGGCATAATTGCTTCTTGTATTTGTTAATTTTTATTTATATTGGTCTTGTGTTTGAATTTAGGTAATTGTAGCATACTTTATCTCTCTCCCCTTAAGCCAATTAAAAAAAGAGTAATTACTTGATAAAAGAGCTTTTAGTAGTTATTTTATCTCAATTTTCTTACAAAGTTCCAAAAATTTATAGTAACAATATATATAAATCTCATTCTATAATCACATTCATTACACTTATACCCCCTTCAAAATGTTAATATCTTCATCTTATTGAGCCAAAGGAAATTAACACCTCTATTTTCACACTAAATTTATTAATTATTTCACTATATAAACTAGGTATTCCATATGAGATAACTTAATTATTCACTCATACCACAATACTATGGTAGATCTTTTGAAGTGGATCTCTAACAAATAAAAGATGCAGATGACCAGATGAGCTCAATTGCCAACATAAGGAATCAGTAATCTTTTGGGTGGAGACTTTCTTAGCATTGCCTCTTCTCTTTGATCATAGCTTTTATGTACACATATATATATTAGTATCAAAAAATATATAATATCATTTTTTAACCTTCAAATTTATTAAGTTATTGCTTTTACTACTTCTTGACATGCTTTAGGTAAAGTAGCCTCATTCCATTTATTTTTATGCTTTATCCATGTACCAACTATTGAGATTAATATCCATTACTAGGTCTTCTTGATTAAAAACCTATTTTCTTTCCAAAAAATTCTCATATATTTAACCTCTTACCATTTAATAGTTATCTTCCACTTTCTTTCTATTCATTTTAGATTTAAAATGCATTTTCCTAGCTATATTGAGAATTATCACTATTAAAGGTCAAACTAATTTATAAAATCCTTCTTCAACTATATGGATAAAAGAAAATTGTTAAATTTTCTACTTATCCTTCTTCAGCCTTATATAATAATCTAACTCTTATGTGTTTTCGTCTATATTAGGCATTATTTCATCTAGTTAAGTTTACATTTGGGGGAAAGCATTAAACCATCATGCAATTGATTAAATTTCCCTTTATGCCAATTTTATATTTCTTGTGTTACTTTTCCTAATACTTGATCACTAGCCAGCACCTTTTAGTATAATTATTTTCAACTAATAAAACATGTGAAAGTCCTTTTTTCCAAAAGTCCACAAAATTTTTGATATCAATGATGACCTCCTTATCAGCCCTTGAGTGGCCTACTCAACTGTATGCTCAACTAAACATCCTCTTGGACAAGTAGTTTATTGGCTAAGATCACCATCTTTAAGCATGGCAAGAAGGAAATCAGTCAGGAGACAACTAGTGTACAAGGAACTCCAACTACTTAGCTCTAGAGTGGCTGCTCCACTCAGTAGCAACAAAGAAGTGTGTGGAATGGTATCATCCTTAGGAGGAGGAGCTTGATGAGCTCTTGCAATCTAGCATGCTACTGGGGTGTTATAGGGGATGATCTAGAGATCAATTACAGGGGAGAAGTGGAAGAGGAAGATCAAGGACTTGGAGAAAAGTCTAGTTTAGGTTTGTTATTGCATGGCTTGAGTTATAATATTTAATTCTTTTCTGAAGAATCATGCTATTGCTCCTAGAGTAACTTGATGGATTGGTTGAGTTGGTCAAAAAGAGAGTTAATATAATTTAGCCTATGTTGTGAACATAGTTATTAATGTTAGATATGTAACTTCTTTAATAGATGTGGCATTTATATTATATTTTATCAATTAGAGTTTGTGTTTGATGCTAGCATCTTACTTGTAGTATGATCTGGGCTATACATATATTATTGCTCAACTGATAATCAAGTCATTATAGCTCTTATTATCATGCACTAGTGTTTATCATACATCTAGTCAAATGATGGTTAACCCCAAAATGGTTAAGGGGTTAACTAGTCTACCTACAGTTAATAGTATTGTAGTAGCTTTGATTCAATTCTTATTACATAATCCATTATGCTAAGCTAGTGTTATACCTTAAGTTTTGCCCATAGAGTGGTGGAGGGTTATAGTGGTCATTTGCTATAGCTTGTTAGTTTATCTGTAACACTTGAAATAGATTGTTGATGGAGAAAATGTGAAGTTGAGATATTAATCATGTTAACATTTAGTTAGTGGAAGTGGAATTGTGGTTCAAGTGATAAGGACTTTTCTTTAATTTTTTTGTTAGTATCTTTAAAGAAAGGTGTTAGTGCTATATATATTTATTGATGTAGTCTTTGTAATTAAGTCTTTAGTATTCATAAACATTCATAGATGATAAAGTTGTATATGGGCATAATAGTCATATACATTAATTGAATCATGAAAATTATGTTGAAATGAATTTATGTGAAGTTAAGTAAGAGGAAGTTGATGAGCATTAAGAGTTTGTGTTCCTAGACTAAGAGTCATTCTTTCTTTGGGATGGAAATTTTCTATAAATTTTCTTTAGTTTTTCCAATGGTTGATTTTTTAGTGTTGTGAATATGACTTCAAGTATTGAAAAATATTTGTTGACCGATCCTTTTGGATATTATCCCTTTATTGCTATAATGGTAGGAGATTAATATTGTTAAACTCTATTGTCATTTGCTCTTACTTGAGTGTTAATAAACTTAGCTTAACATTTATATTTAGTTTGATAAGCATAAAGTAGGAACTCTTATATGTTTTTGCTAAATATACTTGGCCCCAACTCTTAATTTTTATTTATTTATTATGCATTAGATCAATAAGAACCCTATAACTTAGTTACTCAATATTATTAAATGATAGTTTATTATGCTTTAATAGCATCTTATTATCTTCCCTTATTTTTTTTTATGCTTGGTTTTTATTTGTATTTTTGGTAAATACCAATCCTAACAATATTAATCCTACATCCTAATTTATAAATTTGTGCCTTTCCATTTTTAAAAGGTTTTTAGATAACTCTAGAGATTATAGTGAATGTGATTATGGAATGAGATTTAGATATACTATTATCATAGATCTTTAGAACTTTGTAAAATAAATTAAAATAAAATAACTATTAAAGGCTAATTGCTCCTTTTTTAGTTAGCTTAAGAGGAGAGAGATAAAATGTATGACAAATGGTATTAGAGTAAATGGCATAGGTTTAATTTCTATTGAGTATTAATTACAATTAATATAATACCCTTAAGCAAGGTATATTTTTACCCTACAATTATTAAAATCATACATTATATATCCTTTATTTGTTAGATATCCACTTCAAAGATCTATTATAAGATTGTTGTATAAGTGAATGATTAATTACCTCATATGGAATAGTTAATTTACACAATAAAATGATTAATTTAGTATGGAAATGGAGGTATTGATTCCCTTTGGCTCAATAGAAATTTTAATGAGGATATTGACATTTTGAAAAAGGGTGGGTGTAACAAATGTGATTATAAGATAAGATTTAAATATATTATTATTATAGATTCTTAGAACCTTATAAGATAAGTTTGGATAAAATATTAATAAAAGATCCTTTATTATGTAATTGCCCTTTTTCCAACTTAGTGTCACCACTTGCAATTAGCCTTACTAGGACTACCTCATTGAACTTGTGCTTTAGAATATAATTACTATATTTTACAAACTTAATCATAATAGTGAATAATTTCACTAGGCTTTTAGTTCAAGTTACTTGACTATTAACAAACTTTTGTGCTAAAACTCTTTTAATCCAAAATATTAGCTGCTTTGCAATAAGCCATATAGTCCATTGTTTTTTATAAAGTGGATTCAATATTGAATCTTCTTGAAATCTTTTAATTTTAAGGATATTAATACTTTTAGAGTAAATATAAGAAAAATTTAAATAGTCTAACTAATATGAGATTGAAAATAAAATGTATACCTATTTGATGTGAGAAAATCTTTCCACTATGAATAATTATGTCCTGTAGGTTTTGAAGTTGCTTTTAGACTCTTTAAATTTTAAATATATTTTATATTAAAGTGGCACTTTTAATTTCATAATTAGTATCATCAATAAGGCTAGCTATCTTACTAATAACTGTAAGGAAAACTTGCTTGGTGAAACTCTCTACGACATCACTTTCATTCTATTTCACTATGTACTATCTATAGATATCAAACCTATATATATATATATATATATATATATATTCTCAAGAACATAATAGCATAATTAATATTTACTTAAAAAATATCCAAAATGCATATGTGACAAAACATTTCCAAAATGTTCTAACATTTTGAAAAAGTTAATATAGACATATATCTTTATTTTATATGGTGATTTTATTATTATGGTATTATAGCAGTTTGCATAAGAGTTTGATATATTTACATTGAAGGCAAAGCCATGATCACCAAGGAAGCTTTGCTACCTAAGAAAATTTATGTCAACTCAGCTATACATTATAACAAGTGAAGGTTTTTCTAAGTTTACAAATTTAAAGGTTTATTCTAACCTGTTTCCCATTCTTTCTAACACTAGCTTTGAATTTGTAATTTTTTATTTTTTTAAGGAATTCATGGCTCACTATTTCTCACTTCTTGGGATTTTTCTTCCTAAACTAATAATTGATAATATAAGAATTCCCCATTAAGAACCTTCTCTATACCAACAAGATCCAATTTAAATAGTGAGGAGAAAAGAAGAAAATATATAGAAGACACACAATCCAAGTACCATTTTATCCTAATCTAGATCACACCTAATATGAATGACTGCAACTGTCAAATCCTCCTGTTTAGCAACCAGTCATCTGTAAAAAAGCTTGAGCTTACTGAATGCTCTACCACTAAACCACACTTTCATCATCCCTATCCTTGGCAATCAACTTGGGGAACACAATCTTTAACTCAAAATCACTAACTACATATGGATACTAAAACATCACTCAACTACTTTGCATCATGTGTGACTGCTACTAAGGGCTCTTCATACCTATACCTACTACTGTCATCAAAAGCTTGTTGCTGTGAAAGGTGGTGGACTTGCTTGAGTCTGGAGAAGAGATATCCTTGGGCATCTTGTGGTTTGCCACTAGTGTCTCTTCCTTGTCTTGCTCCACCATAAAAGGTTTATACACCTCATTTGAAAGTTAGTGGAATGTGGCTATTTCCAAGGCAGCTCCAACTCTACTCAATTTATGCTTAAGTCTCCATTGCCTCATTTGGATCATGTGAAGCTCTTCCACAAGCATTTCTTTCTTATCAATATTATCACTTTAATGAAATATTCAGTTTATATCAAAGTAAATACATATGTTGCAAAAAAGTAGAAAACAAATGTTAAAAGATTTTACATGCATGAACAGAGCTTGATTACCTTAATCTTCATTGCAAAATCAAATAGGCATTTGATTTCTTAACTATAGAACCTAATTGAACTGACTATGATTAGGTGTAAGATTTAAATAAAAATTTACATGTATTAATAATAGGTGTAACATATGTATGGAAGCTGTTAAAATTAAAAGAAGAATTTTAGCTTTATAGGGTTAGTTTTTATATAAAGGATTTGAATAAAAAATATTTATTAAAGTTAAATATTATACATGTTCAAAAATGGCATATTTATCTTTTCCAAAAAAATTTACTTTAAAACTTATATATTTACTTTATAAATATGTTTATAATTATATATAAATACAATTATTTAAATTTAAATTAATTCATGGGCTTTTATCCACTTTATTAATATTATTATATTTTTTTTCTTAAAATTTTAGCCATTTCTTTAATATAAGTCCAGAAATAGCTATGAGATGAAAATTAGATTTCTACACTTCAAAACATTAAGGGAAAATGAATATATTTATATAAAATAAAAAATGAATTTAAGGGAAAAAATAGATCCAAATCCATCAATTTACAAACTGATAGTTTCCAGATGTTTATAATGGTTATTATGTAATTTTTTTCCTAGTACAACAAAATATACAATTATAGGCTATGATGATTGGTATAATTAGTCTTTTAAAGGTTATTTTACACATTATAAACATACTATGGAATTCTATGAATATTAAAATTTTCTACAAAATTATAAAAAAATTTCTTAGCTTTATTAGCAATGTATGTTTTTTTATCTATTTTAAATTATATTGACCAAAAAATTTATAAAGTAGATACTAATTTTTCATTTTTAAATATAAGACTAATCTAATTATATACCAATATATAAATATATTTATTCTACCCTTATAGGTTTTTAAAGTAAGCCAATATATTACTAATTACTTTACTTTGTATAGTAATGCTTGGTTTATTTATTTTGAATTGTCTTAAAATTATAAAATTTCATTTTTAAGATTAACAATGGAGACTATCACTATAAGTCTCCAAACCCACCCTCAATTTCTTCAAGCATTCTACTTTCTTATCCATATAATATAAATCATACCAAAGTTCTTCCTTTTGCAACTATGCCTCTCCTTTATTGCAATATTTATAATGTTCTATTGCTTTTAACACTTAAAAAGTGATTTTAGCTTTTTTTTCAAGATTTTGCTCTAGACATAGCAATAATGCTTAAAAGCACAAATAAATATTATTTTAGTGTCCCATATGCACATGTTATTTAAATGGCTCTATGGGTTTCCAAACTTTTATTAAACACTACTATAATTATCCAACAACTGATTTGCAATCTAATATGCACACTTGGATGTACAAGGAACTCAAGAAGAATTAAACATACAAGAATATTACTATTTATAGTAAGGAACATATATTAAAGTAAACTCTCCATCTATGAGTGTTAAATACAGTATATTTAGACCTACCTTCTAATGTGATTAATATTGGCTTCTTACACAACTATCATATATGTTATTCCAAAAAAATTATATAATAAAATAGTATTAGTTATAGATAATCAAAAGTGCAAAATACTTGAACACTTGATTCTAAGGTGCCTAATATGCATTTTTCTACTAAATGAAGAATCATTACATATTGTAACTTATATAATTATAAAGAATACAATAGTATAAGATATTGTAGGTGACAATACTAATTTATAATAAATTATAGATCAATAAACTAACACTATCATTAACAATCTAATATATGAAAGACTTTTTATTTTAAAAAAAGAGTATATAGGGATGCATTTAATATCCAATACACTCACCACTCTTCTACAAAATAATTGACAAATAATTGCCTTTTGTAGCATTTTGATTGGACAGATATATTTGTTGAGCCATTTCCACTGTTAAAACTTGGACCGGGGCATTTGAACAAGACCTGCCCAAACAATGCAGTAGGAAAGCCAGAGTTGAAGAACAAGGGCAATAACCAGATGGTCCTTATGGTGATGACTAGTATGAGCTCTTCAGAGGAAGAAAATGTTCTCTAGTTGGACAGTTGTGCCAATGTCCATTGCACCCCAGTATTTGCACTTTCAAGACTTACCAACCAGTTCTAGAGGGAGAAGGGGTTTTCACATGAGATCGACAACCCCTCAACATTGTTAGAGTTGGTACAATGGAGATTCACCTATGCAATGGTGAGATTATGGAGCTTCGACAAGTTTGTTCCCACACTCGTGAAACACTTCTTTTGGTTTGCAAGATAGCAAATTCTAGTTGGAAAGAGGATGAGATTATCTACACCAACAAGAGAGGAGTCAAGGTAGCATGAGGCCAGAGGTATGCTGGCAACTACAGACTCGACGCAACATTGGTAGTACCAAGAAATAGATTTTTTCAATGAGCTGGGAGACTCTTCAATGGTACCAGCGACTTGGTCATGCACACGAGGTAGCAATCCATGAAGTGGCTCGTGATCAAGCCATCTTCCATAGCTTCAAGTGATGGGAGAGAGCCTCAATTTTGTGAGGCTTGTAGCTTCAAACAGCAACACATCAATAGTCGTTTCCCAGTAAGGGCATTTGCTATAAGCCACTCAACCTCTAGAATTGGTGCACACAAATGTGTGTGGACCGATGCATGTTCAGTCATTGAGTAGAAAAGAAGTATTTTGTGACGTTTATAAATGATTATACTCAACTCATTACATAGTTGTGAAACTCATGATCCAGAAATTTGAGGTGGCAGAGAACTTTTGACTCTACAAGATTGCAGCAAAAACTGTGTGGCAAGGCGTACACTCAGGAGTGACCAAGGAGGCGAGTACCACTTAGGAAGCTGTGCGAGGAGTCTGGGATCCAGCAGTAGTACACAACTCCATACTCAACTCAACAAAATGGCATTGCTGAGAGTGAATTGCACCTTGGTCGAGACAGTAAGAGATGCTCATGCATGGAGGAACACTGCTCAGCTATTGGGCAGAGGTCTTGATAATCGAGAGCATTGGTGGAGAAGTTCCCTTCACCAGGTGGACAGGTTGGAGAGCCAATTTGAAGCATCTTCGAGTTTTTGGGTGTTTGGCATATGCACATGTTCCAGATTCACTTCAACACAAGCTAGAGGCAAAGAGTCGAGTGCATCATGGTAGAATATTGCTGATCCGGTTCACCAGGAAATTGTTGTGAGCTGTAATGTTCGGTTTAATGAAGTTGTTTTTTTACAAGGATCAATTTAAGGTGTAGGTTAATCCAGGGGCATATGTTTTACTCAAAGAGGAGTTGCTAGTGGTTTCTCAAGCCAGAGGACAAGCTACTGTCATAAGTTTTTACTATGACTCCTCTTTACTTTAGACGTTGACTGTTTGTTACTTATTGCACTATTTTAATAAGCCCTAGGTGTAGAAGAAATAGGCCCGCTTAGTGCACTTGGATATCTAGTGATGGTCTAGCTGGGTGTCATTAGGTATTTACAAGAAACTCTGGGCGAAGTTAGCACTTCCATCTAGAAAATTCTTACCCTGATTTTCCATGTCTTGGTTGGGTTAATGGCTAGTTCCGATGAGTTCGACATGTCGGATATGTTTAGAAATACCCTAGGTTTGACAGGTTAGGGTTTAGGGGTCGATGGATAACTCACCAAGTATATTCCCTCTTGGAATGAGATTCCGTGCCACGCCCACTTATGTAAACAGAAAAACAGGGGGGGGGGGGGGGGCGCTCTGTCACATAAATAAGGTAGAGTATGTAGGAGTGAGGGTTCCTGGGTTCATGACTGAGCTCGTTACTCTTCTCTTGGTGCAAGCTCTAGCTTGTGTCATCAAGGCACAACCCTCTGTGGTACGCCCTAACTTCCAGATGACAGGGGTACGTCCCACCTTCGAGGTAGCTCACCCTTAATGTTGGTGAATCCATGCCTGGAAGGTCTTGTCGGAATGCACATTCCAAAAGGCAGAGGTTGAGGCTTTCTCCAGCCTCCTCTCCACGTCAAGCTAGGTGTAGCACTCATGGTCAAGCAAGGCACATTCATGTCCTTGTCGAACTGTGGGTGTGGGATCTTGTTTAACAGGTTCACATTACCCAGTTCCTAAGGGTTCACTAAGGGGTTCTAGAGTTGGTATTTAGGAGCCATGTTTATGGCACTTGGTGCAACTCTTGAATCTAAGGGTTATGGCATGATAGCCCATATCGTGGAAGGCAGTGTCACATGGAGATGAGACACTGGGCTAGACGTCACACGATACAATGCCCGAGGCACGCCCTTTGGGGTTGTGTAATGGGTTTGTCACTAAGGGTTGGATACTCTAGCAAATAGGCATGTTTGTGCTCGCACTAGGGTGCTAAGCCTTGGGCATTTGCTCAAGGGAGGTTAAATCTTGTAACTAGGTGTGCTTAGGCACACTTGGCTAGGGGAGTGTTTCTCCTTAGAATCCAGGGGTTGAACAACCTAAGCTTATTAGCAGGAGCCTTTTTATGAAGCACTTGCAAGGTCATGTACTTAGGGTTATCCAAACCTAACCTTAGGGAGTTTGCTTAGTAGAACACTCATGTCCGCCTATGGCGCACACTCGTGTCCTCACTAAGTACTAGCCTTAGGTCTAGGGTATGACTTGGCCACCCAAACCCTTAGGGGTTAGTCGTGGTTCAGGGTACCCCTTGTCGCCCTAAAGGGTTGTACTCCCGGATGAGGGTGATTCCTCAAGGGTAGGTGACGATGCCTTAGCTCTGTCACGGGGGTATGTGCGAGACACATCTCCTTTGTGGGGTTAGGGCATGAGCCTGTCTAGGTCTACTAGATAGGATCCTAAAGTCTACTCGGGATATCCTTTAGGGTTCGGGAGATGGTCATTTAGGGAACTTAGGGTAGGACTCTAAGTCTTTTGCTTAAATAGGCATATGAGTTAGACTCTTGGAGTCATCTTGAAAGACTTAGTGTTGCTCACACAGGGAATTAACGCTGAAAGGCCACTTGGTGGCCACGTGTTAGCCCTTCGTGTTAAAACTCTGACAATTGGTAGCAGAGCTATTCTCTAGGTTAGTAGGACTGCCTAAAGTGTGGTGTGTTTTAAGGTTTAATTAGTTTGAAGTACTTTATCACTTTTGGCTAATATCTAAATTTTGCGTGGAGAGTTGGTCCTGAGATCTATAACTCTTCAGAGTACACCTACTTCATAAATGGGGGTGGGTTATGGACTCGAATGTCAAAGGTAACATTTGGAAGTCAACTTTCAAGTTGTATGCCAGGTTATTTTACCTTATGGTCCTCTAGGTTACTTTACTATTTACTTCTATAAGACATGGCATGTTAGTTTGTTCTGGCTTACAAACTAAGTCTTATGTGATATCCTAAGTCTACATTATTGGAAATTTTTCTTTTTCTTTAAAGGTGTTTGAATTTGGGATAACACATGATTTGGAAACAGACAGTGTCTATTGAGTTTTGGCTTAGGGCAAGATTCAATATCAAGTTCGACAATATTGTTCAAACGGGGAAAGGCTTATGTTAAATGTGCGTCTTTGACTTCGGGAGAAGGGGCATATTCAAACATAAGAATGAACACTACATTTTGACATAAAGTGTAAAATAAGCTCTCATTATAGTGCATGTTTCCGAGAGTGTAACTCTAGAAGGAGATTATGGTGTTGAACTTGTAATACAACGAAATGTCAATATAAAATATGATGAATATGTTAGCAGTTGGTTCGAAGATCCAATGTAATCAAAGTATTATGCCACGTTGTAAAAATGGGCATGATACGTGAAAATGGGAATATAAAATAAATTACTAATTAATACTTAAGTTTTAATTATTAATTAATCATTTAATTAATATGTAATTAAGCCTTAAATATTAATTAATTAATTAATTAATCCTTCAATAACCTTACTTAGTAAGGAATATTCCTAAAATATCTTAGAATATTCATATTATTCTAAAAATAGTTTACAATAATGAAGAAATACTATCAAACATAATTACAAATGAAATCATTTCTTATCAACATGTTAATTTTTTATAAATACTTTCTTCCTAACATACAAGAAATCTCCTCATTTTGTCTAAATCATCACTCTCCGGATTAATCAAATCATTTTGGTCAATATCTTGATGTTGTTGCCACCACTAACACTCTCACGAATGCAATTGGGAGTTGCCATCCTTGTTAATACATAAGATGTAATAAGACCAGGTCTGCATAAAGGCTCATCTAAAAATGACGTTCCTTAAGAATAATATTATAAAGCGCCCGGTTGCTATCCTTCATTTTATAAAATTCAAAATCACGAGAAAGAAAAGCTTCAGGAAATGTATGATACGGTGGATACTGCTCACAAAAATTTTCGAGATTCTTCTTTCTGAGGCACGTATCCAAGTAGTTCACTAGCTCATCCATGATATCGGTATCAGAATATGGATCGAAAGTGATTGGATGAATACAAGCAATGTTTTGGTTGAGCATAGCCTTCTGAGGAGAGTCGTCTACTACTAAGATATGTGCATTCTTCATTATCCTTAAGCGACTGATCTCCCCATGAGTCCCAATTATTCTTTCATTCTTGAAGAAGTATGGCTTGCTTTCCTTTCTTATATTGTGAAATTCGAGAGGTTTATAACACATTCGCTGGTCAAAAATCCAATCTTTACGAATCACCTCTTCTGCAACACTACAATGTTTCTTAAGCAAATTCAACAGCGGTGTTAAGTTATGAATCTGCATGCATGACCAAATCCCCACAAGCGCACCCATCTCCTTAAGCTTTTGAAAGAGACGATCCAACCCTGGACGAAAAATAATATCATATCGAAATTTACCATGACAAGGAATGAAATCTCCTTGTTTGATTTCTTTTTTCCTATCCTCGGGCCTTTGTCGATGAAGCAGAACACCATTGACATCCAACAACACAATATGGCCATGAGTAACATGAGATAGCGTTGCCTCTTGAATACTTTGCAAATCACTTGTTTGCTCCCTTTCACATTTATCCGTTGCCACTATCTCGTTGCCTATCCCTTCATCATTTAATTGTACATCATCCTTACAAGATTCAGATATTGCATGCGCTGAAGAAATTGATTTCGGAACTGAAGCCAATAAAAATGATGATGAAAAAACTGAAGTGGCCCCCATGGTAACGATGTTTTGAGCTGCATTATTATCCATTTCCTGCATGAACTCTGTCATTCTGACATGTGGCACAAGAAATTGTCGCCAAACCCCTCTCTTACCTCATGCAATGCTGAAAATCCATGTTCTCAATTGTTTCATTACATCTGCAAAATGATAATTAGCTGACCTTAAAATTATCAAGGTATATTATTTACCTTGTTAATGTGTGACCCATGTTTGAACTAAAAGCTTCATTAATCCTTGAGAATTTATTTTCTGTACAAATATAAACGAAATATACAAAAATGCCTTATGTTACACTCATTTACAACTATTCGTCACTCTAAGAATCATTAACAATTCTTCTTCGCTATTACCTTCTGAGTGAGGCGAAGAAGGTCTAAGCCGCTTGTGAGATGGTTCAAGATCTTCTGCATCTTCTATTGATGTTTCCATGGGTAATGGAGTGTGCGAATGTTCTGTACTCCTCGAGATAACTTCCGGTCTAATATCTGATTGAAGTTCGTCCTCAGACTCCGACATTGAACCAGATTCGTCTTCAGAGCTATCGCACTTATCTGGAGGGAACTTTCTCAAATACTCCTTTATGGATTCGTTGGGGTAGTCAGTTGAGAACCTATCTATCCACTTGTTCAGGTCCTCAACCATGGTCTTATCCTTTTCAACGGCAACACATGTATCCGAAGGTAACACTCCTTCAAGACGGACCCCCTAGTGCAGTAGTCAAAAACCCACGCATCACTGTGAGGACCCCTGATCAAGTTGACGATGCTCCGTGCCGCTTGACTTGTGATGTTTGGATAACGTACATTGCCGAATACGTCACTCTCCTATCGGTGTATCGGATGGAGGTTCAGGGCCGTTGGAGTGCAAACAGATGCCTGGCCAGTCATTTGGAAGTTTGAAATGTTTGGCGCATTCCTAACAACCAAGTGAACAACCGAATCAATGCACTTCGGATCAGCATCATTCATATAAAATCCTGTCCAACGATGTTTATTCCTCTTGGCAAAGGAGAAGGCAAAGGTATCGGTGACATGAGCAAGAATCAAGAAATAAATACCTGAAAAGTAGATATCAGTCAAGAGTGCAAGTATGAATTCAATAATAAATACCTTCTTTGTACATGCTTGCACGGCTAAGTTTCTCCACCAAATCCTCTAGTGTCCTGTCTGTCGAAGGATTTTTTGACACCCGCCGATCCATCACGAACAATTGAAACGGTTTCCTACAAGCAGTGATGGTACCCCATAAAGTCTCCGAATCCAACAACAAACATCTGTAGGGCTTGTCGTGATTCGTAGCATCCTCCTTTATAAGGTTCAACTCGGTTCTCCGCTGCTGAAGGACTGCCATAAGAGAAGGCGTCATCGCAATGTTCTCCTTTTTGGCGTTGGCGTGCAATAGATTCTTGCCCAGATCTTCCGATTGATTCACCCATTCGACAAGCATATCATCATTTGTCACATGCAAATATTTGCTGACCTCTTCGTATGTTGAAGCCGAGGTCCAACCCAGTTTGTGGCAGTGTATTCCCAACCACTCCTTGAAGTGCCTGACCGTCTTCAACTCCATTGCCTTGAGATGAAAAGGAGAGGTGGGCTGCTGTTGTTAATCTGTAATTTGCCATCAATCACCAAATCAGCCAAGACTTCCATCTCCTCCATCGTTGTTCCATTTAAAGGCTTCAACCATGTGAGCTTGAAATCGTTGTCTACATCCTTTATAGATTGAACAGACTTAGCCTTCGGCGTCTTACTGGGTTTCTTTGCAGACTTCTCTGAGGGCTCCACTTCACTTGTCTGCTTCTTCTTCAGTGTTCCTTTTGCAAAGGATTCCATAATCCCCAACCATTTGGCAAAGATCCTATCCTCGGGACAATCATCAAAAAGGATGTTTCCTTCCCGCCCACCTGGGCAAAATCAACTGCTACAATTTCTTCAACTCTCTGAGAAAAAAGACAGATTAATATACCGGCGAGATAAATCCCGCCCAAACAATTTGCTTACCCGGTAGTCCGCAGATTGTGTATTCCCTGCGGTAGCTCTTTGTGGTCGCTGAAGAGATTCCCACACGGCTCGCGTGTGTTTGAACTTCTCCCATATTTTGCTGTTGTAGTGGTTGGTGTCTGCAGCGTCCCATTCCGCCGATAACTTATGGTACTGCTCGATTGTGAGATTCGGCTTCGCTAAAAACGCCGATCTTTTCGTCAGCTTCTCACGGGTATGCTCGGAAAGTTTTGTTGCCATCGTTCCTTTGTTGTGTTCGTCGAGAAGTCGTTGGGCTGCCGTTATTGTGTGCTGGCCACTAATGATGTAGTACTTAACTGATTTTCTATTCTCCGTCTGAACCTTCCTCATTTGTTCCGGTGTTGTGATCCACACTTTGTCAGCGCCTTTGTTTCTCTCGTAGTATGCGCACAAAACAGCATTATGTGGAACGGTGTAAGAATTGTCGTCCTTCATCTTCTCCATGAGCTCAGCTACACGTTCCTGATTGAGTGGCCTGTAATTGAAGTTTGGGTTGACGCTGCAATACTTAACCCTACACTGGTAAATCCTATCATCCAACATCATTTCCTTGTGGCTTATTGCAGCATGGGATGCCACAGGTGCAGCTGACAAAACGACTAATGATTTTCTTCTACGATCCGAATCAACATGTGTGATCCCCGATTGATGCTGTTCTATGTTCTCGGCACACTCTTCCAGCTCCCGAAATTTGCTAAGCAAATTGAACGTGATCTGTAAAGAACCTGAGACCAAGCCACCCTCTCAATCTCCTTTATGATGTCGCTGTGTTCTTCTTCAATGTGAAGAGGGACGATTGCTCCACTTGTGATTTTCTGTATTGTGAAGCAATATCTCCTGACAATACACCTACTCGATGAGTCTGAAGATCTTCGAAGTAGACATCCAATGGATCCCCTCCATAGATGGGCTTTCGTTGAGTTGAAGAAGAACTCCAAGGTCAACATCATTAGTGAACACGTGAACGTCATTATCCACAAGTCGACAAAACCACCCGAAATTAATGTTGTAACTGGCGACCTCTGGATCCGAGAACGTGACATTGGATGGAACAAGGCATATGTGTCGAGCATCGTTCAATCTGGGTTCAGCATGCTTTCGGATGCTTGACTAGCACACCCACTTTCCATTGTTTTGCTTGTCCATGGATGTGACAGAGGTTAGTTTGACAGCAACCATGGTTGTTCCAATGCGCTTCCCGTTTAGTTTGAAATATGGCCAAGTTGATTCCAGAATCCCCCTGCCCATCTCTTCTCCTGCTCTCGTCTTTAATGTCACCTCAATTCCACATCTGAATACAAAAATGATTAGTTCAAGCACATATCCGAGTATAACAGATTTTATTTTAATTCTTACCCAGAATTTGACGACGACTCCATACTAATGACTCGATCTCCTTGTTTAATTAAATCGTCCTTCTGCAAAATAATACACTATGAATACAAATCATATAAAAACGCACACACACTTGTATAAACCCGAATATACAAAAATAATACACAAGAGAAGTGGACGAATTAACTGTCCAAAAGCTCACTTGTTCAGGCAGGCCAATGGCAGCGAGATAATCCCGCCCGATTCCGTGCAGGGCATGCGTACGCGGCGGGATTAATCCCGCCGCCCAGGCCCTTCACTCGGGCCTTAGTCGGCGAGATTAATCCCGCCACCGAGTGGTTAATTATATAGCGGCGGGATTAATCCCGCCGCTACAACACGTCTCACCATATAGTGGCGGGATTAATCCCGCTGCTACACACACACACACACATATATATATATATGTATATGTGTGTGTAGGAGAGTGCGTGTGTGTGCCAGAGATAGTCAAATCAGATAAAATTATACAGATACACACACACACACATATATATGTATATGTATATGTATATACGTGTGTGTGTGCGAGAGATAGATAATAAATAAAAATTATACAAATACTGGTACACATAATATATGTATGTATACATAGGTATATATATATATTGTGTGTATATGTATATCGTGTGTATGCGTGTGTGAGACAAATAAATCATACAGATAAACAAACACACACACACACACATATATATATACAGGAGTGTGCGTGTGTGTGCGAGAGATACAATTAACAAATCAATAAAATTATACAGATACACACACACACACATATATATAGATAAATAAATAGAATATATATATATATATCTGTGTGTGTGTATATGTATATATATATCTGTGTGTGTGTATATGTATACGAGTGTGCGTGTGTGCGAGAGATAGAGATCTATAGAGAAGAGAGAGAGAGAAGGAGATATATATATATATATATATAATATATAATATAATATATATATATATATATATATATATATATCTGTGTGTGTATATGTATACGAGTGTGCGTGTATGTGCAAAAGATAGAGATCTATAGAGAAGAGAGAGAGAAAAGGAGATATATATATATATAATATATACATATATATATATATATATATATATATATATATATATATATATATCTGTGTGTGTATATGTATACGAGTGTGCGTGTGTGTGCGAGAGATAGAGATCTAAATTATATTATTAAGATACACACACATATAAATATATATGTGAATAAAAATAAATAAATAAACTCAGAGTGTGCGTGTGAGAGAGAGAGAGATCTCACCTGTGTGAGAGAGAGAAGGAGATTTCCACGCTGCCGCCGCCGCCGCCTTACAAACCCTAAGAATATACTTAAACCCTAAAAGGAATAGAATATATATTAACCCTAATCGAATATTCCTTCTAAGAATATACTTAAACCCTAAAAGAATAAACTATAAATTCGCCCTAAACGATATTCTTTCATTATATTATCAGCGTGTGCGTGTGTGCGTGGGTGTATCACATACACCCCAAGAATAAATATCATGCAAGGGTTTAACACGTGTGTGTCCATGAGAGTGTTAAAGTTTCACATGCAGCGATACATATATACACACATAGTATTATACACATAGACATACATACATATTAGTACAATTAATTAAAGAGACAGAGTACAGGATCATGTATGGTGTGTATGTTTGAGAGAAGAGAGACAGTACATATTTACATGGATCATGCATGGTGTGTATGTATGAGAGAAGAGTGAGAGTGTTAACAAATTAAATTCATACACATTGGATATATTAGTACAACACGTGTATACACACAGACATACATACATATTACATGTGTAAATTCAATGTAGGGTTTAGGGTTTAGGGTTAGGATGGATCATGCATGGTGTTTATGTATGAGAGGAGTGAGTGTTATACACATATACATTATACATATTACATAATATTGTAACATCAGTACATATTATGGATCATGCATGGTGTGTATGTATGAGAGAAGAGACAGGCTACATATTATGGATCATGATCATGCATGGTGTGTATGTATGAGAGAAGGGATTATGCATGGTGACACTGTGTATGTATGAGAGAAGAGATAGAGTGTTAACAAATGAAAATCGTACACATTGCATATATTATATTAGTACACATATATACATACACACGTGTATACACACAGACATACATATATATTACATGTGTAAATTCAATGTGTTACATACACACACACTGAGTACATATAGATCATACATGCGTTGAACATGATGTTTTTCAATAAAGAAGCAACATATAATTTCTCAAGTTTGGTTTAGGGCAATGTGCATGTGTGTGCATATGTGTCTCTGTAAGTGCTTCTAATGCGTGTGCACATGTATATATAAATTTATGATTGTGTTTATATATAATATGTGCAAAACAAACATCGAATAATTAAGAAAATAATATTAATATACACACTATGAACATATTTTAAATTATACATAATAATATATGATTTTATCTAATATATAGCCATATATAGTTTTAATAATATATATTAATTTAATATTGATAATAAGGTTTAACACTAGAATATTCTTGAAATAATAACAAATTAATTGAGAAAATCCCATTAATATATACAAATGTAGAATAATTACTGAGATAATTAAGAATAAGACTAATTTAATTATGATAATCATGTTTAATATTGGAATATTCTTTAATATTAAGAAAATAACAAAGAATATCCATTAATAGTAGGAAATGTAAATTAATTACTCGAGTAATTAAGAAAATAATAATAATAAACAGACTATGAATATATTTTAAATGATACATAATAATATATCAATTTATTTATTGTATTAGTGTATATATATATAATATATAACTTAATAATATATACTTGAATATTAAGAATGTAGAATAATTACAAAAATTTCGTAATATTAAACAGCTTGAAGCACTTGAATGACATTAAATGCAATTTTAAAACACTCATTGGAATTGGAGAGTATATATGTCAGACTGTCGGTTATTTGTTTCAACTCATCTTAAATTTTCTTTTCTGTTATTTCAAAAATTTCGAATTTCTGACATAAGTATTCAGTCTGACATGTAAATTTGAAAATACATTTAATTTCCCACTCAAATTCAGATCTGGTTCTTTCTCCGGCAAGGGTTTCTTCATTTTCACTCTTCAGATTTTCTTTTTTTTCTTGTGATCAGCTCAGGAGCGACATTAAATTGGGTGCGCTATTGTTTATAGGAAAGCACGGCGCCTTCAGTGCTGTTTACAAGTAAGTATTATAAACAAATTTAGATATATTTATAAAGATTCACTCTCTTACATTCTCTCTTAAATTTTAGAATTTAGGGATTTAGGAATGCATTAGGATTACAATATATTCTGTTAGGGATTTATCCCGTTTAAATATACTTTTAACTTAATATTCTCGGTTAGCCGGGGCGGCGGGATTAATCCGGCCATTTTTTTTCGCCTCTTTGAAGAGGTGGCGGGATTAATCCCGCCACCATCTCTTTCATAGCTATGGCAGAATTAGTTCGGGCAATGCTTCTCCGCCTCTTAAAAAGAGCGGCGAGATTAATCCCGCCGATAACTCTCTCAACTGATAATGATTTACTTGAATTTATTAGAAAGAGTTGTCGGCGGGATTAATCTCGCCAACCATTTTAGGAGGCAGAGAAGGGGTGGCGGGATTAATCTCGCCACTACTTCCCTGTTTTAAATATTTGTGGGCAGAATTCATCCCGAATCTCTTTGAAATCATAGTTTCGGAGAGAGTTGTGGGCGGGATTAATCCCGCCGCTTATTCCCCGTCGTCAGAGTTGTGGGCGGGATTAATCCCGCCGCCTATTCTCCGTCGTCAGTGTTGTGGGCGGGATTAATCCCGCCCCCTCTTCCTCGTCGGAGGAATTTGCGGCGGGATTAATCCCGCCGACTTCCTCATCGGAGGAGCCGCGGCGGATTAATCCCGCCGCTCTCTCCGAGGAGTCGCGCGGGATTAATCCCGCCGACTCTCTCCGATGGGGTAGAGTCGCGGCGGGATTAATCCCGCCGACTCACTCTGGGGTAGAGTCGCGGCGGGATTAATCCCGCCCATCAGTTATATTAATAAAGCATGAGATATTATTTTTATATATAATTATGTATTATTGCACATGCATATTATTAAGCAACTGCAGTTATGATTTCTTAGAAATATTGCATAAACAGATATCATAAATAACACAATTATTTATGTGCAGGACAATATGTATAATACTGGAGATAAAGTATGTCTTCTTCGGAACAACGAGATAGTTGGCACTGGAACTGTGGAAGTTCGAGATGATAATGCATCATGTCACAATATTGCCCAAGGATCTTGTGTGTACGTATGGGTGAACACCATTTTCAAGCATGTTGAGGTTCCTGGAATGGAATTTGAGGAGGGTTCTCCTGTATTGTGGAATTTGGATGAAGTCAAGGCTGACACAGAATATACAGAGGTCACAAATAAACAGTAGCACGAGTTTCCAGATGATGGCTTGCCTGCTGTGATGGATGAGGTGATTCTCTTTCTTCATGAGATTGAGGTTGGGAGAGGCATCATCACATCTATAAATTCAATGGAAGCAGTGTCAGAGAAACTAGGGTCGACTTCGTGGATGTAGTTGTGACACGAGGTTTACCTAATGGCACTTTGCATCCTGGATCCCTCGTGAGGTGGCGAACATCTGAATTAAGACGGCAAGATGGTTCACATTATTCTGGGTTGATTTCAATAATAACAACCCGGAAAGAACAACTCATATTTAAAGAGGTTCCTTGCATTGGTCCTATTATAAGAAAAAGGCGATTCATGGGTTGCAGATCTTCCCTACATGTTTCAGCAAGAGGATGAAGATGGATCCTACATCTTCCGAAAGTGTTACAAGCATTTCCACGATTGACTGCTGCAAGAAAGTTTATCAGATGGCAGACCGGAATGAAATACCCAATGTAGACATGTCTTTTGTACGCTCACCTTAAAAGCAAAGGCATGAGTTTGTATATGTTGCACTAACTTGGTGTATTGATGGAATGGCTTCGGACACAGGTTATCAGAGTACATCCATGGTATTTAATAAGGTGGCCATCTGCTTTAAAGCTTGGTACAGTATATATGGGATCAAGACCACGTCTCTACCGTCGGAGGGGATGAGTGGTTAGATGGAGCGCAAACCTCAGTACATGGGAACACTGGCTTGGTCAAAACCCGCTCTCACATTATGGCAGCCATAGAGATACTCAAGGCTTTTGTGGAAGCAAATGCAGACAGGATGCCTCACAAATGCCGAACCACAAATGCAGGGTCAGGGAAAATCTCAAGGTTTTGCCTTTGATCTACACTCAATTGAAGCTGTGTGAACATGTGAACAAGTGCCTCAACTTGATGGGGCTGCAAGCAATCTGCACTGGTACCTTCAACAACATATGGAATACTCATTTTAAGAATGTGGAGATTGCAAAACACTCTAGCTTTTCCAAGTGTGACACTTGTACATTATTGAAGGTTGCAGAGGCTTGTGCAAAACCTTGGTGGAGATCACTGCCATTCAAAAGAAGATGGAGGCCCACATGATTGCACAACAAACTTGCCGGTCTCAGTACTATGCACACCGCATGCTTTCTGTGTCACGCCCAGAGTACCTGTGCTTGATCCATGACAAGATGGATCATTCAAAGACCAGCATTCCAAAGCTCGTTGCAACACCAAAGTGCCTTGGAAATGTCATGAAACTTCCGATTTCATTGACATGTGTGTTAACACATGGACACGGTTGTGAGTCATATGGACACTTTTCACTTCCACATTGGTCTAACGACTCCAATTTCACTATTGGGTCGTTGGCCATGTGTTTTAGAAACCTTGAAGCCCACTCACAGACAAGTCCTATCGGTGATCTCAAAGTGAAGAAACAACACCTTCAACCTTTACATAATGCTCTCATGAACACGTCTGCACTTGAGGCTACTTGGGAATATGAGAGGCATTGTCAGCAACCTGCACAAAAAACAAATGGCCCTGTTGAGAGTTCAGGTTCAGTGGAGGGATCTAGCTCAAATAGTGTACATGTGTCCTCAACATCAAATAAGCTTCCTCGTCATTTGCTTTTACAGATGGATAATTGTGCAGGCGAGAACAAAAATAGGTAAATCATTTTACTTAAGGGTTTCTCAAGCTCATACTTACTTTATTTCTAGATATGTGCTAGCATACTTGTCAATGCTTGTTGCCAAAGGTGTGTTTGAAACAATCATGCTCAGTTTTCTTATGGTTGGTCACACTCATGAAGATATTGATGCGTTCTTCGGTAAGTGGTCTCCAACTCTACAAAAAAAGACAAGTGCACTTACCTTACGCAATGATGAATCTTTTTGAAAATTGCATCTCCAAAAAAAGTTGTGCTTTGCTTGTGACTGAGGTGCCAGACTTCAAAAAATTTCTCAAGGAGTATATAAAGAGGGGAGTGATTCTTTAGTTGGTCACCTTGTGCAGCTACAATTCTTTTTCTCCATATGAGATGGTATACCTATTATGCAGTACAAGTTACGGCCATCAGAGTAGGAGTGGTTACCGAAAGAGGGGTTAATGCTCTTCAAAAGTGGAGAGAATGGAAAGCCACTTCTCCCAGAAGGACAACCAGACCCTATTCCATTGAGTGCCCAGCTCAAGGAACAAGAGGTTATTATTGATGGCATCAAAAAATATGTGGCATGGGTTTAAAAATCGATGCCAAAGAATTCTGATAAGGCAACTGGTTACTCAGAACTATATAAGCATGTGGTTGACTATTGGGAGACAGTTGTTTGAGAGTTGGAAGGGCCTACTGTCACAAATACAGAATTGCAACACCCTTTTTGGCCTAAAACAAGATGGCGAGAGGAGATTGAAATGACATCACTGAGCACAGACGACATAGAAGCCAGTAGTGATGTGGAAGTGCAAGCCCCACACTTTGTTGGACAAAGGAACCAAAAACCTAAAGCATACTTTGATTGCTGCCAGGATCTTCAAAAACTAATGATGGTTCTCATTACTCCAGATGCGTCATATAATCAGCCTATTTGGATGGGTCAAATTATCGACACACCTGAAGTAATCACAAAAAATAGTATTGTTAAGGTTGCATGGTTCAAACCACAAAAAAGGCGACACGAGAAGGAGAGCGAAAGATATAATGGATGCCTAGAGAAACATGGTCTCCCAATCAAAAAGACCCAGCATTTTTATAAATGTTAAATCCATTCGATATGGGTGGATGTCAAGAAGCGTTGATAAAGTACGATTAACAAAACTGCAAGGGAATGTATGTTTTCTGAAGCTTAAAGCAATTACAAAATTATAAATATCATATATTTAATATTCATAATTATTTAAACTCTTTAATAATAATACCAAATTGTTTACTTAACTATATAAATTTAAAAAATGATATGGAAGATTGACTATATTATTATAGGATTTTATATATATATTATTACTACTACAAATTTTTAATTAATAATGTTATATTTAAATATTAATATTTTAATAACAACATCAAATTTATATAATGTACCTCTTATGCTCTTCCTTAATTGTTATATTAGGCAATATATTATATAATTTTACTTTCTACTTTTATAATGTTATTAATTTTTGTTTAATGAATGCTATAATTTATTAAAGGGTCGAATACAAAATAGAATATTTCTAAAGAATATTCTTTTTTAAATATATATTCTAAGAATATTCCTTTAATATTAAAAAATGCTAATTAAATAGCTAAAATTGCTAATTATTAGAAATGGGACTATAGCCATGTCCATTTTAGTTACAACTTGCATTATTGTCCGATGTTCGTAATATTTTGATGATGCTAGCTACAAGTAACATTAGGTGAAACAATTTACTAAGTTCAAGTCACCTGATTTGAACGAAGTACAATTTGAAATCTTAATTAATTGTAAGCACACACTTTATATTCAAGTTAGCTAGCTCGACTAACTTGATTATGAAGTTATCTCATGTAGGATCATAAGAATGGGATATAATAATAGATGTTGGCAGTAGACGGATTTAATGTTGCATCGCTATCAAGGCAGCTTTTGAGTAGATGGCATGATCTAGAGTAATGTTGAAAACATACGTTTATATTTTTAGTTTACTGAGTAATGAAAGACTTGCACAGTGAAGGCGTTCGACGCACACTTGTGCATTTTCATTGTTAACTCTTTAATCTTGAAATCTGTAACGTTGTTTGCAATGTGGGAATAAGCTCTTGAACAAGGGTGATTCCTTGGATAAAAAGAGTATGATTTGAGATTCTCCACATTATTTATCGACTAAGGAGACTTGCTAAGTTTGATAACTTATGTTGAGAACTCATCAATGAGTTAGTAAAAGTCGAATATACATTTTAAAGGTTTAAGTGCATGTACCTCCTTAAAATAGTCTGGAATTAGAAGTTGGTATTTGTTTTCAATATCGATTTCATTTTAGAGTTGAATACTTATTCAATAGATGGTTTCTTGATTTTGCATCATGGTCGCAAATGTGGGCACATAAAGAACAAATAAAGTATGTATCTTTAGCCCTTCGAAATATTAAAAAGTAAAACTTTTCTTATCTCAAAGTTGATGTGTTCCTTAGGTTCATTACAGGTTCTATCTCAAGGTCTGATGGTGTTCCTTGAGTTTAATTTAACATTCGTGAAAGTACGATATCGAGTTTTATGATTAGCTTAAGAAGTTGGTGTCTCTTCTTGATGATCATAGTTCATGGTTCCTAACATATGGTCCAATATCCGGTTCGAGAACATGAGGTTTTTTATCACCTCATCATTAAGATATTCATACGTTAGACTTTGGAAGGATTTGTGACAATCTTTCAAAATTAATTATAAATAACTTGTCAAAGTATGGTATGATATCTCTTCAATATTGAGTTTGGAGTGCTCAATATCGAAACTTGGATATATCACATGAAATGGTATTAACATTATATTTTCGTCTTAAAATTGAAGTTCGGTTCATGTAAACTAAGACCATGTCTATATTATAGTTGTAGCATTTCAATAAATTGATACAATTGTAAGGTTATATCCACTAGTATAACAACTAGTTGGTAAATTTAGGATTTGAACGTTAAAATGATCATTATCCGTTTGAGAGTATCAAATCAAAATTGCAACTGTTTATGGATTTAGGATTAGTTTGAAGTTGCTTGTTAAAAACACTAGTTGCTCGAATTAGTAAAAATGCTAGTATACGTTAATATAGTGTTAGGGGACATTTACATAATCAGTTTGAGAATTGGAAATAAATATAATGTTACAAAGACGTGCAATATTTTGAGTTCATGGAAATTCTTATTATGGAAACTAAGTTTTGAAATTTGGTATTTTAAAATTTAGTGAGATAAAGAGTTAGGAAGTATTGAACGGCATCTAGTATGATGTACGCTTTGGGGAATGAGTACAATGAGAGTGACAATTAAGAAACATGTTATCTAAAGGTCGTTGATTGAGGCACTAGAGATGGGTTGAATTTCTTGGTTTCCATAATTAGTTTGTAAGAAATTTATGTTAGCTTATTTGGTCCCTGGCCAATGTTATGAAATAGTACAAAGTTGGTTGCGAAAGACGAATGGTAGAGCTATCACACTTGGTTGTAGATTTGACTAAATTTGATTCCTATCAGGAATAAATTATGTAAATGACACACCAAGTGGATGGCATTTGGCAGGTTGGCATGACCTTATTGTATACATGTGTATAATCATGCGCCTTTGTGATCACCTCTGGCCAGATTGACATGTCTACAAAGAACAAGGTTTCACGAATAGTACTCTTGTATTGGAAAAGAGCTTGATTCCGATAAGATCATAGTTAGTCTGACGTAGCTATATACTAATGAGGGATAGGTATAGTAGCAAACCCTTATGTAAAGGGGTAATGGAAACACCGAGGGATATAGAAATGTGAGGCTATAATACCCTAACATGTGGAAATGTGAAAGCATTAAGAAACGAAAAGGCGTTTGGTCAAGCATTTGAGATTAACTCAAGCTACTTGTTATGTGTTAGACGACAGAGGTCATCAACAACGTTTAATATAAGGAATAAAATAAGCCTTTATTTCTTACGTTCCAAGTGTTAGAGGTTGAGGCCTATCTCTAATCTCCTCCTCCACGTCAACCTAAGAATAGCACTCACAATTAAGCAAGACATATTTATGTCCTTGTCCAACTGTGGATGTGGGATCTTGCCTAACATGTTCTCTTTACCATGGAGTTCTAAGTTAGCATTTGCGAGCCACAAACATGGCATCAGATGTAGATTTGGCTCTAAGGGGCTATGGCGAGATTGCCCACATCTATCACATGAACATGTGACATTAGATTAAACAACACACAGTACAATGCCTGATGCATGTCCTTTGGAGTTGTGTTAAGGGTTTAATAATGAGGGGTTAGATACTCTAAAAGTAAGTATGCTTGTGCTCGAATTAAGGTGTTAAGCTTGGGCGTCCACTTAAAGAAGGAGTTAGTTTCATAACCAAATGTGTTATTGGCAACTTTGCTAGGGGGTTACTCCTTATGATCCAAGGGTTGAACAACCTAAGCTCGTTATACAAAGAGCCCTTTCACGAAGCATTTGCAAGGTTGAGTACTTAGGGTTATCCAAATCTAGTAGCAAAAAACCGTCACATACAACACACACTTGTCTCACTAAATACTACCTAGGTTTAGGGTATGACCTGACCACTTAGACCTTTAGAGGTTAGTCGTGGTCAAGGTTTCCCTTGTTGCCCTAAAAGGTTATACTTCCCGTTAAAAACTCATTCACTTTCAGTCTCTCTCTCCTATGTGGCAAGATGATTGGGCCACCCCTCTCTACCATTTCTTTTCTTTCTTCCCATCTTTCCAGGAGTCTTTCTTTCTCTTCTTGAGCAAGGTGCGCACAATAAGTTTTTTATAAGGCCCTTTTAGAAAGTCCCAGCTACACATGCACATATTTTCAACTGAAATACAAGGCACTTTCAACAAACAAAGCATTTCATTATTTTGATTTGTATGAGAAAATTCAATTCTTATTAAGTGTAAGGCTTCTCACTCAACGAGCTTTTGTGTTTTCTCTTCTTAGGATTAGGAAAGAAGTGACTGCTACATCCACATTGGAACTTGGGCTTTCCTTTTTCCAGTGATTCTCTCAACCAATGGTTTGGCTCTTTTTAAAGAAGAACCAAATCCATCATAACGTTATGTAAACTCAGCTACTGGATGAAGAATTTTCCAACTATTTCCCTTTGAATGCTTCTAGCTTTTGCCGTGCCATTCGTATGTTCCCAAGAACCATGGTTATAAATGCTTCTTCATCTGGGGTACTATTTAGCAACCCATTATCTCTTCTTGTAAGTTTGCCTTTGTAGTTTTTGGCAAAGAATAAACTTGTGTCTAGCTTACAGGAATTTCTATGCAGCTTCAGGTTCTACATATGACATTTTTGGTTCCTAAAAAATAATAAAATAGTCAAACATAAAGAACCTACATATAATTAAAAAATTTAAAACCTGGTCGACTATGTCTAAATCAATTGCCTCAAAATCAATTTGAGATAAAAATGGCTTTCTTTTAAACTCTAACAACGTGTCTCTCAAAGTATAAATAGGCTTCGGTGACACGAATGGCATGTTGCTACTGCTGCTGCATGAATAGCACTTTTGCTTGATGTTTACAAAAGTTATTTTTGCTTGCCATGGGCAATCGCAGCATGTTGAGAACTCGCAATCACTTCCTAAACTGTAAATAAGGTAAGTGGTGAGCTTGTTGACGACTGAATGTAGGCTTTCCTAGGATCAACTTTGTCAAATCTCACAGCATCATTTGGTATGTGTGATGCTTTTAGTGTTGCACTATCGATTAGTTTCTTGAATTCAGGTTTCGAATGAAGCCATGATCCTTGCAAATGATGTGAACCAATATTTGCATGCACCTTTGTGGTAAGTTGGTGAAGTGCCTAATCCATCTCTATGATTCCGTGCATATTCTTCTCTGATGGAAAGTATAGCTTCATATTTGCATGAAATGCCTCGATTGAGCTATTTGTTCTTGTTTGCATGTGGGATTTGCGGGCTGCCAAAACCACATATCTACAATATATATATATATATATATATATATATATATAGTAAAAAGAGATTAATTATTAATAAATCTTACTAAACTTATTTTTTCATTCGTCTTGGAAATACTTAATAAAAGTTTTTTCAGCCTTGAAATCTTTTTCAAATTGTGGAATCAATCGGTTGATTTCGATATGCATCTCCTTTATATCATGAAAATTGTGATGGATGTGTGGTATATAATTTCTCCTAAACGTTTTCATCTTCATTCTAGTATCTCAAGATTTGACTTTTTCGAATAAGATGCTTAAGCTAATTTCTTCTTACGTGCCAAATGCACAATAAGATCTTATAATCAAATGTAGCTTTGTAAAGTAAAAGTAAGAACTATAAATAAAATAAAAATCAATTTACTTAGCATTTACTCGGCTCTGCATCATCAATCATGATCGTGTTCGGTTTCCAACATGGTTTCTCTAAAAGAACTCTTTCTTTCAAAGCTTCATCCATTGTTTTCATATGCTCTCCTTTCTCACTAGCTGTGAAAATCCAAGCCATTGAAATGCATTACCGTGATTATCAATGCTAAACACTGTATATAATGGAAACTATAAACTCAAAGTTATTAAACCAATTTAAATTATAAAAAAAATAATGTTTACCCTTGTAACGATTAGTTTCAAATGTTGCATCAATACTTAGCAAAGTGTTGCGTCCAAGATCAGTCATTTTCTTTAGTTGCCAAGTTGTTTGAACACCAACAGTAAAAGGGTCTGTCTGATAGAAGAAAACCTTCTCTGGATTTGTTGTCTTCCAAATTCGGACACTTTGTGCATTTTTCATGTTGTCGATACATATAGAGCGCATACTTACGATATAGATTGTTGATGTCCTACTTTGTCATAAAATCATCTCTCTCTCAAGTATCTCCTGCTAACTTACTCCTTTGTACCATCTCTATATGTTGATTATAAATCTAATCTGGTGTTGGATCATGTGGATCACCCAATGTCGAATCACAAAAGAGAGCTTTTGAGGAAAGAGTGATTTTCCTCCAACTGTAGGATCAAAGTGACCATGACAAGGAACTCCATCCTTTCAGAATGCTCTCTGTGATGGTAAGTAGTCTGCAATAAGCAGGCCACTTATAAAACTATATTAATAGAGAATTGCAAAGGCAGTCCCGCTTATTAGAAACTCTACGCGGTCTTTTCTTAAGTCCAGAGGTTGATGCAATATGAAGTGGTTAGAAGAGTGTCGTGAATCTTCTTTACCATATTCACACCATTATTTGTAAATTAAACAAATCAATAACCTATATATTAAAAAGAAATTAAAAAACAAACCATATCATCAATAAAAGCTTGTGGACTTTGGTTGTTTTCAAAGTTCGTGGGTCATTTTTCCTATGTAGAGTTTGCCAAAATTGAACACCTTCACCTTTTAAGCTCTCACCAGTTAAAAACTTATCAGCAATTGGTGCAACTGTTTCATCAGAAATTAACCTATTCCAATCAATATCAATAGCTGAAAAAATTAGATCTTGAAAACTCTTGTACTTCATCAATCCATGGTGGCACCTACATCAATCAAAATAATAATAAAACATTGTTACAAACATGAAATGTACCTCTGCTAGTTCATGCGCAGGCTTGCTTTTGGCTTGCCCAGGCATTTGGGCACATGTCGCTTCCATTTTTCTGGTTGTAGGCTTCAAACAGTTCTTTTATAAAGTAAAGAAGAAGCTGGAGAAGGGAGGGAGCCAATAGTACCTGGATCAGCTTAAAACATGTGCGTGCTTGTAAGAGGGGCTGGCCACTAGAGCACTAAACCTGTTAGCTTTAACTTGTGGGGATTACCCCTAAACCTATATTGTGTGCCCTGCCCCCGAGAAGGAAAGAGAAAGAGAGTTGGATGGGAAGAAAGAAACAGCTAGAATTAAAATAAATGGCAGAGGGTGATTTCTCAAGGGATAAGTGACAATGTTTTAAAGGGTATGTTTAAGATACCCTCTAAGTTTGGAAGGATTCATTATAGGGGACTTAGATATTGGGCATCTAAGTTATACTCTCAAGGTTGTTTTGAAAAACTTAGTGTTGCTCATACATGGCATTAATGTCGAATGGCCACTTGGTAGCTAAGTGTTACCACATGTTGGCCCTTCAAGTAAAAACTCTAACATTGGATTTGGACTGAGGCTCAAGTCATCACACTTGAGGCACCAATGTGACAACATCAACTCTAGTCCAAGTCCAAGGAGAGGTCAAAATCAGCACACAAGTTCCAATATAGGTTTGCATACCGTTTATGACTATGACTACAAATATGTATACGGCTAAGGAGTACCAAATTTGGCTCCAAAATAATAAGGCCAATTTTGGATTAATCATTAGCTTTGGCTTAAAGTTCATATTGCCAAGCTAGTATATAAGGGCACTCATAGCTAGGCATTCATTCCAATTCAACACTAGTTAGGAGCTAAGCCTTTTTCTATGTTGTTCTGACTTATAATAATCAAGTTCCAATCTCTTGTTCCACGGCTTGGTTCATAACAGTGGCATGTGTATTAGTTCTAATCTTGTTCCATGACTTGGTTTCTATAGTGGCATGTGTATTAGTTATGTTTTTAAATATTGTTTGCAAATAACATGTCCCAAACTGTGAAAACATTCTTTCCACTCCACCACTTCACAAATTAGGGTTACTTTGTCACCATGAGAGAAACTATGAACGTTTCCTTTTTTGACTCTTAAATTTCCCAATAAATATTAAATACTGTATTTATCAATGATATATTTGACTTTAAGATCATGCTTAATAAGCACATTGTGCACTCAAGAATCTGTTAGAATTAAAGGATGAATCCTATGAGTGTGACGAAGTTGCACCTTAAATCTCCCTTAAAAGAATATAAGATTCTTGGTCATGCAATTTTCGTTACAGTGATTTCATCTTTGTACAAAAATATAATTTCCCATATAATGCCAACCCAATCACAAACATAAACTTTGTACATTAATTTTCTTTTTCCTATTTTTGTCAATTATGCACGTTGTAACTAAAGTGGGCATGATACGTGAAAATGGGAATATAAAATAAATTACTAATTAATACTTAAGTTTTAATTATTAATTAATCATTTAATTAATATGTAATTAAGCCTTAAATATTAATTAATTAATTAATTAATCCTTCAATAACCTTACTTAGTAAGGAATATTCCTAAAATATCTTAGAATATTCATATTATTCTAAAAATAGTTTACAATTGAAGAAATACTATCAAACATAATTACAAATGAAATCATTTTCTTATCAACATGTTAATTTTTTATAAATACTTTCTTCCTATCATACAAAGAAATCTTCCTCATTTTGTCTAAATCATCACTCTCCGGATTAATCAAATCATTTTGGTCAATATCTTGATGTTGTTGCCACCACCTAACACTCTCACGAATGCAATTGGGAGTTGCCATCCTTGTTAATACATAAGATGTAATAAGAAGGTCTGCATAAAGGCTCATCTAAAAACTGACGTTCCTTAAGAATAATATTATAAAGCGCCCGGTTGCTATCCTTCATTTTATAAAATTCAAAATCACGAGAAAGAAAAGCTTCAGGAAATGTATGATACGGTGGATACTGCTCACAAAAATTTTCGAGATTCTTCTTTCTGAGGCACGTATCCAAGTAGTTCACTAGCTCATCCATGATATCGGTATCAGAATATGGATCGAAAGTGATTGGATGAATACAAGCAATGTTTTGGTTGAGCATAGCCTTCTGAGGAGAGTCGTCTACACTAATATGTGCATTCTTCATTATCCTTAAGCGACTGATCTCCCCATGAGTCCCAATTATTCTTTCATTCTTGAAGAAGTATGGCTTGCTTTCCTTTTTTATATTGTGAAATTCGAGAGGTTTATAACATATTCGCTGGTCAAAAATCCAATCTTTACGAATCACCTCTTCTGCAACACTACAATGTTTCTTAAGCAAATTCAACAGCGGTGTTAAGTTATGAATCTGCATGCATGACCAAATCCCCACAAGCGCACCCATCTCCTTAAGCTTTTGAAAGAGACGATCCAACCCTGGACGAAAAATAATATCATATCGAAATTTACCATGACAAGGAATGAAATCTCCTTGTTTGATTTCTTTTTTCCTATCCTCGGGCCTTTGTCGATGAAGCAGAACACCATTGACATCCAACAACACAATATGGCCATGAGTAACATGAGATAGCGTTGCCTCTTGAATACTTTGCAAATCACTTGTTTGCTCCCTTTCACATTTATCCGTTGCCACTATCTCGTTGCCTATCCCTTCATCATTTAATTGTACATCATCCTTACAAGATTCAGATATTGCATGCGCTGAAGAAATTGATTTCGGAACTGAAGCCAATAAAAATGATGATGAAAAAACTGAAGTGGCCCCATGGTAACGATGTTTTGAGCTGCATTATTATCCATTTCCTGCATGAACTCTGTCATTCTGACATGTGGCACAAGAAATTGTCGCCAAACCCCTCTCTTACCTCATGCAATGCTGAAAATCCATGTTCTCAATTGTTTCATTACATCTGCAAAATGATAATTAGCTGACCTTAAAATTATCAAGGTATATTATTTACCTTGTTAATGTGTGACCCATGTTTGAACTAAAAGCTTCATTAATCCTTGAGAATTTATTTTCTGTACAAATATAAACGAAATATACAAAAATGCCTTATGTTACACTCATTTACAACTATTCGTCACTCTAAGAACTCATTAACAATTCTTCTTCGCTATTACCTTCTGAGTGAGGCGAAGAAGGTCTAAGCCGCTTGTGAGATGGTTCAGATCTTCGTATCTTCTTGATGTTTCCATGGGTAATGGAGTGTGTGAATGTTCTGTACTCCTCGAGATAACTTCCGGTCTAATATCTGATTGAAGTTCGTCCTCAGACTCCGACATTGAACCAGATTCGTCTTCAGAGCTATCGCACTTATTGGAGGGAACTTTCTCAAATACTCCTTATGGTTTCGTTGGGGTAGTCAGTTGAGAACCTCTATCTATCCACTTGTTCAGGTCCTCAACCATGGTCTTATCCTTTTCAACGGCAAACACACATGTATCCCGAAGGTAACACTCCTTCAAGACGGACCCCCTAGTGCAGTAGTCAAAAACCCACGCATCACTGTGAGGACCCCTGATCAAGTTGACGATGCTCCGTGCCGCTTGACTTGTGATGTTTGGATAACGTACATTGCCGAATACGTCACTCTCACCTATCGGTGTATCGGATGGAGGTTCAGGGCCGTTGGAGTGCAAACAGATGCCTGGCCAGTCATTTGGAAGTTTGAAATTGTTTGGCGCATTCCTAACAACCAAGTGAACAACCGAATCAATGCACTTCGGATCAGCATCATTCATATAAAATCCTGTCCAACGATGTTTATTCCTCTTGGCAAAGGAGAAGGCAAAGGTATCGGTGACATGAGCAAGAATCAAGAAATAAATACCTGAAAACGTAGATATCAGTCAAGAGTGCAAGTATGAATTCAATAATAAATACCTTCTTTGTACATGCTTGCACGGCTAAGTTTCTCCACCAAATCCTCTAGTGTCCTGTCTGTCGAAGGATTTTTTGACACCGCCGATCCATCACGAACAATTGAAACGGTTTCCTACAAGCAGTGATGGTACCCCATAAAGTCTCCGAATCCAACAACAAACATCTGTAGGGCTTGTCGTGATTCGTAGCATCCTCCTTTATAAGGTTCAACTCGGTTCTCCGCTGCTGAAGGACTGCCATAAGAGAAGGCGTCATCGCAATGTTCTCCTTCTTGGCGTTGGCGTGCAATAGATTCTTGCCCAGATCTTCCGATTGATTCACCCATTCGACAAGCATATCATCATTTGTCACATGCAAATATTTGCTGACCTCTTCGTATGTTGAAGCCGTCCAACCCAGTTTGTGGCAGTGTATTCCCAACCACTCCTTGAAGTGCCTGACCGTCTTCAACTCCATTGCCTTGAGATGAAAAGGAGAGGTGGGCTGCTGTTGTTAATCTGTAATTTGCCATCAATCACCAAATCAGCCAAGACTTCCATCTCCTCCATCGTTGTTCCATTTAAAGGCTTCAACCATGTGAGCTTGAAATCGTTGTCTACATCCTTTATAGATTGAACAGACTTAGCCTTCGGCGTCTTACTGGGTTTCTTTGCAGACTTCTCTGAGGGCTCCACTTCACTTGTCTGCTTCTTCTTCAGTGTTCCTTTTGCAAAGGATTCCATAATCCCCAACCATTTGGCAAAGATCCTATCCTCGGGACAAGAAATCAACATCATCAAAAAGGATGTTTCCTTCCCGCCCACCTGGGCAAAATCAACTGCTACAATTTCTTCAACTCTCTGAGAAAAAAGACAGATTAATATACCGGCGAGATAAATCCCGCCCAAACAATTTGCTTACCCGGTAGTCGCAGATTGTGTATTCCCTGCGGTAGCTCTTTGTGGTCGCTGAAGAGATTCCCACACGGCTCGCGTGTGTTTGAACTTCTCCCATATTTTGCTGTTGTAGTGGTTGGTGTCTGCAGCGTCCCATTCCGCCGATAACTTATGGTACTGCTCGATTGTGAGATTCGGCTTGCTAAAAACGATCTTTTCGTCAGCTTCTCACGGGTATGCTCGGAAAGTTTTGTTGCCATCGTTCCTTTGTTGTGTTCGTCGAGAAGTCGTTGGGCTGCCGTTATTGTGTGCTGGCCACTAATGATGTAGTACTTAACTGATTTTCTATTCTCCGTCTGAACCTTCCTCATTTGTTCCGGTGTTGTGATCCACACTTTGTCAGCGCCTTTTTTCTCTCGTAGTATGCGCACAAAACAGCATTATGTGGAACGGTGTAAGAATTGTCGTCCTTCATCTTCTCCATGAGCTCAGCTACACGTTCCTGTTGAGTGGCCTGTAATTGAAGTTTGGGTTGACGCTGCAATACTTAACCCTACACTCGTAAATCCTATCATCCAACATCATTTCCTTGTGGCTTATTGCAGCATGGGATGCCACAGGTGCAGCTGACAAAACGACGATGATTTTCTTCTACGATCCGAATCAACATGTGTGATCCCGATTGATTGTTCTAATGTTCTCGGCACACTCTTCCAGCTCCCGAAATTTTCTAAGCAAATTGAACGTGATCTGTAAAGAACCTGAGACCAAGCCACCCTCTCAATCTCCTTTATGATGTCGCTGTGTTCTTCTTCAATGTGAAGAGGGACGATTGCTCCATTTGGATTTTCTGTATTGTGCAATATCTCTGAGAATACACCTACTCGATGAGTCTGAAGATCTTCGAAGTAGACATCCAGTTGGATCCCCTCCATAGATGGGCTTTCGTTGAGTTGAAGAAGAACTCCAGGTCAACATCATTAGTGAACACGTGAACGTCATTATCCACAAGTCGACAAAACCACCCGAAATTAATGTTGTAACTGCGACCTCTGGATCCGAGAACGTGACATTGGATGGAACAAGGCATATGTGTCGAGCATCGTTCAATCTGGGTTCACAGCATGCTTTCGGATGCTTGACTAGCACACCCACTTTCCATTGTTTTGCTTGTCCATGCGATGTGACAGAGGTTAGTTTGACAGCAACCATGGTTGTTCCAATGCGCTTCCCGTTTAGTTTGAAATATGGCCAAGTTGATTCCAGAATCCCCCTGCCCATCTCTTCTCCTGCTCTCGTCTTAATGTCACCTCAATTCCAATCTGAATACAAAAATGATTAGTTCAAGCACATATCCGAGTATAACAGATTTTATTTTAATTCTTACCCAGAATTTGACGACGACTCCATACTAATGACTCGATCTCCTTGTTTAATTAAATCGTCCTTCTGCAAAATAATACACTATGAATACAAATCATATAAAAACGCACACACACTTGTATAAACCCGAATATAAAAATAATACACAGAGAGAAGTAGACGGAATTAACTGTCCAAAGCTCACCTTTGTGCTAGTGCAAAAGAAAGATAACATTTCGTTTTAGAACCACCACAAATGTGAGCTCTGGACAGTTTTACATAGATTCCTAGCTTTTACTCGAAATATTATGATAAGATGATAAAAGTAAATAAAATGAGATATGCAACTTATATATACTAATACACATATATATTCACATGGAAGGTGCGGCGGGATTAATCTCGCCACCCTTCAATGCCTCCTGAAAGAGTGGGCGGGATTAATCTCGCCACCTTTCTGGAGGCCTTGAACGGGAGTGCGGAATTAATCTGCCACCCTTCTCGGTCTCAGAGAGAACTGGGCAGGATTTATTTGGACACCCCTTCAGTGACTCCAGAAAGGAGGCGGGATTAATCTCCCACCATGTAAGGATGGTGAAATGAATCTCGCCACCCTTCCCAGTCCTCTCCATTGGTATGTTGTAAACCTTCTACGTCTCAGACAGAAACGTTTGGGATTGGTCCAACTCACCAATGGAGGAAAAGGGAAGGGTGGCGGGATTCATTCCTCCAACAGGCATTGAACGGCGGGATTAATCGCCGCGAGGATCTAATATAGCGGCGAGATTCGCTCCGAGGGGCTAGCCATTGGATTAATCCCACCGCTACAACGTCTCACCATTAGCGGCGGATTAATCCGCCGCTACACACATATATGTATATATATATGTATATGTGTGTGTAGGAGAGTGCATGTGTGTGTCAGAGATAGACAAATCAGATAATTTAACTGATACACAACACAATATGTATATGTATATGTATATCGTATGTGTGTGCTAAATAATTAAATTATACAGATAAACACACACACACACATATATATGTATTGTTATATGTATATACAGGTGTGCATGTGTGTGCGAGAGATAGATAAATAAATAAAATTATACAGTACTGGTACACATTATATTGTATGTATTATGTACATAGGTATATATATATGTGTGTGTGTATATGTATATCGTGTGTATGCGTGTGTGAAACAAATAAATCATACAGATAAACAAACACACACACACACACACATATATATAATACAGAGTGTGCGTGTGTGCGAGAGATACAATTAACAAATCAATAAATTATACAGATACACACACACACACACACACACACACATGTGTGTGTGTGTGTGTGTGTGTGTGCTAGGAGTGTGCGTGTGTGTGCGAGAAATAAATAAATAAATAGAATTATACAGTCTGGTACACATAATATTGTATGTATATTATATGTTATAGGTATTATGTGTGTGTGTGTGTGTGTGTGTGTTGTGTGTGTGTGTGTGTCGTGAGTATGCGTGTGTGAGCGAAACAAATAAAATCATACAGATAAACAGGAGTGTGCGTGCGTGTGCAAGAGATTAAATTAATAAATTAATAAAATTATATCAGATACACAAACACAAACACACACAGAATAAATATATATTATATTATATATATATTATGTGTGTGTATATTGTATACGGAGTGTGGCGTGTGTGTGCGAGAGATAGAGCTCTAAATTATATTATTAAGATACACACACATATAAATATATATGTGAATAAAAATAAATAAATAAACTCAGGAGTGCACAGCGTGTGAGAGAGAGAGATCTCACCTGTGTGAAAGAGAAGAAGAAAATTTCACCGCCACCTTACGCTTGAAACCCTAGGAATATACCTAAACCCTAAAAAGAATAGAATATATATTAACCCTAATCGAATATTCCTTCTAAGAATATACTTAAACCCTAGAAAGAATAAACTACAGATTCGCCCTATACGAATATTCTTTCATTATATTATCAGCATGTGCGTGTGCGTTTCTCATACACACCCCAAGAATAAATATCATGCAGGGTTTAACATGTGTGTGTCCATGAGAGTGTTAAAGTTTCACGTGCAACGATACATATATACACACATAGTATTATACACATAGACATACATACATATTAGTACATATTAATATTAGAGAGACAAGTACATGATCATGTATGGTGTGTATGTATGAGAGAAGAGTGACAATACATATTATGGATCATGCATGGTGTGTATGTTTGAGAGAAGAGAGACAGTACATATATGGATCATGCATGGTGTGTATGTATGAGAGAAGAGAAAGAGTGTTAACAAATTAAATTCATACACATGTATATATATTAGTACACACATATACATACACATGTGTATACACACAAACATACATACATATTACATGTGTAAATTCAATGTGTTACATAGGGTTTAGGGTTTAGGGTTTAGGGTTAGGATGGATCATGCATGGTGTTTATGTATGAGAGGAGTGAGTGTTATATACAGATATACATTATACATATTACATAATATTGTAACATCAGTACATATTATGGATCATGCATGGTGTGTATGTAAGAGAGAGAGACAGGCTACATATTATGGATCATGATCATGCATGGTTGTATGTATGAGAGAAGGGATTATGCATGGTGACACTGTGTATGTATGAGAGAAGGGATTATGCATGGTGACACTGTGTATGTATGAGAGAAGAGATAGAGTGTTAACAAATGAAAACCGTACACATTGCATATATTAGTACACATATATACATACACACGTGTATACACACAATACATATATATTACATGTGTAAATTCAATGTGTTACATACACACAGATTGAGTACATATAGATCATACATGCGTTGAACATGATGTTTTTCAATAAAGAAGCAACATATAATTTCTCAAGTTTGGTTTAGGGCAATGTGCATGTGTGTGCATATGTGTCTTTGTAAGTGCTTCTAATGCGTGTGCACGTGTATATATAAATTTATATTGTGTTTATATATATGTGCAAAACAAACATCGAATAATTAAGAAAATAATATTAATAAACACACTATGAACATATTTTAAATTATACATAATAATATATGATTTTATCTAATATATAGCCATATATAGTTTTAATAATATATATTAATTTAATATTGATAATAAGGTTTAACATTGAATATTCTTGAAATAATAAGAAATTAATTGAGAAAATCCCATTAATATATACAAATGTAGATCAAGTACTGAAATAATTAACTAAATTAATTATGATAATCATGTTTAATATTGAATATTCTTGGAATAATAAGAAAATAATAAAGAATATCCATTAATATAAAGAAGATTAATTACTCAAGTAATTAAGAAAATGATATTAATATACACACTATGAACATATTTTAAATTATACATAATAATACATCATTTTATTAATATATAGTCATATATAGTTTTAATAATATATATTAATTTAATATGATAATAAGGTTTAACATAGGAATATTCTTGAAATAATAACAAATTAATTGAGAAAATCCCATTAATATATACAAATGTAGAATAATTACTGAATAATTAAGAATAAGACTAATTTAATTATGATAATCAGGTTTAATATTGGAATATTCTTTGAATATTAAGAAAATAATAAAGAATATCCCATTAATAGTAGGAAATGTAAATTAATTACTCGAGTAATTAAGAAAATAATAATATAAAAACTATGAATATATTTTAAATGATACATAATAATATATCAATTTATTTATTGTATTAGTGTATATATATATATATAAATTAATAATATATACTTGAATATTAAGAATGTAGAATAATTACAAAAATTTCGTAATATTAAACAGCTTGAAGCACTTGAATACATTAAATGCAATTTTAAAACACTCATTGGAATTGGAGAGTATATATGTCAGACTGTCGGTTATTTGTTTCAACTCATCTTAAATTTTCTTTTCTGTTATTTCAAAAATTTCGAATTTCTGACATAAGTATTGTCGTCTGACATGTAAATTTGAAAAATGCCCACTCAAATTCAGATCTGGTTCTTTCTCCGGCAAGGGTTTCTTCATTTCTTTATTTTTCACTCTTCAGATTTTCTTTTTTCTTCTTAGTGATCAGCTCAGGAGCGACATTAAATTGGGTGCGCTATTGTTTATAGGAAAGCACGGCGCCTTCAGTGCTGTTTACAAGTAAGTATTATAAACAAATTTATATATTTATAAAGATTCACTCTCTTACATTCTCTCTTAAATTTTAGAATTTAGGGATTTAGGAATGCATTAGGATTACAATATATTCTGTTAGGGATTTATCCCGTTTAAATATACTTTAACTTAATATTCTCGGTTAGCCGGGGCGGCGGATTAATCCGGCCATTTTTTTTCGCCTCTTTGAAGAGGTGGCGGGATTAATCCCGCCACCATCTCTTTCATAGCTATGGCAGAATTAGTTCGGGCAATGCTTCTCCGCCTCTTAAAAAGAGCGGCGGATTAATCCCGCCATAACTCTCTCAACTGATAAGATTTACTTGAATTTATTAAAGAGAGTTGTCGGATTAATCTCGCCAACCATTTTAGGAGGCAGAGAAGGGGTGGCGGGATTAATCTCGCCACACTTCCCTGTTTTAAATATTTGTGGGCAGGATTCATCCCGAATCTCTTTGAAATCATAGTTTCGGAGAGAGTTGTGGGCGGGATTAATCCCCCGCTTATTCCCCGTCGTCAGAGTTGTGGGCGGGATTAATCCCGCCGCCTATTCTCCTCTCAGTGTTGTGGGCGGGATTAATCCCGCCCCCTCTTCCTCGTCGGAGGAATTTGCGGCGGATTAATCCCGCCGACTCTCTCCCGAGGAAGTCCGGCGGCGGGATTAATCCCGCCCTCTCTCGGGGGAGTCGCGGCGGGATTAATCCCGCCGCCTTCTCCGAGGGAGAGTCGGCGGGATTAATCCCGCCGACTCTCTCCGATGGGGTAGAGTCGCGGCGGGATTAATCCCGCCCTCTTCCTCGTCGGAGGGAGTCGTGGGCGGGATTAATCCCGCCCATCAGTTTATTAATAAAGCATGAGATATTATCTTTATACATAATTATGTATTATTGCACATGCATATTATTAAGCAACCGCAGTTATGATTTCTTAGAAATATTGCATAAACAGATATCATAAATAACACAATTATTTATGTGCAGGACAATATGTATAATACTGGAGATAAAGTATGTCTTCTTCGGAACAACGAGATAGTTGGCACTGGAACTGTGGAAGTTCGAGATGATAATGCATCATGTCACAATATTGCCCAAGGATCTTGTGTGTACGTATGGGTGAACACCATTTTCAAGCATGTTGAGGTTCCGGAATGGAATTTGAGGAGGGTTCTCCTGTATTGTGGAATTTGGATGAAGTCAAGGCTGACAAGAATATACAGAGTCACAAACAAACAGTAGCACGAGTTTTCCAGATGATGGCTTGCCTGCTGTGATGGATGAGGTGATTCTCTTTCTTCATGAGATTGAGGTTGGGAGAGGCATCATCACAGCTATAAATCCAATGGAAGCAGTGTCAGAAGAGAAACTAGGGTCCGACTTCGTGGGTGTAGTTGTGACAGAGGTTTCACCTAATGGCACTTTGCATCCTGGATCCCTCGTGAGGTGGCGAACATCTGAATTAAGACGGCAAGATGGTTCAACATATTCTGGGTTGGATTTCAATAATAACAACCCGGAAGAACAACTCATATTTGAAGAGGTTCCTTGCATTGGTCCTATTGTGAAAAAGGCGATTCATGGGTTGCAGATCTTCCCCTGCAAGTTTCAGCAAGAGGGTGAAGATGGATCCTACATCTTCCGAAAGTGTTACGAGCATTTCCACGATTGACTGCTGCAAGAAGAAGTGTTGTCAGATGGCAGACCGGAATGAAATTACCCAATGTAGACATGTCTTTCGTACGCTCACCCAAAAGCAAAGGCATGAGTTTGTATATGCTGCACTAACTGGGTGTATTGATGGAATGGCCTCGGACACAGGTTATCAGAGTACATCCATGGTATTTAATAAGGTGGCCATCTGCTTCAAAGCTTGGTACAGTATATACGGGATCCCAAAGACCACGTTCTACCGTCGGAGGGATGAGTGGCTAGATGGAGCGCGAACCTCAGTACATGGGAACACTGGCTTGGTCAAAACCCGCTCTCACATTATGGCAGCCATAGAGATACTCAAGGCTTTTGTGGAAGCAAATGCAGACAGGATGCCTCACAAATGCCGAACCACAAATGCAGGGGTCAGGGAAAATCTCAAGGTTTTGCCTTCAATCTACACTCAATTGAAGCTGTGTGAACATGTGAACAAGTGCCTCAGCTTGATGGGGCTGCAAGCAATCTGCACTGGTACCTTCAACAACATATGGAATACTCATTTTAAGGATGTGGAGATTGCAAAACACTCTAGCTTTTCCAAGTGTGACACTTGTACATCATTGAAGGCTGCAGAGGCTTGTGCAAAAACCTTGGTGGAGATCACTGCCATTCAAAAGAAGATGGAGGCCCACATGATTGCACAACAAACTTGCCGGTCTCAGTACTATGCACACCGCATGCTTTCTGTGTCACGCCCATCAGAGTACCTGTGCTTGATCCATGACAAGATGGATCATTCAAAGACCAGCATTCCAAAGCTCGTTGCAACACCAAAGTGCCTTGGAAATGTCATGAAACTTCCGATTTCATTGACAGTGTGCTAACACATGGACACGGTTGTGAGTCATATGGACACTTTTCACTTCCACATTGGTCTAGCGACTCCAATTTCACTATTGGGTCGTTGGCCATGTGTTTCAGAAACCTTGAAGCCCACTCACAGACAAGTCCTATCAGTGATCTCAAAGTGAAGAAACAACACCTTCAACCTTTACATAATGCTCTCATGAACACGTCTGCACTTGAGGCTACTTGGGAATATGAGAGGCATTGTCAGCAGCCTGCACAAAAAACAGATGGCCCTGTTGAGAGTTCAGGTTCAGTGGAGGGATCTAGCTCAAATAGTGTACATGTGTCCTCAACATCAAATAAGCTTCCTCGTCATTTGCTTTTACAGATGGATAATTGTGCAGGCGAGAACAAAAATAGGTAAATCATTTTACTTAAGGGTTTCTCAAGCTCATACTTACTTTTATTTTCTAGATATGTGCTAGCATACTTGTCAATGCTTGTTGCCAAAGGTGTGTTTGAAACAATCACGCTCAGTTTTCTTATGGTTGGTCACACTCATGAAGATATTGATGCGTTCTTCAGCAAGGTCTCCAACTCTACAAAAAGGACAAGTGCACTTACCTTACCGCATATGATGAATCTTTTTGAAAATTGCATCTCCAAAAAAAGTTGTGCTTTGCTTGTGACTGAGGTGCCAGACTTCAAAAAATTTCTCAAGGAGTATATAAAAGAGGGGAGTGATTCTTTAGTTGGTCACCTTGTGCCGCTACAATTCTTTTTCTCCATACGAGATGGTATACCTATTATGCAGTACAAGTTACGGCCATCAGAGCAGAGTGGTTACCGAAAGAGGGTTAATGCTCTTCAAAAATGTTCAAAGTGGAGAGAATGGAAAGCCACTTCTCCCAGAAGGACAACCAGACCCTATTCCATTGAGTGCCCAGCTCAAGGAACAAGAGGTTATTATTGATGGCATCAAAAAATATGTGGCATGGGTTCAAAAATCGATGCCAAAGAATTCTGATAAGGCAACTGGTTACTCAGAACTATATAAGCATGTGGTTGACTATTGGGAGACTGTTGTTCGAGAGTTGGAAGGGCCTACTGTCACAAGTACAGAATTGCAACACCCTTTTTGGCCTAAAACAAGGTGGCGAGAGGAGATTGAAATGACATCACTGAGCACAGACGACATAGAAGCCAGTAGTGATGTGGAAGTGCAAACCCCACACTTTGTTGGACAAAGGAACCAAAAACCTAAAGCATACTTTGATTGCTGCCAGGATCTTCAAAAACTAATGATGGTTCTCATTACTCCAGATGCGTCATATAATCAGCCTATTTGGATGGGTCAAATTATCGACACACCTGAAGTAATCACAAAAAATAGTATTGTTAAGGTTGCATGGTTCAAACCACAAAAAAGGCGACACGAGAAGGAGAGCGAAAGATATAATGGATGCCTAGAGAAAACATGGTCTCCCAATCAAAAAGACCCAGCATGTTTTATAAATGTTAAATCCATTCGATATGGGTGGATGTCAAGAAGCGTTGATAAAGTCACGATTAACAAAACTGCAAGGGAATGTATGTTTTCTGAAGCTTAAAGCAATTACAAAATTATAAAATATCATATATTTAATATTCATAATTATTATAAACTCTTTAATAATAGTACCAAATTGTTTACTTAACTATATAAATTTAAAAAAATATGGAAGATTGACTATATTATTATAGGATTTTATATATATATATATTACTACTACAAATTTTTAATTAATAATGTTATATTTAAATATTAATATTTTAATAACAACATCAATATTTATATAATGTACCTCTTATGCTCTTCCTTAATTGTTATATTAGGCAATATATTATATAATTTAATACCTTCTACTTTTATAATGTTATTAATTTTTGTTCAATGAATGCTATAATTTATTAAAGGGTCGAATACAAAATAGAATATTCTAAAGAATATTCTGTTTTCAAACATATATTCTAAAGAATATTCCTTTAATATTAGAAAAATGCTAATTAAATAGCTAAAATTGCTAATTATTAAGAAATGGGACTATAGCCATGTCCATTTTAGTTACAACATACATAATTGTATAAACACCAAATCATTATCATTTGAATTGCATCCAACTTGACTGAGCATTTCTTACAGATTTCTCAATGATTTTTATGAAAAGATCCTATGTATAATGAATTTTATAATAGATTTTGCCCTAAATTTTGCAACATATTTATGGGTGATCATTTGTGAGAATATAAGATTCTTGGTTGTGCCACCATGTGCGATTTTAGTTACTGATTCTGTGAGTGTTTGTGATTGTGTTTGTATGTGCTAATGGGGTTCCGCTATGGGTTCCGTCACTTTTGATTTGGAACTAACTTCAATCTTGCAACAGTTGAGCTTTAGCACAATAAAGAAAATCAAAGTAATTTTTTAATTATTGTTTCATAAGTACTAGACAAAAAAATTCAAAACAGGTACATGAGGCCTCGAGTAGCAAGGTTGCGCCACTATCATAGCCTTGCTAAGAGGTTGCACAATATAATGGAATGCTCAAACCAAACATGTTCTTCCATGAAGAGTATAATCCTTTCTTCTCCCATTTCATTCACAGTTTTGCAAGCCTGATGTATTTTTTCTTGATTATCTCCTTCTAGCCGATGATGAGACATGATGAGACGATCAAGCTCGCTGATGTACTTAAGCCATGGGAACTGCAGTGAAACACAGCAAATTACAAATTGAAAATATTTAGCTTCATCAAAATAATCATTCAAAATACATAATAATGTGTATTTACATGGTATAATTCTTTAATTTATTTATTTTGTATTAATACTTCTAACATTTTAAATATAACTATATATATTCATTTGTCATTTATACATAACATAGTATTAATATATTGTAGTGTTTACGCTTTAAAATGAAATTTAAGAATTAAATATAATTACACTATCAAGTCATATTTTCTAATAAACTATTATTTTGTGTAGAATATTGTGTCATTTACATGTTTTAGTGTGTGGAGAGCCTCTATATAGTTTTGTTGCCACAATAAATGAAATACACACTGTTATATATATTGTTATAAGAGATTGAAAATGGATGAAACTCCTGCTCAAAAATTGTATACATGCATATATATACTATATAACATATCATATATACTCATTATTTTAAATGACTATGAAATATAATTATTAATATATTTTCATGTTTCTACTTTTTAAAATAGATTTAAGTTAAAATAGTTAGTCAAAGAATCTATACCATTCTATTAAAGTATACCAGTATATGCAATCGATGCCAGCAATATTAATACTAATTTTAGAATATTAAATAGTTTCCTATAATTTTCTTTTAGTGAAGCATATATATATAATGTACTTTTTTACATCAATATTTTCTACTAGTACTTCCAACCCCCTTTCAAATTTACTTGTTGGCTAAGGGCACTACCAAATAGAAATAACGATTTAAATTATAAAATAAATTTTATAATTAAGATTAAGCTATTCAATTAACGGCTAATTAGGTCCGACTACTTAGGTTAAGTTATTATGAACTTAACCATTATTAAGTTTTTATAAAATGGCAAAGTTAATTTTTTTTCATCTCTCTTCATTCATTTATTTTTTCTTTTCTCTTTTATTATTATTAATTTTTTTCCTTTTTTTTAATCTTTTAATCTTTTTATTTTTTTATTTTTTATTTTTTCTTATTCTCAATGCCTTCAATAATGTTCATGTTCCGAGTGTTTCTAGCATGATAGATTTAGCTGTAGTTTTAAATAATAAATAATTAACTTTACAATTTTGTTTTCAAGTAGAATTAATTAAAAAGTTCAACTTTGTGTAGGTGTGAACATTCAAAATAAAAATGTAACGTTATGATACTACATAGTTAATCCATTTTGATATGTGGTTTTTAAATAATAACTTTACTTTTCCACGTATGTGAAAAGTAATATATTACTAGTGTATTAAAATGCAAACAAACATCAAAAATTATAATATGATGGTTAATTGGTAAATTTTTTGTCATGATATGTAGTATAAGTGTTTAGGAAGAATATTGTGAGCTAGGTTCAGTAGTAGAAATGATGAAGCTAAATTTGGTAAATGTAAAGAATGCAATAATTACAAGCAAGTGGGTTTTTGATGGGATAAAAAGAGGTATAAATAAGATGATTATATCTTTTCGATTCATTAAAAAATAGTGATTTTTTTTATTATTGTTGGTAATAAATGCTCAAAATGATAGTAAGATTAATTAAAATATATATTATTTAATTAACTTAAAGATCATGTAATAAATATATTAATTAAAAAAGTATTAAAATATTTTAAAATCTTAAGAATATTCTAAAGAATAATTTAACATGTCATGCCCTTCAATTTGAAAGGCAAATTGGTATAATAAAATTTATCAAATATTTAATATAACCATTATTTATTTTGATAAAAAAGCACGATGGTTTTAAAATAAGTGTCCTGATTACAAATGTTAACACATGATCACAATACCATTAGAAAAAACTGTTTTTAAGATGAATATTAAATTTTTGACCATTGGTTTTGTAAAAAAAAATATTTTTACTTTGTTCTAAAATGGAAATAAAGGTTGATTTATGACATTCTCTTTTAAAAGTTATAAATTTTATTACTTGCAACCCATATTTTACAAAAGTTAATATGTAAAAAATTTAAAATCCGTTCACAATCGAACTCCCTTTCAAATTCACTTGTTGGCTAAGGCACCACCAAATAGAAATAACGATTTAAATTATAAAATAAATTTAATAATTAAGATTAAGCTATATCAATTAACGGCTAATTAGGTCCGACTACTTAGGTTAAGTTATTACGAACTTAATCATTAATAAATTTTTATAAAATGGAAAGTTAAATTTTTTTTCATCTCTCTTCATTCATTTATTTTTCTTTCTCTTTTATTATTATTAATTTTTTCCTTTTTTTTAATCTTTTAATCTTTTAATTTTTTTTCTTATTCTCAATGCCTTTCAATAATGTTCATGTTCTTAGTGTTTCTAGCATGATAGATTTAGCTGTAGTTTTAAATAATAAATAATTAAACTTTACAATTTTGTTTTTAAGTAGAATTGATTAAAAAGGTTCAACTTTGTGATAGGGTGAACATTCATAAATGATAAATGATATATATAGTAATCCATTTGATACGTTTTTTTAAATAATAACTTTACTTTTCCATGTATGTTGAGAGTAATATATTACTAGTGTATTAAAATGCCATAGGAAAGAGCTATGGTTGAAACAAATCAAAAATTATAATATGATAGTTAATTGGTAAATTTTTGTCTTGATATATGTAATATAAGTGTTTAGGAAGAATAACCAGGTTCAGTAATGAAATTGATGAAACTAAATTTGGTAAATGTAAAGATAATAGAAGATGCATAGTTACAAGTTAGTGGGTTTTTAATAAGATAAAAAGACAGAACTCCTCTGGGTATCTGGGGTAATACTTTGGTAGCCCTGAATTACAGACAACAAATAATACATGCGTGTGCATTGATATACAACTTACATCTCCCATGTCCTTGAATCGGCCGCATGGAATAGGAATCCCTTCGTGATTCCCCTGCCTCAAGCATATGGTCCTGATCAGCCCCTTCAGCAGTGCAACTCGATACTCGCTTGCGCGCTGTTCCGGAGGAATCACAAGAGGTATGTTCAACTTAGCCCGTTTGGACCGTGTTACAGAACCTCCCGGCCTTCTACCCGACCAAGCTATGTTTCGGAGGAGATTTTTGCTAAATATGACAACAAGTGGAAGCATGGAGAGTTTGAAAACATGGATGAGTTTTTTATTATTTTGTATCCACAACAGTGCATCTGCGCAATCCCACGCAAAGTTCACGAGGGTCATGGAAATGCTGGATTGGAGGGATGGTATTCGGCGCGGCGACGAGGATTGGGTTCCTAACTTGGATTTATCGTGAGAATATGTTATAATAGTATAAAATTATCAATAATATATTTTTATTATGATAATTGATGAAATATATTATTACTTTAAAAAACAAATCAACCAAAATTTTTGAAATAAGCACACGTTGGAAGGGTTATAAAAAACACAATGTGTGTATGTGTCGGCGTGTGTGTGCATGTGTTTATGCTTGATCTTTAATATTTATTAAAGATATACTCAAGCAGAAAATAGTTTATTATTTATAAAAGAATGTAAGAAAAAAATTGGATTAATTAAATAACATATTCACTAAAAGTACATTAAAAATCAAATGCAATAAATTTAATATGAAAAACTTTTCCTCTCCTTTTCAAAAATTTAACTGTTCCAATGGCTAGGTTTTGAGGTCCGAAACATCAATTAATTAATAATTTATTATTTTAAAACAATAATAATATTATTTAATAAAATAATTAAATATTAATCTTATATATAAAAGTATCATAATGTAAAATATCATAGTATATTTATTAAGTTAACAAATATTTATTTTAAATTAAAAATTAATATAATATTTATTTTACTACATGGGAATAATTTCATTTTGATACTTTGAAGAAAATATTAAATATCTCTTGCTTATTTTGAATAAACTTTTTCTACGGTATATATTCTTGAAAATATGACTTATATATATATTACTTTGGTAGTTTCACATTTAAATAATTGATATGAACTTTCGTTTTTGGATCTTTAAAATAAATAAAATGAATTTATTGTGTAATGTTTGTAACCAAGTTGTATAAGTCATTAAGTATCATGACCAACCCACTTATCTGAAAGAATAATTGTATTTGGAGCATATATTAATACATAATATTAGTAAGTGTCTCTATATTCCTATTAACTAAAACATCCTTCCAAGGTTTTCAAACCTTATAAATATATAAAATTCAACTACCTAAATCATTGAGGTATTTTAAACAAGGAAATGTCATATAAAGGACATCTAATAATATTATCTAATTATATTTCTTTCCATTATTTTATTGGCTTGGTTGCTCTGAGTCTAAGGTGGAGCCTAAGTCCCTATTCAAATTTTACTTTCCCCTTATTAATAAATAACTTGGTAGACTTCTAATAATATGGTGTAACACTATAGTTTTCTAGTATAATGCAAATCCTCAAGGAATTGTTTTTTAATATTAATATAATGGCATAGAACCCCATGCCACAATAAGTACATTTTAATAATACATGCCATCTCAAGCTGTTTTCCAACTCTAATGACTATATAATAATCTTGGAATTTTATCATCTCTACACTATTGATTTGTTAGAAAAGTATAGCTTTTTAAAGTTCTTTCCTTGTACTAAATTATTTCACTTATCAATATAATATAGCTTTTGAATTTCCTTCTTTGTATCACATTATTTATTTATTTTCACTTGTCAATATAGTACAACTTTTAAATTTCCCTCTTTGTACTATATTAATTATTTTTTTTCACTTGTTAGAATTATAGAATTTTTGAATTTGGCATATTTAGGTTTTTCCATTATCTAAGGCACAAGTTCCACAAAGTAGTAAGGCTTTGGGTGTTAGATTTCATGACTACAAAGAGCAATTACAAATTTCCAAATAGCATTTATCTAAATGGTGATTTATATAAGTTTGCACATTCATTTCACCATTAAGATTAAATGGATATTGGAGCTTTTAATTTAAGTTTTTTGAATTAACTTTCAACATTATTTTGTGATGGTAAACCTTTATAAAATCCCTTGTTGAGTAGAATATGTTTTTCCTTATGTGGCTTTAGCATATGGCCTTGTACTAAAGGTATTCTTTATTTTTTTGCATAATTTTATTTCTTAACATTAGCCTTATGCTTAGATTTTGGAATTGTAATTTTCATGTTTATTGAATTTTATTTTTGTTTAAGATATAACTTTGTGCTAAGCTCCTTTTGGAGTGGTTTGATAAAATTAATTTTTCTTTATATGTAGCTTTATGCCAAGTTTGTTACTTTTACATTTGTTATGGAAAATGTTTTTTGCTCAATATATGCCTTCATACTAGGCTTTTTGTAGAGTTAATCTATGAATTTTTTTTTCTTAGCATATGGCTTTGTGCTAAGTTTTTCTTGGAGTTAATTTATGGAGATGTTTTTTGCTTAGCATATAATCTTACATTAAGATTTTTTTGAAGTCAATATATGAAATTTTGTTTATTAAGTGTATGGTCTCCCACCAAGCTCATTCTTGAGTAATTTTTTTAATATGCTTTTTGTTTAGCATATGGCTTCGTGCCAAACTCCTTTTATAGTGGGTTGTTAAAATATTTTTTACTTAATCTATGTTTCTCATGCCAAACTCCTTTTTATCCTAAGATTTTTTTGTGATTATTTTTTAAATTGCAATCTCCAAATTGCAACCTCTTTTATAATCTCCTTTCTCTTCATGATTGAGCTTTTCTTTTGTGGCCTCATATTAAGGTTAAATTCTAATATGCATTTTACAAAATCATTATATATATATATATATATATTGCATATAAATTTTTTTTCCTCATTATTAAATGTTTATGCCATACTTTTTGAACTAGTTAATATGGGATTTAAATCTGATCTTGATTTTTGTTTTTTTTTCAATTTCATGAAGGTAATATGATTCATATTAAAGTACATACAATCACTCATAACTATTAAAAAAGTAAAGTTTTTTTAATGTGCAATACATTTGCCATTATGTTTTTTTTATATAAAAATGATTTATAAATAACTAAAAGAAACAACTTGGGAGAATGGTCCATAGGGTTTAAATATATAAGGAAAAGGCTCATGAATGGAGTGCACCCTTTTTTTCCAATTTGGATATTAAAAATTAAATGTTTAGATAGTATTCAGCTAAGTGACTTTTTAAGAAGCTTAAACTCAAGAGTTAACATGCTTTTGTTTGCATACTTTAAATCTATAATAGTAATGTTATTCCAACAAAAAGCAAATTATTTATTGGAAAACTTTTTATTTGAAGGTAATTTCAACTTAGGAAAGGAAGTTATTCTTTTAGTTTTGATGGTGAATATGGTGGATCTCTAGGTTTTACAAAAAAAATGCAATGGGAATAACCATAAGTTTTGCTGTAAATATAAATGATCAATCCACCTTATTTAATCTATTGTGAAGTTAGTAGAAAAATTAAATTATTGTTACTAATAGGTTAGTTAATATTCTCAGTTTGAAGAATGTTTATATAATATTGATACTTGGTTAGGATTATCTCAATATCTATTAATGCAACTTTTTAATAATATTTGGCCATATTCTTTGTCTATTAGAGATTGTCATATATTATTTTTGGAAAATATATTTGTCTTCCAAAACCAAACATCTTTAACTACCTTAATAAAAAGAAGTAAAATAATTCATCAAAAATCCCAAAAAAGACAAAAGTAAAATTCAACTATATTTGTAATAATAGGTATTATAAATGCCATTTTTGTTTCAATAGTTAATTGTTATATTTTGAGATGTTATCATAAGCTAATCAAATGCACGTTGTAACTAAAGTGGGCATGATACGTGAAAATGGGAATATAAAATAAATTACTAATTAATACTTAAGTTTTAATTATTAATTAATCATTTAATTAATATGTAATTAAGCCTTAAATATTAATTAATTAATTAATTAATCCTTCAATAACCTTACTTAGTAAGGAATATTCCTAAAATATCTTAGAATATTCATATTATTCTAAAAATAGTTTACAATAATGAAGAAATACTATCAAACATAATTACAAATGAAATCATTTTCTTATCAACATGTTAATTTTTTTAAATACTTTCTTTCTATCATACAAAGAAATCTTTTCATTTTGTCTAAATCATCACTCTCCGGATTAATCAAATCATTTTGGTCAATATCTTGATGTTGTTGCCACCACTTAACACTCTCACGAATGCAATTGGGAGTTGCCATCCTTGTTAATACATAAGATGTGATAAGAGAAGGTCTGCATAAAGGCTCATCTAAAAACTGACGTTCCTTAAGAATAATATTATAAAGCGCCCGGTTGCTATCCTTCATTTTATAAAATTCAATATCACGAGAAAGAAAAGCTTCAGGAAATGTATGATACGGTGGATACTGCTCACAAAAATTTTCGAGATTCTTCTTTCTGAGGCACGTATCCAAGTAGTTCACTAGCTCATCCATGATATCGGTATCAGAATATGGATCGAAAGTGATTGGATGAATACAAGCAATGTTTTGGTTGAGCATAGCCTTCTGAGGAGAGTCGTCTACTACTAAGATGTGCATTCTTCATTATCCTTAAGCGACTGATCTCCCCATGAGTCCCAATTATTCTTTCATTCTTGAAGAAGTATGGCTTGCTTTCCTTTCTTATATTGTGAAATTCGAGAGGTTTATAACATATTCGCTGGTCAAAAATCCAATCTTTACGAATCACCTCTTCTGCAACACTACAATGTTTCTTAAGTAAACTCAACAGCGGTGTTAAGTTATGAATCTGCATGCATGACCAAATCCCCACAAGCGCACCCATCTCCTTAAGCTTTTGAAAGAGACGATCCAACCCTGGACGAAAAATAATATCATATCGAAATTTACCATGACAAGGAATGAAATCTCCTTGTTTGATTTCTTTTTTTTCTATCCTCGGGCCTTTGTCGATGAAGCAGAACACCATTGACATCCAACAACACAATATGGCCATGAGTAACATGAGATAGCGTTGCCTCTTGAATACTTTGCAAATCACTTGTTTGCTCCCTTTCACATTTATCCGTTGCCACTATTTCGTTGCCTATCCCTTCATCATTTAATTGTACATCATCCTTACAAGATTCAGATATTGCATGCGCTGAAGAAATTGATTTCGGAACTGAAGCCAATAAAAATGATGATGAAAAACTGAAGTGGCCCCCATGGTAACGATGTTTTGAGCTGCATTATTATCCATTTCCTGCATGAACTCTGTCATTCTGACATGTGGCACAAGAAATTGTCGCCAAACCCCTCTCTTACCTCATGGCAATGCTGAAAATCCATGTTCTCAATTATTTCATTACATCTGCAAAATGATAATTAGCTGACCTTAAAATTATCAAGGTATATTATTTACCTTGTTAATGTGTGACCCATGTTTGAACTAAAAGCTTCATTAATCCTTGAGAATTTATTTTCTGTACAAATATAAAAGAAATATACAAAAATGCCTTATGTTACACTCATTTACAACTATTCATCACTCTATCAATTCATTATCAATTCTTCTTCGCTATTACCTTCTGAATGAGGCGAAGAAGGTCTAAGCCGCTTGTGAGATGGTTCAAGATCTTCTGCATCTTCTATTGATGTTTCCATGGGTCCTGGAGTGTGCGAATGTTCTGTACTCCTCGAGATAACTTCCGGTCTAATATCTGATTGATGTTCGTTCTCAGACTCCGAGATTGAACCAGATTCACCTTCAGAGCTATCGCACTTATCTGGAGGGAACTTTCTCAAATACGCCTTTATGGATTCGTTGGGGTACTCAGTTGAGACCCAATCTATCCACTTGTTCAGGTCCTCAACCATGGTCTTATCCTTCTCAACGGCAAACACACATGTATGCCGAAGGTAACACTCCTTCAAGACGGACCCCCTAGTGCAGTAGTCAAAAACCCACGCATCACTGTGAGGACCCCTGATCAAGTTGACGATGCTCCGTGCCGCTTGACTTGTAATGTTTGGATAACGTACATTGCCGAATACGTCACTCATACCTATCGGTGTATCGGATGGAGGTTCAGGGCCGTTGGAGTGCAAACAGATGCCTGGCCAGTCATTTGGAAGCTTGAAATTGTTTGGCGCATTCCTAACAACCAAGTGAACAACAGTATCAATGCACTTGGGATTAGCATCGTTCATATAAAATCCTGTCCAACGATGTCTATTCTTCTTGGCGAAGGCGAAGGCAAAAGTATCGGTGACATGAGCAAGAATCAAGAAATAAATACCTGAAAAAGTAGGTATCAGTGAAGAGCGCAAGCATGAATTCAATAATAAATACCTTCTATGTATATGCTTGCACGGCTAAGTTTCTCCACCAGATCCTCTAGTGCCCTATCTGTCGAAAGATTTTTTGACACCCGCCGATCCATCACGAACAATTGAAACGGTTTCCTACAAGCAGTGATGTTACCCCATAAAGTCTCCGAATCTAACAACAAACATCTGTAGGGCTTGTCGTGATTCGTAGCATCCTCCTTTATAAGGTTCAATTCGGTTCTCCGCTGCTGAAGGACTGCCATAAGAGAAGGCGTCATCCCAATGTTCTCCTTTTTGGCGTTGGCGTGCAATAGATTCTTGCCTAGATCTTCCGATTGGTTCACCCATTCGACAAGCATATCATCGTTCGTCACATGCAAATATTTGCTACCTCTTCATATGTTGAAGTCGAGGTCCAACCCAGTTTGTGGCAGTGTATTCCCAACCACTCCTTGAAATGCCTGACCGTCTTCAACTCCATTGCCTTGAGATGAAAAGGAGAGGTTGGGCTGCTGTTATTAATTTGTAGTTTGCCATCGATCACCAAATCAGCCAAGACTTCCATCTCCTCCATCGTTGTTCCATTTAAAGGCTTCAACCATGTGAGCTTGAAATCGTTGTCTACATCCTTTGTAGATTGAACAGACTTAGCCTTCGGCGTCTTACTGGGTTTCTTTGCAGACTTTTCTGAGGGCTCCCCTTCACTTGTCTGCTTCTTCTTCAGTGTTCCTTTTGAAAAGGATTCCATAATCCCCAACCATTTGGCAAAGATCCTATCTTCGGGGCAAGAAATCAACATCATCAGAAAGGATGTTTCCTTCCCGCCCACCTGGGCAAAATCAACTGCTGCAATTTCTTCAACTCTCTGAGGAAAAAGACAGATTAATATACCGGCGAGATAAATCCCGCCCAAACAATTTGCTTACCCGGTATTCCGCAGATTGTGTATTCCCTGCGGTAGCTCTTTGTGGTCGCTGAAGAGATTCCCACACGGCTCGCGTGTGTTTAAACTTCTCCCATATTTTGCTGTTGTAGTGGTTGGTGTCGGCAGCGTCCCATTCCGCCGATAACTTATGGTACTGCTCGATTGTGAGATTCGGCTTAGCTAAAAACGCCGATCTTTTTGTCAGCTTCTCACGGGTATGCTCGGAAAGTTTTGTTGCCATCGTTCCTTTGTTGTGTTCATCGAGAAGTCGTTGGGCTGCCGTTATTGTGTGCTGGCCACTAATGATGTAGTACTTGATAGATGATGTACTCTCTCCGGCGAGGATGAGTCGGCGGGATTAATCCCGCCGGACTCCTTCCTCGTCGGAGGAGTCCGGCGGGATTAATCCCGCCGACTCTTCCTTGTCGGAGGGAGTCCGGCGGGATTAATCCCGCCGACTCTCTCCGAAGGGAGTCGGCGGCGGGATTAATCCCGCCGGACTCCCCCCGAGGAGGAGAGGCGGCGGGATTAATCCCGCCGGCTCTTCCTTGTCGGAGGAGTCCAAGGCGGGATTAATCCCGCCGACTCTCTCCGAAGGGGTTGAGTCGGCGGCGGGATTAATCCCGCCGACCGTTCCTCGTCGGAGGGATTCGTGGGCGGGATTAATCCCGCCCATCAGTTGTATTAATCAAACATGAGATATTATCTCTAAACATAATTATGTATTATTGCATATGCATATTATTAAGTAACCGTAATTCAGATTTCTTAAAAATTGCATAAACAGATATCATAAATAATACAATTATTTATGTGCAGGACAATATGTTTAATACTGGAGATAAAGTATGTCTTCTTCGGAACAACGAGATAGTTGGCACTGGAACTGTGGAAGTTCGAGATAATAATGCATCATGTCACAATATTTCCCAAGGATCTTGTGTGTACGTATGGGTGAACACCATTTTCAAGCATGTTGAGGTTCTGGGAATGGAATTTGAGGAGGGTTCTCCTGTATTGTGGAATTTGGATGAAGTCAAGGCTGACACAAAATGCAGAGTCACAAACAAATAGTAGCACGAGTTTACCAGATGATGGCTTGCCTGCTGTGATGGATGAGGTGATTCTCTTTCTTCGTGAGATTGAAGTCGGAAGAGGCATCATCACAGCTATAAATCCAATGGAAGCAGTGTCAGAAGAGAAACTAGGGTCCGACTTCGTGGGTGTAGTTGTGACAGAGGTTTCACCTAATGGCACATTGTATCCTGGATCCCTCGTGAGGTGGCGAACATCTGAATTAAGACGGCAAGATGGTTCAACATATTCTGGGTTGGATTTCAATAATAACAACCCGGAAGAACAACTCATATTTGAAGAGGTTCCTTGCATTGGTCCTATTGTAAGAAAAAGGCGATTCATGGGTTGTAGATCTTCCCCTGCAAGTTTCAGCAAGAGGGTAAAGATGGATCCTACATCTTCCGAAAGTGTTACGAGCATTTCCACGATTGACTGTTGCAAGAAGAAGTGTTGTCAGATGGCAGACCGGAATGAAATTACCCAATGTAGACATGTCTTTCGTATGCTCACCCAAAAGCAAAGGCATGAGTTTGTATATGCTGCACTAACTGGGTGTATTGATGGAATGGCCTCGGACACAGGTTATCAGAGTACATCCATGGTATTTAATAAGGTGGCCATCTGCTTCAAAGCTTGGTACAGTATATACGGGATCCCAAAGACCACGTTCTACCGTCGGAGGGATGAGTGGCTAGATGGAGCGCGAACCTCAGTTCATGGGAACACTGCTTGGTCAAAACCCGCTCTCACATCATGGCAGCCATAGAGATACTCAAGGCTTTTGTGGAAGCAAATGCAGACAGGATGCCTCACAAATGCCGAACCACAAATGCAGGGGTCAGGGAAAATCTCAAGGTTTTACCTTCAATCTACACTCAATTGAAACTGTGTGAACATGTGAACAAGTGCCTCAGTTTGATGGGGCTCCAAGCAATCTGCACTGGTACCTTCAACAACATATGGAATACTCATTTTAAGGATGTGGAGATTGCAAAACACTCTAGCTTTTCTAAGTGTGACACTTGTACATCATTGAAGGCTGCAGAGGCTTGTGCAAAAACCTTGGTGGAGATCACTACCATTCAAAGGATGGAGGCCCACATGATTGCACAACAAACTTGCCGGTCTCAGTACTATGCACACCGCATGCTTTCTGTGTCACGCCCATCAGAGTACCTGTGCTTGATCCATGACAAGATGGATCATTCAAAGACCAGCATTCCAAAGCTCTTTGCAACACCAAAGTGCCTTGGAAATGTCATGAAACTTCCGATTTCTTGAACAGGTGTGCTAACACATGGACACGGTTGTGAGTCATATGGACACTTTTCACTTCCACATTGGTCTAGCGACTCCAATTTCACTATTGGGTCGTTAGCCATGTGTTTCAGAAACCTTGAAGCCCACTCACAGACAAGTCCTATCAGTGATCTCAAAGTGAAGAAACAACACCTTCAACCTTTACATAATGCTCTCATGAACACGTCTGCACTTGAGGCTACTTGGGAATATGAGAGGCATTGTCAGCAACCTGCACAAAAAACAGATGGCCCTGTTGAGAGTTCAGTTCAGTGGAGGGATCTAGCTCAAATAGTGTACATGTGTCCTCAACATCAAATAAGCTTCCTCGTCATTTGCTTTTACAGATGGATAATTGTGCAGGCGAGAACAAAAATAGGTAAATCATTTTACTTAAGGGTTTCTCAAGCTCATACTTACTTTTATTTTCTAGATATGTGCTAGCATACTTGTCAATGCTTGTTGCCAAAGGTGTGTTTGAAACAATCACGCTCAGTTTCCTTATGGTTGGTCACACTCATGAAGATATTGATGCGTTCTTCAGCAAGGTCTCCAACTCTACAAAAAGGACAAGTGCACTTACCTTACCGCATATGATGAATCTTTTTGAAAATTGCATCTCCAAAAAAAGTTGTGCTTTGCTTGTGACTGAGGTGCCAGACTTCAAAAAATTTCTCAAGGAGTATATAAAAGAAGGGAGTGATTCTTTAGTTGGTCACCTTGTGCCGCTACAATTCTTTTTCTCCATACGAGATGGTATACCTATTATGCAGTACAAGTTACGGCCATCAGAGCAGGAGTGGTTACCGAAAGAGGGCTTAATGCTCTTCAAAAGTGGAGAGGATGGAAAGCCACTTCTCCCAGAAGGACAACCAGACCCTATTCCATTGAGTGCCCAGCTCAAGGAACAAGAGGTTATTATTGATGGCATCAAAAAATATGTGGCATGGGTTCAAAAATCGATGCCAAAGAATTCTGATAAGGCAACTGGTTACTCAGAACTATATAAGCATGTGGTCACTATTGGGAGACTGTTGTTCGAGAGTTGGAAGGGCCTACTGTCACAAGTACAGAATTGCAACACCCTTTCTGGCCTAAAACAAGGTGGCGAGAGGAGATTGAAATGACATCACTGAGCACAGACGACATAGAAGCCAGTAGTGATGTGGAAGTGCAAACCCCACACTTTGTTGGACAAAGGAACCAAAAACCTAAAGCATACTTTGATTGCTGCAAGGATCTTCAAAAACTAATGATGGTTCTCATTACTCCAGATGCGTCATATAATCAGCCTATTTGGATGGGTCAAATTATCGACACACCTGAAGTAATCACAAAAAATAGTATTGTTAAGGTTGCATGGTTCAAACCACAAAAAAGGCGACACGAGAAGGAGAGCGAAAGATATAATGGATGCCTAGAGAAAACATGGTCTCCCAATCAAAAAGACCCAGCATGTTTTATAAATGTTAAATCCATTCGATATGGGTGGATGTCAAGAAGCGTTGATAAAGTCACGATTAACAAAACTGCAAGGGAATGTATGTTTTCTGAAGCTTAAAGCAATTACAAAATTATAAAATATCATATATTTAATATTCATAATTATTATAAACTCTTTAATAATAGTACCAAATTGTATACTTAACTATATAAATTTAAAAAATGATATGGAAGATTGACTATATTATTATAGGATTTTATATATATATTATTACTACTACAAATTTTTAATTAATAATGTTATATTTAAATATTAATATTTTAATAACAACATCAATATTTATATAATGTACCTCTTATGCTCTTCCTTAATTGTTATATTAGGCAATATATTATATAATTTAATACATTCTACTTTTATAATGTTATTAATTTTTGTTCAATGAATGCTATAATTTATTAAAGGGTAGAATACAAAATAGAATATTCTAAAGAATATTCTCTTTTCAAACATATATTCTAAAGAATATTCCTTTAATATTAGAAAATGCTAATTAAATAGCTAAAATTGCTAATTATTAGGAAATGATAGCCATGCCCATTTTAGTTACAACTTGCATTCAAGAAGCTATGGAAGAAACATAAAAATTCTATAAACATTTAATTGAAAAAGAGTATATTTTATTTAGCAAATTTTTCTTTTTAAGACAGCTAAATTTCTCATTTGCTTTTCAACTAAAGAATTATTGTGAGAATTGTTAATACAGTATTCATAACATCTCAATATGGCACTCTTAACAAGGTGGCTAAACATTTAATAGAGTAGCAATGCAGAAAAAGTCTAGAGTTTATATACATATAATTAAGTATACTATTGTTTGGGAGGAGGTAAGAGGGACATGTATTTAGCATTGGAAGCTTTTAGTTTCATTCTTCAATCAAGTGTGATTTATTGGCAATGACTAGGTATTTTGATCAAAACATAATCAATTATAGGATAAAGAAATTTGTAAAATTGGCCTTTATCTATAAATACTTACTTTACTAAACTTTATATATCTCTTTCATTAAGCATTGTTGGACTTTTATACATTTCAAATCTAATAAAAATGGAAACAATGTCTTGTATTATATTAAGGTTTAATTATACCATTTCTTTAATTATTCATAATCTTTAAATGTTCCATTTTGGGCTCTAATGCAACTCCAATAAATAATGATTTTACTCAATCAATTCACAATAAATAACCAAACTATATATCTTTGCTAACCACTTCAGATGGATAATGCTTGGAGTGATAACAAAATATATATGTCATAGCAATTTTATCTCTTTTTGTGGTAAAAAAATATCTTTGAAATAGTGATATTAATCTTCTTCATGGTTAAACATATTTATAAAGATGTAGATGTTCTATTAATTCTATCATTAAAATGAGCTATAATCTATTCACTATTTTTAAGAATGTATCTCTCTTAAAGCTAATCCTAACTTTATAATAAAGGTAATCTTTAAAGGGTTTTTAAAGGCTATCTAAAAAATGGAGGGATGGACTAATTAACATTAAAAGACATTATAATTTCATTTTAATATGTAAATTCAATTGAAAGTATTAAACTCTTCAAAAGTAACTAAAATAAAATTCCTCTTCTCCATCCACTAAAAACACACTTTATGGCCTAGGAAGGTAAGTTAAAAATTACTCTTTCTACTTTAAAATAACAATAAATTTTTTCTTCACTACTTGAGTTGTAGTAGTTGAGAAATGAAAGCACCTCATCAAAAATGTTTATCACAAAAATCTCATGACTAATACATCTTTCAACATCCCACTAATCCCATTCTCTCATACAACATTATTAAGGAAGGTCAGTTTTTCTGTTAAATTACCCATATTATAATATGCATTCTTGAAAGTAATGAAATCAGAATCTTCTTACAAAAAAAGCTTTACTTAAGAATGCTCTAGGAAAAGACAATTAGAGGCTCTTAATTAAATTTAAATGAAACTCTCTTATTGCTTTAGGTCACCTAAACACTTGTTTTAGGAAGAAGTTGTTATAAAGAACAAGGATATTCTCCTTGAATGAGTAAAAAATGAATTTAAGATTTGCCAAGAATCCATCTAATGCATTGCATAATTGTGTCCTTGTAAAGAACATATCACCCTATTATATACAATAGCTCTATCTAATAAATAAATGCTAATGAAAAGAAATCCATATCACTAGAAGTTAGGAGGCTATAGTAATGAAGAGTATTATTAACACAAGAAACAAATGGGAAAATATAAATTAAAACAATATTAAATAGCATTTATAGTTTTGAAAGATAGTTTCACTATTTTATTTATTTCAATTTATATATAAAATTATAAGCTAATTTTTCTAGTTCTAAAAATATAATATTAATAAAATATTTATCATTTATCTAAATACAAAAAAGAAGAGTCAATAACATTTATTTCCTAAATATAATTTAAAATTATTAGATTGAACATTTGAGATTGAGTTTCTTAAAACACTCTTTAATACTAAATCACTTCTCAAAAATATGAGAGGTTTAGGTGCATTTAAATCACTTTTTTAAAGTAGAAGAGCAACATATACATTTGAGCTCAGATCATAATTAAGCTCACGAGCTTAGCTCAATTTTCAATTGTACTTTTTCATAAATTCTTTTAATTAAAAAAATATTCATTGCAAACCAAAATTTATACTAAATTTAAATAGTTAATATTATAAAAGAGGTTATTTATCTAAGATTTTAAAAATATATTATAGTTAAGTTCATTAAATCCTTAAACTTAACTAGGTTTAGTTTTTGAAAAAAGAACATACATTTTATCTTTTAAATGTTAGGTTTATCAAAACTTAAAAATTATTAAATTCAAATAAGATTCCATCCCAAAATCATATATCCATTGAGAAAAAACCACTCATTAAATTACTAGAGGTAGTATATAAAAGAGGAATTTAATTATTCTTTAAAAGAATTAGCATAGCATAATATGGATCATTACTCATGCTCTTTTTACAGAAAGAGAAATATTTTGAAGTGTTTATGAATTTTAATATTAGTAGTTCTAGCTCTTTTAATCCTTCTTATCAAGGTAGTAATTCAAAAGTCAAAAGTTGTAATAACCATATTATTATGCAATCACATTGCAACCAAAATACTTAAGTGAAAAAAAAAATAATGAAGATAGTGATTGTGAGTTAGAGATAAATGCAATAATAGAAGGTGTAATTAATTGGGTGGAGAAAAATGCCCTTTTACTTGCCTTAGAAAGTAGTATTATTACTTTTAAGTTATCTATTTTTTAATTTTTGGAGAAATAATGTCAATAATCAATATAATGATATATATACTTTAGCAACACATTGTGATGTTACAGCCCTAAAAGACTATCATGAAATTTTTTTTTTGAGATAATAAAAATGGAAATGGAGACACATAAGTATTATAAATAAAATTGTGAAGAGAACACTTGCACGTATGTTAGTTTATCCTAAATATTTGTATTTACAAATGTAATATATATTTTATATTTATATATTAGTCCAAAAATTAAATAAATATAAAGTGACCTTATATCTAATTAGCTCCAAAAGTTTTATATAACTTAGCAATAATAAAGTTTACTTGATGTATATAAATGTCAACATTAGGATCTTGGTGCAAAGCATTAATGAAGATGTAGTATATATGCTCCTTCCCATGTTCTTCACATTTCGTAAAGTATAGATATGTGCATAATAGAAGGTCTTGAATTACAATTATATACTATCCACCTTTAATCTTGACAATGTACTCCTTCACAATTACATTAATATACTTTATTGAAAGAATTTCAAACTCAAGTGTTTGAGCTAAGTTTATTTTACCTTGCTTCTGCTTGGATATAAAACTAACAAATTTAACTACTTTACCTTCATCTTTCTTGTAATAATGTAAGTTGTATCACTCTTATTGCTAACTCTCCTTTTTAATATGAAACCAAATTTTCAAGAGTTTTAATTTTATTTGTTGTGAGTATGACATCTTTGGCAATTGACTATACTTTAGGTATTATTGATGGTTTTGTATTTATAGTATTTTCAAGTCACCTCATATGATGTTGCAATAATATAACCAATACCATTTGGAAAATCTTGCTTACTTTTGGTTCCTATGAAATAAAGAATTGGAATAGAAGTAGATTTGTCATTACAAATCCAAGCCCAACACTTATTCTTAAAAATATCCTTATATACTTACATTTAATTTTGTTGCGACATGGTAGAATTTTAACTCCATATTATAATGCTATATCAGGTTATTATGAGGCACTTTCTTCATTTGGCACTTGAGCTTTCTTTGTTTAAGGATGTTGTCTTGGAGTAAAATGGTACTTAAATTCAGTTCTGTAAGAAGTTATTGGTTTTGATGTGTATCCTAACATCTTCACTATTAAAATTGCAATGACATTTTAAATAAATAGTTTTTATGTTGCCAATAAAAAGTTAAAAGTGTACTCTATTAATGTGCCACATACTACTTCATTAATAGTAGTTACTATTGTTTTAACTGATAAAGTCACTTTCCTTTTCATCCATTTGTGTAATATCTCTATTAAAAGCCTTATTCATATATATTTTTCTTTTTGAAATGTAAATGCCTTTAAAAATTGCTTTATAGGCCATACCATGTTTGATAAATATATTTCATATAGACTTATCTTCCCTTTCTCTACTTTAGAAGAACACTAACTCCAATGTTTATTCTCAAACAAATTCATAGTTAAGGTGTATGTAAGATCCTCAAATGGTTTGTCCTAATATGAAAAAGGTAATATTAACTAAAGATAAGAATAAAAGAGAAGAAATAATAAAACTAACCTAAAGTGTGTGATATTCCCATTAAAACATCTTAACTTTCCACCACCTCAACCATGATTTAAATTGAGGTAAATAATTAGTATCTATATGCCCATCTTTATGCCACCACATCTAAATTTCATTGACATTTGCTTTGTGTTTTCTTTAGAGGGTATAACTTACTACTATTTACATAACTTCTTAAATTTTAACTAGAACTTTGGCTTAATAAAGCGGTAGTATTGGTTTAGGTTCTAAGCCTAATAAAACTCAGAAGTCCTTTTATGACCTTCTAAAGGCTAACCCTTTCCAAAAATTGCATAAATGCCATTCTAATTCACTCTAGCCCTATCTATTATAAATTTATGAAAGTTAATAGGTTTATTAGTTTGCTTCAACATAAGGTTTGAAAGGGACTTCCAAAATATTTCTTGGACTATTTGGTCTTGTACTTTGAACTCTATTATTGCAATTGTTAAATTGCAATATAGTCTATCATTAAACATAAAGCTTTAATCATTTGAATACAATGGGAAAAAATAATTACCTTGGATTGTACACATAAGCTCTTATGGTTGTTCAACCTAATACATACTCTATATGGTCAAAATGTACTTATGCATTTGTAAGGTCATTAACCCCAGACATATCTATTTGGGAAACAAAATCCACACATGAAACAAACATTATTATAAACATCTTAAAGACAAAAAGGCACTCCTTCTTATTAATGATTTGATTTAGAAATAAACTTTCGTGGATAAATGTATATAGATAAATTTGTTTCAACTTAAAGATAAAATCAATTTTTGATTGGAGCTTCCTTTTTCAAGATTCATACATTTATGATTTGATCTTAGAAAAGAAAAAAAGTAAAAAAAATATTCTTTTAGAGTATAAAACATACCTTCTAAGGCTTGTAGTAGGTTACATACCACATAATAAGTCTCATAAGTTAGTTTTATCTAGTAGAGTTTTGTGGCAATCTACATCAAGAAGGGTGCTAACAATAAAATTCTTGAGGACAGCCCTTTGAACATACTTAGGAGTTGTAGATGTGTTTCTTATAATTTTTATTTGCATAATGCTTTTAAAATGATTTATTAAATTCCTTTATACCCCTTTTTGCATTAGATGTGCATATCTACCAAATTTGCACTATAGCTCTGCCAACCATTCCAACCCATAAAAAAAAGTACATCTTTGCATCATAAACACCATGATATAATAGAGCATTCGTGTATAATTGACACTTAAATCCAATTGTCATAATGTTATATACAAGAGGATTAATTACAGACCTTTCAAAAAATGTTAAATTTATACTTTGTTCTTGATTATATGTTTCATCCATGTACTCCAAATGCTCCCCATAATGGACTATAGATATAGTGCCTTTGAATGCTAAAAGTGCGTAATGCACCAATTTTACTTAATTTTCATCCCCTTCTTTTTCAAACCAAAATTATTGATGAGAGGTGGTAGCTCAAAGAAGATGTTGCCATTATATGCAAATGGAAGCTTACTCATTAGCTTATATAAGAATGAATCAATGTTAACTGAGAGTTAGGAAAACTAAAAAACATTTTTAACAACTCTAAATATAGATGAGAATGTAAGAGCTACGAGATTTGGAGTATCCACTAATGTGACATCTCCACTAGAATTGGAAGAGGAGAAGAGAATCATAATAAACTCTTGCATCATATTTGTTTTTACAAAAGTGAAAGGCAACTTTGATTAGAGATTTAAAAACTTAAATTTCTTAAACTTAAAACCCAATATCGTCCACCCTTATTCATATCTAAAAAAAAAAACTCAAATTGTTCAATGAGACCAATAATATTGTAAATAACAACCTCCAATAACACAAAGCTAATGTAGAGATCAAAATGTCGATATAGAAAACTTTTAGAAATAAGACTATGAAAAAAAGAAAGTGGTGGTTGATCTTAAAATATAGAAAAAAGCTCTTTATTCTCTTATACCATAAAATTTATAATGAAAAGTTCAAATAAACAAAATAAAATAATCAAATTACACCATAATTAATATATGCAAATGAATGCAAGCACATACGTCTAAATGTGTAAAGTTTAATTTCAATACTAACAAATTGCATATCATGTGGATCTAAGATATTTGTTCTAATTATTAGTATTTATGGTGTTTTAGTCTAGTAATTTTTACTTATGGAATGTTGCATTTATGCTTAGTGACATTTATAGCACTCAAATAAATAAAGAAATTTCTAAATTAGGATGTTAAGAGTTATAACTGATATAATTTTGCAGCACATGTTTATTCCAAATCATGGACTTATGTATGATATGCCTTGGTAAAAAATCTTAAGTTGATGGATATTTTAATTTGAAAAATATAGTTGAGGTCCACTAAAAAGAAATTTTTATATTGTTCTATGATATCCAAGAAGGATTTTAAGAATATATTCTTGATAACAATATTAATAATGACATTTATTCAACTACAGCATATAGATCCTAAATATTAGATTCATTTTTATAAAGGGTCATGTAAGTGTCACTCTTAAATGTTATAATGAAAGCATATGCCTATATATATAAAGAATAATGCTATAAATGAGATTGTGAACATATGTACTATGGATTACAACACATGTTTTTTATTTTATATATTAAATTTTAAATCATGAATGAAGCATAAATATTATTACCATTTAATAATATTATGAAAAAGATAAAGAGACAAAGGTGGTAGGGTTAAGTTTTTATTTTAGGGTTAGGGCACCAGCCATATTGTTAGGGTAGTTGCCACATTATTAGGGTAGCTGTTGGCAATGCATTGACCAATCAGCATTAACAATTGACAATTAACATCAATTGTGAATGCCATCAACAACATTATCAATAGCTATAAATGACTCCAAAAATAAAATTTTCCTCCCTCCCTTACTCTTTATCTTTCCTCCTTTTTTAACATAATGGACAGATCCAATGAAAGAGTCTATAGATAAGGCAATAATGAGGTAGTATGAACTCCTTTCATTGGCAAGTGAGACAGCTTTATCAATAATGTGCTCCCTCCAACTCCATCAATAATGCAATCCTTCCACCCTCATTAATAGACATTCCCTCCACCTCTATAACTAATATACTCCATCCAACTCCATCTCTAACAAACTCCATCCAACTCTATAGGTGAACGCTCCCTCCATCTTTAATAGCATAGCTTCCCTCTATTAGCGGGTGAGATGGTGTGCTGCTCCATTCATGGGTGAGATGGAGTGCTCCTCTGATAAGTGAGGTGGCATGCTCCCTCCATTGGCAAGCAAGGTGGTGCATTCCCTCTATTAGTAAGTGAGGTGGTATATTCTTCCATTAGTAAGTGATGCAATGCACTCCCTCCATTAGCAAGCGACATAACACACTCCCCCCATCAACAAGTGACACAACACACTCCCTCCATTAGCAAGTGACACAACACACTCCCTCCATTAGCAAGTGATGCAACGTGCTCCCTCCATTGGTGGCACAATTTCCCTTTATTAATAGTGTAGCTTCCCTTCTATATGGCCTCTCCAATTGCAATCTTACTACTCCCATTTGTTATAGCCTCCCCAATTGCAACAACCTTCCATTTGTCTTATATAGACTCTAGTTCACTAGTGAACTAGAGTTTACAAACTCCAATGTTGCCATATAGACTCTAACACTAATATTGTATGGACTCTAGTTCACTAATGAATTAGAGTTTGTAGCTCCTTACTAGTGACTCTAACATTGCCATGTTAACCATATATACTCCAACATTAATGTTATATTAACCATATGGACTTTGATTCACTAGCAAAACATAGTCCTTGCACTCCTCACTTAATCTTTGTTTTGTTTTTGATTTTTAGTTGTGGTCTTTTGATATATGTTATTTTATTTACAAAAGTAACAACAAATACAAGATGGTTGGTGTTGCAAAAAGGACAAAAGTAAAGAGAGAAGAAGATGAAGAAGAAAAAGAAAATGTGTTTTCATTTCAACATATTTATGGCATCAATTCTTTTACCACCACTAATTAAAGAGTCTCAACCATCACCAATTAAAAACCCTCAACCACTATCTTTACCATTATCACTTTTGCCATTATCACCTCCATAACCACCATTATCCATCCACTTTACTATACCACCCAAAGATGATAAAAGAATTAATTGCCCTCAACAATATGTGGATGAAAGTAGTTGTGCTCAATAATAAATGTTAGAGGGTGATGATCCTAAAGAGGTCAAAAGAGAAGTAGAGTTACTTAAGCATATTGTGAAGAAGTAATTCTAAGAGATTATTTTGAGATCCCAAGAGAGAGCAATTTACACTATGTTTAGATCTCTTGAATGAGAAATATTAGCAAATATGATAAAGAGATTTTATTGTGTTATTTGCAACAAATATAACTTGTTTAGACTGCTTTACTTCACTTTGTCAACTTGGACATTTATAGCCTCTTTAAATAGAATAGTTTGGGAATAAACATAGATATATTCCTTGTATTTGTCTTCAAATTAGGAATTATATAAATTGAACTCATAAGACTTAGCTTTCCAAATGTGATCTTAATCTTGTAAGGATTTCGTGCATATGGAACATATATATTTCCTTATAAGCCATCCTAAGACTCAATAGTATGCCAAAAAATGTTTTACATCATCAATGGGAACTATTGTTAAGCTACTTAAATGAAGTGTATTAGCAATTCCTTTTAAGATGATCCTTGTTACCACATCAATGTTCCAATTTGACATATCTATGCAAAAGATCTTTAGATGTGGTGTGGCTTGTGATGGTGCACCGTAAATAAATATATAAGTACTTTTCTCACTTAGATTGGTTTGACATTTGAAATTTTGTAGTCTTGGATAATTTATTATATAGAAACAAAGCCTTGTGCATAACATAAAGTAAATACACTTTCTGATCAACATTGACAAAAATGTAATGCACAGTCGTTATAGTAATAGATTGATATTACTTATTCATCATCAATATGGCTGCCAAGATGAAAATCAATGATATAAGAACCCATTAGGTTTTATAATTGCAATATGGAGCAAGGTGTGCTTTTTAATTTTTTATTTATTTATTATTTTGCTTGTTTTTTAGCCACTAGTGAAAGTTAAGCATGATGTATATATATAAATTGTTCCTCATTTAAGTCCCAATGAGGAACAACTCTCAACTTAGTTAGTAGTGATTAAGAAAAAAATTATTTCCTCATAGAAGATTAAGGTAAAGAAATTGGTGAGTACTATAGATCAATTGAAAGAGTGATTTAACATCATCATAGAGATCATTGTTATAAAGTAAGTGTTTTGAAATATATCAAATTTGACACTAATGCTTTATTTATGTAGTGGGTAAGGCTCTGAATGAGATTATTTATAATTTTCAAAATCAAAGTTATTATATGAAGAATAAATTAATATTTTAGATGACTTTAATGAGAGATTAAGGCAAGAAGAAAAAGACTCGATAACTTAATTAAGAATGTGATAAAGAGGATCATTTACATTTCACAAACTATGATAGAAAGGAAGAAGTTTTTAACACCTTTAATAAGAGATGATGTAAACTAACTTTTGTTCAAGGCTTTTGTCACTAAAAAGCTTGACAAATTTGGAAATGATTGATTTCCAAAGATGGAAATGGGTATAATCACATTCAACTAATAATTAGGCGAATCATTTTTTATGTGGAGAGTTGCATTTAGGTAATATTCAACTTTGAATCTTTATTTATTTTGCATTTTAGATATCTCATTACAAGAAGCATTCCACTCACTATTCCTATCTATAAGCGATTCCTAAGATATGGTGTCAAGGATGATTGCATGTACTTAACCACCATGAAGTTTTTATTTATCATCAAGTAAACTTGCCTTTAGGAATTAAAGATTCCAAGTTATACACTACCTATGTGAACTTATCCAAAGATTATTAATTAGATTATGTACTAATTGATGATGACAATGATGTTGCAAAGGATAATGTAATTGAGGATAATATGCAAAAGGATAATGATGGTGGTGATAATGATGGTGGAAATGATGAAATCAATGTTGAAGTATAATAAAATGTTCAACAACGACAAAGAAGGGGTGGATGTCACTAGATACATTCTTAAGGTATATTTCTCTTTCTATATTTTTCTATTGTTTAAAAATATTTTTTATGTTCCTACAGTAGTGATTGTCGGGAGTAACTTCATTCCAACATGCTAAGATGCATGAGAAGAGGATCTGAAGGAGTTAACATCCACAAAATGATATATGATGGTATAATATGATTATTTTATTTTGTTCTTAACTTTTTCTTCACCTATAAATTCACCTTATTTCACTAGTAGTAGTTTCTGGTGAAGTCAACATTTTGTAAACTCTTTTAACTCATTGATGATTTTTTATGAGGAAGAGGCTGAGAATATAGTTGTTTAGCAAAAATGGGAACAATTTTGTGGCAAGATATATAGATAACTATTAAAGAGCATAAATTTATATTCTTTAATATGCTAAATGCCAAATGCTACTGATGAAGTCTTTAATTGAAATTTCCTTATAAATGACCACTTAAAGGATATATTCATCATGGTTGTTGCTCTTTTTCATACTACTAGCTATATTGTCTTCATACTTTCAAATAATCTAATTTAAATGTTTATGCTCAAGTATACACAAGTTAACTCAAATTTGTGAGATTCTCCTTCAGGTGCATTATGGATAGTGTTGAAGTCAAAACCAAAGTTCTATAAGGTATAGAAAAGGTATGAAGCCATTTGATGTACTTATAGATGTTTTAAATGTTTTTCTTTTCTAAGTTATAATGTGAATGTACTATATGTTCTGTAGAAAAGAGCATAATGGTTATCATGATAACAAAGGTGCTATATGTGTTTTACCAAGGTATAATAGTTCTTATGACATCATACTAATGTCCTACTTGAACTCTATTATTTATCTCAAGGGTTGTTATGGATTGTATAGTAGGCAGCAGATTAATATTTGAACCAGTATATGACTCAAGTAGATTAATATTCACAATTGAAGAAAATAAGTTTTTCAAATGCCACCTTAGAGGTTTTTGTAAGTAAATCATAATATGATGTTTTCATGACTATTAATAAATAATGTTTCCACGACTATTAATGATTAATAATGAATAGTTGTTTCTATAAATCAAAAAGTCCATTCTTTACTATAACAAACTTTTTAATCTTTCTTGGGTATACAAAAGCTATGGCTCAACAAATATATTTGTCCAATCAAAATGCTACAAAAGGCAATTATTTGTCAATTATTTTGTAGAAGAGTGGTGAGTGTATTGGATATTAAATGCATCCCTATATACTCTTTTTTAAAATAAAAAAGCCTTTCATATATTAGATTGTCAATGATAGTTTAGTTTATTGATTTATAATTTATTATAAATTAGTATTGTCACCTACAATATCTTATACTATTGTATTCTTATATAACTATATAAGTTACAATATGTAATGATTTCTTCATTTAGTAGAAAAATGCATTTAGACACCTTAGAATCAATGTTGTTCAAGTATTTTGCACTTTTGATTATCTATAACTAATACTATTTATTATATAATTTTTTTGGAATAACATATATGATAGTTGTGTAAGAAGCCAATATTAATCACATTAGAAGGTAGGTCTAAATATACTGTATTTAACACTCATAGATGGAGAGTTTACTATTAATATATTGTTCCTTACTATAAAATAGTAATATTCTTGTATGTTTAACTCTTTCTTGAGTTCCTTGTACATCCAAGTGTGCATATTAGATTCCAAATCAGTTGTTGGATAATTATAGTAGTGTTTAATAAAAGTTTGGAAACCCATAAGCCATTCATTTAATTTAAATAACATGTGCATATGGGACACTAAAATAATATTTTATTTGTGCTTTTAAGCATTATTGCTATGTCTAGAGCAAAATCTTTAAAAAAAAGCTAACATCACTTTTTAAGTGTTAAAAGCAATAGAACATACCCTCAATTTCTTCAAGCATTCTACTTCTTATCCATATAATATAAATCATACCAAAGTTCTTCCTTTTGCAACTATGCCTCTCCTTTATTGCAATATTTATAGGGTTTGGAGACTTAATATAGTGATAGTCTCCATGAAATTTTATAATTTTAAGACAATTCAAATAAATAAACCAAGCATTACTATACAAAGTAAAGTAAATATTAGTAATATATTGGCTTACTTTAATAAAACCTATAGGTAGAATAAAATATATTTATATATATTGGTATATAATTAGATTAGTCTTATATTTAAAAATGAAAAATTAGTATCTACTTTATAAATTTTTTGGTCAATATAATTTAAAATAGATAAGAAAAACATACATTGCTATAAAAGCAAATTTTTTTTTTATAATTTTGTAGAAAATTTTAATATTATTATTATTATTATAGTTAACCACAGTATGTTTATAATGTGTAAAATAACCTTTAAAAGACTAATTATACCAATCATCATAGCCTATAGTTGTATATTTTGTTGTACTAGGAAAAAATATTACATAATAACCATTATAAAGCATTTGGAAATATCAGTTTGTAATATTGGATTTGGATCTATTTTTTCCCTTAAATTCATTTTTTATTTTATATAAATTATTCATTTTCCCTTAATGTTTTGAAGTGTAGAAATCTAATTTTCATCTCATAGCTATTTCTGGACTTATATTAAAGAAATGGCTAAATTTTAAGAAAAAAATATAATTAATATTAATAAAGTGGATAAAAGCCCATGAATTATAGTTAAATTTAAATAATTGTAATTTATATATAATATAAACATATTTATAAAGTAAATATTATAAGTATTTTAAAGTAAAATTTTTTGGAAAAGATAAATATGCCATTTCTGAACATGCATAGTATTTAACTTTAATAAATTTTTTTATTCAAATTCCTTTATATAAAAACTAACCCTATAAAGCTAAAATTCTTCTCTTAATTTTAACAGCTTCCATACATATGTTACACCTATTTATTAATACATGTAAATTTTTATTTAAATCTTACACCTAATCATAGTCAGTTCAATAGGTTTTATAGTTAAGAAATCAATGCCTATTTGATTTTGCAATGAAGATTAAGGTAATCAAGCTCTGTTCATGCATGTAAATCTTTTAACATTTGTTTCTACTTTTTTGCAACATATGTAGTTTACCTTGATATAAACTGAATTATTTCATTAAAGTGATAATATTGATAAGAAAGAAACGCTTGTGGAAGAGCTTCACATGATCCAAATGGAGGCAATGGAGACTTAAGCATAAATTAAGTAGAGTTGGAGCTCTTGGAAATAGCCACATTCCACTAACTTTCAAATGAGGTGTATAAACCTTTTATGGTGGAGCAAGACAAGGAAGAGATACTAGTGGCAAACCCACAAGATGCCCAAGGATATCTCTTCTCCAGACTCAAGCAAGTCCACCACCTTTCACAACAGCAAGCTTTTGATGACAGTAGTAGGTATAGGGTATGAAGAGCCCTTAGTAGCAGTCACACATGATGCAAAGTAGTTGAGTGATGTTTTAGTATCCATATGTAGTTAGTGATTTTGAGTTAAAGATTGTGTTCCCCAAGTTGATTGCCAAGGATAGGGATGATGAAAGTGTGGTTTAGTGGTAGAGCATTCAGTAAGCTCAAGGTTTTTTATAGATGACTCTATGAGAATATGGTTGCTAAACAGGAGGATTTGACAGTTGCAGTCATTCATATTAGGTGTGATCTAGATTAGGATAAAATGTGTGCTTGGATCGTGTGTGTCTTCTATATATTTTCTTCTTTGTTTCTCCTCACTATTTAATTTGGGATCTTGTTGGGTATAGAAAGGTTTCTTAATGGGGAATTCTTATATTATCACATTATTAGTTTAGGAAGAAAATCCCAAGAAGTGAGAAACAGTGAGCCATGAATTCCTTAAAAAAATAAAAAATTACAAATTCAAAAGCTAGTGTTAGAAAGAATGGGAAACAGGTTAGAAATAAACCTTTAAATTTATAAACTTAGAAAACCTTCACTTGTTATAATGTATAGCTGAGTTGACATAAATTTTCTTAGTAACAAAGCTTCCTTGGTGATCATGGCTTTGCCTTCATTGTAAATACATCAAACTCTTATGCAAATGCTATAATACCATAATTAATAAAATCACCATATAAAATAAAGATATATGTCTATATATAACTTTTTCAAAATGTTAGAAACATTTTGGAAATGTTTTTGTCACATATGCATTTTGGATATTTTTTATGTAAATATTAATTATGCTATTATGTTCTATGAGAATATATATATATATATAGGTTTGATATCTATAGATAGTACATAGTGAAATAGAATGAAAGTGATGTCATAGAGAGTTTCACCAAGCAAGTTTTCCTTACAGTTATTAGTAAGATAGCTAGCCTTATTGATGATATTAAATATGAAATTAAAAGTGCCACTTTAATATAAATATATTTAAAATTTAAAAGAGTCTAAAAGCAACTTCAAAACCATATACATAATTTTTCATAGTGGAAAGATTTTCTCACATCAAATAGATATACATTTTTATTTTCAATCTCATATTAGTTAGACTATTTAAATTTTTCTTATATTTACTTGAAAGTATCAATATAAGCCTTAAAATTAAAAGATATTTCAAGAAGATTCAATATTGAGTCCACTTTATAAAAAAACAATGGACTATATGGCTTATTGGCAAAGCAGCTAATATTTGGGATTAAAAGAGTTTTAGCAAAATTTTTAATAATCAAGCAATTTGGAAAATCTTGGTAGAGTGTGAAGAGATCCAAATAAATTATCTTGAAAAAAATGCTTATGCAAAGTATTGGACTAAAAGCCTAGTGAAATTATTCACTATTATGATTAAGTTTGTAAAATCTAGTAGATTTATTTTAAAGCATAAGTTCAATGAGGTAGTCCTAGTAAGGCTAATTGCAAGTGGTGACACTAAGTTGAAAAAGGCAATTACTTAATCTTTTATTAATTATTTTATCCAAACTTATCTTATAAGGTTCTAAGAATCTATAATAACAATATATTTAAATCTTATCCTATGATCACATTTGTTACACCCACCTTTTTCAAAATGTCAATATCCTCATTGATAAATTTATTGAGCCAAAGGGAATCAATACCTCCATTTCCATACTAAATTAATCATTTTATTGTGTAAATTAACTATTCCATATGAGGTAATTAATCATTCACTTATACAACAATCTTATAATAGATCCTTTGAAGTGGATATCTAACAAATAAAGGATATATATGTATTTTAATAATTGTAGGGTAAAAATATACCTTGCTTAAGGGTATATTATATTAATTAGTAATTAATACTCAATAGAAATTAAATCTATGCCATTTACTCTAATACCATTTGTCATACATTTTATCTCTCTCCTCTTAAGCAACTAAAAAAGGAGCAATTACTTGCCTTTAATATTTATTTTATTTTAAATTTACATTTAAAAGTATATCTAAATCTCATTCATAATCACATTCACTATATAGTCTCTAGAGTTATCTTCAAAAACCTTTTAAAAATGGAAAGGCACAAATTTATAAATTAGGATGTAGGATTAATATTGTTAGATTGGTATTTACCAAAAATAACAAATAAAAACCAAGCATAAAAAAAAACTAAGGGAAGATAATAAGGATGCTATTAAAGCATAATAAACTATCATTTAATAATATTGAGTAACTAAGTTATAGGGGTTCTTATTGATCTAATGCATAATAAATAAATAAAAATTAAGAGTTGGGGCCAAGTATATTTAGCAAAACATATAAGAGTTCCTACTTTATGCTTATCAAACTAAATATAAATGTTAAGCTAAGTTTATTAACACTCAAGTAAGAGCAAACGACAATAGAGTTTAACAATATTAATCTCCTACCATTATAGCATAAAGGGATAATATCCAAAAGGATCGGTCAACAAATATTTTTCAATACTTGAAGTCATATTCACAACACTAAAAATCAACCATTGGAAAAACTAAAGAAAATTTATAGAAAATTTCCATCCCAAAGAAAGAATGACTCTTAATTTAGGAACACAAACTCTTAATGCTCATCCAACTTCCTCTTACTTACAACTTCACATAAATTCATTTCAACATAATTTTCATGATTCAATAGAATGTATATGACTATTATGCCCATATACAACTTTATCATCTATGAATGTTTATGAATACTAAAGACTTAATTACAAAGACTACATCAATAAATATATATAGCACTAACACCTTTCTTTAAAGATACTAACAAAAAATAAAGAAAAGTTCTTATCACTTGAACCACATTCCACTTCCACTAGTTAAATGTTAACATGATTAATATCTCAACTTCACATTTTCTCCATCTAACAATCTATTTCAAGTGTTACAGATAAACTAACAAGCTATAGCAAATGACCACTATAACCCTCCACCACTCTATGGGCAAAAACTTAAGGTAATAACACTAGCTTAGCATAATGGATTATGTAATAAGAATTGAATCAAAGCTACTACAATACTATTAACTGTAGGTAGACTAGCTAAACCCCTTAACAATTTTGGGGTTAACCATCATTTGACTAGATGTATGATAAACACTAGTGCATGATAATAAGAGCTTATATGACTTGATTATCAGTTGAGCAATAATATATATATAGCCCAGATCATACTACAAGTAAGATGCTAGCATCAAACACAAAAAACTCTAATTGATAAAATATAATAAATGCTACATCTATTAGAAGAAGTTACATATTAACATTAATAACTATGTTCACACATAGGCTAAATTATATTAACTCTCTTTTTTGACCAACTCAACCAATACATCAAGTTACTCTAGGAGCAATAGCATGATTCTTCAGAAAAAGAAATAAATATTATAACTCAAGCCATGCAATAACAAACCTAAACTAGACTTTTCTCCAAGTCCTTGATCTTCCTCTTCCACTTCCCCTGTAATTGATCTCTAGATCATCCCCTATAACACCCCAGTAGCATGCTAGATTGCAAGAGCTCATCAAGCTCCTCCTCCTAAGGATGATCACCATTCCACACACTTCTTTGTGCTACTGAGTGGAGCAGCCACTCTAGAGCTAAGTAGTTGGGAGTTCCTTGTACACTAGTTGTCTCCTGACTGATTTCCTTGCTTGCCATGCTTAAAGATGGTGATCTTAGCCAATAAACTTCTTGTCCAAGAGGATGTTTAGCTGAGCATACAGTTGAATCAGGCCACTCAAGGGCTGATAAGGAGGTCATCATTGATATAAAAAATTTTGTGGACTTTTGGAAAAAAGGACTTTACATGTTTTATTAGTTGAAAATAATTATACTAAAAGGTGCTGGCTAGTGATCAAGTATTAGGAAAAGTAACACAAGAAATATAAAATTGGCATAAAGGGAAATTTAATCAATTGCATGATGGTTTAATGCTTTCCCCCCAAATGTAAACTTAACTAGATGAAATAATGCCTAATATAACGAAAACACATAAGAGTTAGATTATTATATAAGGCTGAAGAAGGATAAGTAGAAAATTTAACAATTTTCTTTTATCCATATAGTTGAAGAAGGATTTTATAAATTAGTTTGACCTTTTAATAGTGATAATTCTCCAATATAGCTAGGAAAATGCATTTTAAATCTAAAATGAATAGAAAGAAAGTGGAAGATAATTATTAAATGGTAAGAGGTTAAATATATGAGAATTTTTTGGAAAGAAAATAGGTTTTTAATCAAGAAGACCTAGTAATGGATATTAATCTCAATAGTGTGGTACATGGATAGAAGCATAAAAATAAATGGAATGAGGCTACTTTACCTAAAGCATGTCAAAAAGTAGTAAAAGCAATAACTTAATAAATTTGAAGGTTCAAAAATGATATTATATATTTTTTGATACTAATATATATATGTGTACATAAAAGCTATGATCAAAGAGAAGAGGCAATGCTAAGAAAGTCTCCACCCAAAAGATTACTGATTCCTTATGTTGGCAATTGAGCTCATCTGGTCATCTTACATCTTTTATTTGTTAAGATCCACTTCAAAAGATCTACCATAGTATTGTGGTATGAGTGAATAATTAGTTACCTCATATGGAATACCTAGTTTATATAGTGAAATAATTAATAAATTTAGTGTGAAAATAGAGGTGTTAATTTCCTTTGGCTCAATAAGGGTTTGTTAATGAAGATATTAACATTTTGAAGGGGGTATAAGTGTAATGAATGTGATTATAGAATGAGATTTATATATTGTTACTATGAATTTTTGGAACTTTGTAAGATAAATTGAGATAAAATAACTACTAAAAGCTCTTTTATCAAGTAATTACTCTTTTTTTAATTGGCTTAAGGGAGAGAGATAAAGTATGCTACAATTACCTAAATTCAAACACAAGACCAATATAAATAAAAATTAACAAATACAAGAAGCAATTATGCCCATAGTGGTAGCTACTCTTATAGTACTTGTATAACCACTCTAGGAACTACTCCACAAGGAACTCAGCTGTGTCTCCAGCTATCTAGTGTTCACATGTCATAGGAAATTGATGGGGATGGCATTGTTTACTTGAGCAAGCTTAGAGTCACAAAGGAGTACAACTTGACATATGCATATTTGATTCAATGCTGAAATGCTACTTCAGTCTAAAATTTCAGGTTCCATCATTGTTTTCTCAAAAGGCAACATTATGATGTTTGTGAAACAAACTTATCCCTTACACCCTAAGCCAACCTAGCAAAAGGACAATTGCTTAGTAGTAAAGGCTTGTTGGGCTAGTTTGTGTCATGTGTCATTCTTCCCTCCCTCATGGCATTCTTCCCTGAGAGAACCAATAAGGAACCTAGCCAACCACTAAGGAATCTTGCATCTCAAACAATCTTCAAATGCAAGAAGATTTTATAATATTCCTTCAAAATCAGGTTTGAGAAAATGAAATAAACCTATCCCTTAGGCCCTGGCAAAGGGTAGTACAGGCTAGTTCATGTTAGTTTGAGCTTGTGTTCAAGGTCACTAGTCAAACCTTTGTACACAACCATTCAAGGTGGCATCTATGCAAAGGCTGAAGGGCTGGAGGTCTCTAGACAACTGATGGAGGAACATCCTTATGTTGGCCTTGTACCAGTGCAACACAGATGGGACTTGTGGAGGGTAAGGACCACATGCGAGAAGAGGATCAGCTGTTATTGTAAACAGTTAGATTTACCATATTTTATTTATTTAGGCTGTTTAATATTTTTTATAAATTAAAAATAAATTTATTATTTAAAAACTTAATCTAACTAAATATCAACTATTAGATGTGAAAATATAAAAATATATTCAAGTATCTTCTATATATATTCTTTTAGCATGCTTAAGTAAACCAATTATAATACTTCTAAAATTTTTATATGTTCTAATTATTAATTTGATATAGATAAATAATTTTAATATAAATAATAATGATGTTATAGCAAGAGGCAAGTAATGGCAATAGTAATAACAATAACTTCTAAGTCAACTTGACTGCAGCTACAAGGTTGTTTGTGGACAAATCTTTGCCTTTTGCTTTTGATTTGAAGGGAAAAGGGCTACCATCCATGTTGTGAAGATCTAATGGAAGTGTTCTTGGTGATAGTTATGGCTTCCATCATATCAACCATGACAAAGGCTCCACCACCTTTGCAGCACTGTCCAAGCACAGTGTTTTGGTTTGGAGATTCCTTTGTAGACACTAGAAATGCCCAAGTGGCATCTCCATTTATTAGTGTGGTAGAGCATCCATCATATGGAATGACACACTTTGGAAAGCCTTCAAACTGATACTCCAAGTTACCTGCTGACTAATTTCTTTAGTAAGAACTAGAGCTTTTCTCCTGTTCTTGACCATTGGGGCTACATAGTTCTTCTTCCTTCCCAATCTCTTTGGCAGCTCAAGCTTTCTGGCACAAGAGCTTGCCTGGTCCTATACTCCAAGAGCCTCAACTCCAACTACAAGCATGGGATTGTCTTTGTAGTGTCTGGAGCCTTGGACAAGAGCTATGTTGTGCCATTTTATCTCCCTGTCCAAGTTAATCAATACCTTTGCTTTATCAAGGATGTGTATCCCTCATGGAAACTCTCAGAGAAATTGTTAGGCATTAGCTTTGACTCATGTTGCTCTTTTGAAATATCTTTTATATTTAGATGAGGCTTGCCTTAAGAGGAACTAGACAAAGATGATGACCATTTACAATCTCACAGATTTGGGGTTTTATATTAAGAAGTTGTATCATTTGGTAAAGGTAGATTTTTTTAAGAGATTCATGACAAATAATTAGTGGATCTTTTAGAACAACATAACCAATGGAAAAATTAGGGAGTGCTCAAGGATAACAATAGTTTATGTCTATAGTGTGAAAGGCAAACTTGGATCATGAAGATTTTAGAGTTAATTTCAAACAAGGTAAAACATGCTTATTTAACTCCTTTTTTTTTTTAAAAAATCACGTACTATCAAGCCCTAAAAATGTTCATGAGTATATTAAAGATATTGAGGGTTAGTACACCATTAAAGTATTTGGGATGGTGAACACAGATAACTAAAGAGTATGGGATGTAGGATTCATGAATCAAACCTTTAAATAATTTGCATTCAAATAAACATTCATCTTATTTTAGTAGTTTGATACCAATTTCTTGATTTGCTTTTATTTTTCTTTTTATTTCTCTTTTTCTCTTTAATGCGGGTTGGATGAGCCATGCTACAAATATTGTATGGTTTTCTACTCATTTCTTCACTCTTCTTTGCAATGTTTTTTTTATAATGAAAGCTTGTTTTGGTTTTGCAATGTAGCAGTGATGACAAAGGCCTTATCAAATGAGCCATTTAAGACCAAATAATTTCTCTCTCTAACCTCCTAAATGTGAGGGAAACCATTTAGGATTTTATGGTTTCTCTCTCTACCCCTTTGAGTGCAAGAGAAACCATTTGAAACTAGATAGTTTCCCTTAAGTGTGAAAGAGACTATTTAAAACCACATGATTTCTCTCTCTAACCCCTTGAGTGAAAGAGACCATTCAAGACCAAATAATTTCTCTCTCTAACCCCTTGAGTAGTAGAAGATCATTTAAAACTAAATAATTTCTTTCTCTAATCCCTTGAATGGTAAGAGAGATTATTTGGGACCAAATGGTCTCTCTTTAACCCCTCAAGTGCAAGTGAGACCATTTGGGACTAAATAATTTTTTCTCTAACCTTAAGAGTGATTTTGTTATTTATAATATTTATTTTTATCTCAAGGACTAACACTTTATAATTTTACTTTAAAAGGCTATTAGCAAATGGATGGACATGAATCATGTTTGAAATTTCAAAATTCTGGAATAATAAAGATATAGACTAGATGATGTACAAGGAAATACAAGGAAAAAAAGTTTTGCTTGATAAAGCTCCACCATGAAGTTGAGAGTTGACTTCAGAAGGGATGAGTAGGAGTAGGCTCTAAATTTAGAAGTAGAGCTAGAGAGTCTTATTGAGAATCACTAGAAATTTTTGCAAGTATTGTGCAAGATCGATTGGCACTTCTCTCTCTCATCTCTTTTCTCCTTTCTATTTTCATGATGCTGGAGAATCAAGGCTAGGCATCACTCTATTGCAGCCACAGCCGTTTAGATTCAAGTTGGAAAAGTTCCAAGTGACCCTAGTGCATAGGACTTGGTGGAGGTTTGCATGAGTGTCGTAGAGGCATTGTTGCTCCGATTTAGAATCGCTCTAGTGGGTGCAAAGAGGTGCCCATTAGACATTTTCTGCTGAAATTTCATAAAGATCAAATGGCTTAATCGTGAGATATCGAATCGCAAGGCTCGGGCGCACCAAAAGTGGGAGAGGATCTACCAGTGGCTTGTGACTTCACTAGGGCTTCGAATGCAAGATCTGAGTAGTAGGAAGCTAGTAGTTGGGAGGAGCATGCACTCAAGAAGTTTCACGGCAATTCGACGTGGGAGTTGGAGATCTGGGGTTCCAAAGTTTCGCCAAGATTCATGATTAGGGTATCACTTGCAAGAAGCATAAGGGGGTTGAAGCACTCAGGGTGGGCACCACTTTATTGCCATTTGGAGTAGGTTTCGAGAGTTCTCAAGGGACTTAGATAGTTGGTGGGAAGTTTGCTCAAGTGTTGTAGGAGAATCACTTATTGCATGAAAGATCGCTCTAGTGAGAATGGAGAGGACCTCAGTGGGCAACTCTGGACGAATTTTGAGCATCATCCAACGGCTCATTTGTGAGATATTGAGGTGCAAAGTTTCAGGCACACTTAAAAGTTTTTTGGTAACTACAAGTGCATTAGGAGTTTTGATAAAGATTCAAGTGGAGGATCTGAATAGTGAGGGGCTAGGCAGGTCAGGACACAACAACATCACAAAGTTTCAAGCAAATTCAATGGTGGAGGTTGGAGAGTTACAACTTCAAAGGTCTGGTGGCTTCAACATTTGGGGCATCACTTACAAAAATAAAGGGGGAAGGAAGCAACACTTAGAGAGAACACTTTGCAATGGAATGGAAGTAATGATGCACAGGAGGATTAAAAGCAACACTTAGATGGAAGCACTTTGAGGACAGAAGCAACACTATGATGAAGGCAACATTTCAATGGATGCAACACTTAGTGAGGATGAAACACTTGGATGGAGTCAATACTTGAAGAGGATGCATCACGTGGGAGGAAGCAACACTTAGTGGAAGTTTAAGACAAAAGCTGCACTAGTGGCCACATTGACATTACACCACTCCCATTTCACTTGGTTACTTAAAATTGGGTCAAAGTGACATGGAGTTGTAGGACGGAGATCTTTGGGATCTCCTTGTCATAGTGCTTCATCGAGGGGGTTCATGTGGACAACCTAGGTTCCTTTGAGGATGGAGCACATATCAAAGTGGTCTAGAGTATCTCGATGAGAAGGATGCATGCTCCAGCACACGAATATTGGAGAAGGGTCACACCCCAAGGTAAAGAAGTTCACCATGATTGGCTTCAGAGAAACCGGTCATCTAGGAAAATGACTTAGTGGTTTGGCGATCAAGTGGAGGAGTGCCCTAGGATGAGTCTCGCTTTTCCTAGGGCATAGCAAGTGGCTCTAGGTTAGCAAGGAGTCACCTAAGAGGTAGAGTGCTTTCCAGGCCTTTGTTCTTATTTTTGTCTCTCTTGTACACAGTCAGTCCCTAAGGGACATGTGGATCAATATATATACAAGTTTTATTATATAAGGGAATTTTTATACCCACTATAACACTGTTCAAGATCCAAAATTGTCTATAGTTGCTAAATTGGACAACTAAGGAGTGCTTTGAATTTAAAATGAATGATTTTGGTTGAGAAGCAAGTAAGCATGATTTAAAATTGGATACAAAAAGTAAGGAAATAGGGAAATGCTCCTCTAATACTAGCTATAGCACACTTGGTTTTAAAGCCAAACTCTGGCACTGTAGCACCACAAAATGAGGACAAAGTAGTAATTCTCCTACTCTAAGAGCATTGGGTACCTGTTTCCAACACCTACATGCAAAACTGTGCGGAATGGGGAGCTTAAGTTTAGGCCTAAGTTAGACGTAAAACAAGGAATGACTCAGTATAGTGCATATTAGTCTCGAGTCTTAGATAGTCAGTCATGCTTCTGACCACTATCCCTACTATACTTTTGAAACCCACTAAAGCCCCCCCCTTAGGAGATAAGTGCTTTGGGCTTTCACCCCAACCCCAGGAGATAGTCTCTGGAGTTATCTTGAAAACCTTCCCAAAATGGTAAGACATGAACTATTAAATTGGGACGTGGGACCAACACCATTAGGATCGGAATGCACTCTACTTTCCAAATATATACCAAAGTGGCAATTTTGGGACTTACCAAAAATGGATAAAAGGGACCAAATTACTAAACAAGACTGGGGGAATAACAAGGGTGCCTCAGGGCATGGTAAGCTACTATCTAACAATATTGAGTGACTAAAGCTTAATATTGTAGGGGTTTTTATCGAGCCAGTATGCTTTATTTCGTTAAAGTGGGACTTATTCAGTAAAATGGGACACAATATAGCATGAGTCCACATGCCATTTTTTAATAGTTAATTAGTATTTACATCAGTTTTTTAAATTATTTTTTATATTTGATAATGTTATAATACACAATCATATATGCCATTTTTATTTTGCATTTAATAAGGCTATAACTTTAGTTTTCCTTGTTATTTACAAAATGGCGTGTGGCTTCACGCCATAAGTGGGATAATGAAAATTCCCACTTTAACGAAATAAAGCATTAGTGTAGAGTAGAGAAAAAGAGAACTAAGAGTCTGGCCGAGTATACTAGCAAGAAACACATAAGGGTTCTTACCTTATGTTTATTCAACTAAGTATATGTGCTAAGCCAAGTTTACTAATACTCGAGCAAGAGGGGATGACAATAGGATCCAACAATACTCATATCCCCACATTTCACCACCGATATGCCAAAATAGTGCCAGACTTCATTTGACACAATTTTGTATAGGTGTTAGAAATAAAGACCTAGTGCTCTTAGAATAAGAGAATTGCTTTGTTTTGTGGCACTATGGTGCTGGAGTTTGGCTCCGAAACTAGGTGTGCTATAGTTGGTATTAGAGGAATTGTCTCAACGAGTTCTATCCAACTTTTATTGGGGTTTTGACTTTAGTTGTATATGCAAAGACTCTTTGATGCGATCCAATCCTTTCCAGGCTCACTTGTCAACCACATTTGTTGGTAAGGGGATTTGTAAACATGTTTGTCAAATGATAAAGAGCATGCTTGCAAATATAAGATGGTGAAACAAACTTGTGCTAATGACGTTAATACCTCTAAATGAGTAGCTACAGATGCTAGTAAAGGGGTTGAAGTTGATTCGGAGGAGGAATATGAGTTGGAACCTAAACAAGCAGCTACAATGACAGTTGTACCACTACAACATTTAGCTTAAAAGATCGAGTTGGAAAATTTGTGAGATGAGGTAAAGAAGTTGAAGAAGGAGAACAAGAAGGCGAAAAAGGAAGTAGAGGCAGCAAAAGTGGTGGAGGCTACTAAAGCAACTAAAACAAGTAAGTTGAAGCAACTGAATTTGTCTTCGAATTATGAGGATGATGAAGTCCAACAAATGCCCCCAATTGCTAGGATTTCAAAGTTCAAGCCCCCAAACCACCTAATTAGAGGCATGTGGGACTATCAAGTTTAAAAAGACTAAAGAACTACTTCATAGTGGCAGACGCAGATGATCGTACGAAAGTTGTGTGTGCATAGTCCTTTTTTATTGAAATCCTTAACAAATTGTGATATCAAAACCAATATTTGATGTTTGAGTCCCAACCGTAGGGAATATGTAAAACAACTACGTTGAGAGTGGTCTCAAGTTGCTGGAGCTATAGGGAAGGCTCAAGATCAATACTGGTAGGATAAAGACAACATTAAAGGGATGTTACCTATGTTGTGGGGAATAGGGTTAGCTATCCTTACAGAATTTGTCGCTCAAAACCTCTTTGTCCCAAAAGTTGTTACTACAATATATTGAACCCTATCAAGTTGTATGGCAAATTAGTGATGTATCCTATAAGTTGGAGCTTCCAAATGAGTTGTCCCATATATATGATGTGTTTCATGTTAGTTTACTGGCACTATATCATGCCAATGTAGAACAATGTATGGAAATCTATCCACCTGGTTGAGGTGAATTTAAGTACAAAGTTGAAGTGATCCTGGACTAGATAGTTAAACGCTTTAAACGATGAGAATACCTCGTGAAGTGGTGTGGTTACCCTACGTGCAAAGCTACTTGGGTCCATGAGCTTATCACGGAGTATGACAAATGTAGTAAAACTACGTTTTAATCTCTTTAATAAATTTTCAACTTATAAAAATGATGTTTTCTCAATCCTTGTTCCCTTAATAGAATTATCTCATGACTTTTATATTATCCATCAACCTCTTTGTCATTAGGCCAGTATAGATAGGCTAACTTCTATATTGTGTGTGCATTAGGAAATCTCTAGTCATGGGGTAGCTATTGTAGATTAGCCATACCACCCACCTCTTTGTCAATATCTCCTTTGTGTTACTTTTCTAGGTGTAGCCATGTAAACAACTAATTCTATCTATTTACAGTAGACTATTTAAACTTTATCAATATGTTTTTTTTTTACTCATGAGGGTTGGGGCTCTCTATGTAACCTGTGGGCAGGAATGTATCATGCCTTTATAAGCTGGTTGACAACCAGAGTAGCAAGGGTGGCTCAACTTTGTTGGTCATTTCCTTATTAGCAACAGCCAAAGGGTGTCTAAGTGTTAGCACAATTTACATTAAATAAAGAGGTTGGTCCCTATCCCTAAACTCATTTAAGTTAATATATTTTATATAAAATATGCAAATCATAAACTTAATATTGCTAAATGGTAGTTTACCATGCCCCTGTGGCACCGTTCCTATTTCCCCCAATCTTGTTTGGTAGTTTAGCCCCTTTTGTCCATTTTTAATAAGTCCCAAATTGTTATCTCGGCATATATTTGGAAAGTAGAGTACATCCTGATCCTAATGGTGTTGATCCCATATCCTAATTCACTAGTTAATGTCTTACCATTTTTGAAAGGTTTTCAAAATAGCTCCAAAGACTATCTTTTGGGGCTAAGGTGAAAGCCCAAAGTGCTTGTCTCCTTGGGGGAGGGGGTTTAATGGGTTTCAAAAGCACGCTGACTATTTGAGATTCAAGATTAACATACACTATATTGAGTCACTCTTTGTTTTACATCCGACTTGAGCCTAAGCTCAAGCTCCCTATTCCATGCTAGGAGGTGGAGTACCTATATCCTCGCATTTTGCCACTAATATATCAAAATAGTGTAAGACCTCATTTAACACAGTTTTGCATGTAGGTTTTAAAAACGGGGACTTGGTGCTCTTAGAGGAGAATTACTACCTTGTCCCTGTTTTATGGCGCTACAGTGCCAAAGTTTGGCTCCGAAACTATATGCGCTACAATTGGTATTAGAGATATAATAATAGTTGCAAAGGGAAATATAAAACCTCTAAAGAAGAAGGTAATAGATCTATTTGAAACTGTAAAAACCATGTCAAAAATGAAATAGAAAAAAGATTAGATAACCTATTATATATTGTTATTTCAACAAGGAAATAGGGTGTTATAAAGTCTGGAATCAATGAGCTCTTTTAGATAGTAACATTAAAAAAGTTGAATACGAAGTAGAAAGCAAGACTTCTTCAAGATGACAAGGAGAAATTTACAAAGAAAAATAATTTTATGAATTATGGTGCACACATTGTTTTTTTGTGTTTTACCACACAAGTATATTAATGAGATGGGTAAAATTAAGAATTAGTTGGTATGCACTGAGGACCTTATTAACTACTCAATTACAATGGTAAAGAAGATAGTTAATAAATGGTTGGATTGCTATTTTCCACATAAAAGACTAACTTTTAACAATTTACAAACAATATCATCAGTATGTGTAAATTTATTAATCTTACATAATATTGAGTGATTATTCCTTTGGTTTCAAGATCAATGAACTTAGGAAAACAAAGGTGTTCTTAGGACAATAATTCTAATTATTACAAAACTAATGACTTTTAGTGTAGAAATTGATGATGAAAATGTCATTAGTGAAATCAAAGGTCAATTCATGGCAACATCATTCCACCAATAGGACTGATTATTTGGAATTCATTAAAGAAAACGTAAAGCCACTTTACGATGATGATACCAATATGCTACAAAGGTCAAAGATTTTGGACTTTCTTATACACTAAAAAAAAAGTTGTCTTGAACTTCTTCAGTAACTTTAGAAGCACATTATTAACAATAGCTAATAATAACTGTCATGTGCTATCACTAGAATAACACCAAGAAGTATTGGAGTGTATTAAATGTAGACATCTAAAAGAAGTTCATCTGAAAGCTAAAAGAAGATGGGATCAGCTTGAGAGTGCTCTAGAGCTGAAGAGTGCAGTGTCTTCCCATATCCTTGTGAAGCTAACCAGAGAGCATGAGCTGTGCTCGGACAGTGACAAGTCGCCCCCAACCTTTGGTGCTAAACACCCCAAAATGCCTGAGAAGGGTGTTGCTACAGTAACCAATTTTACAAGTGGAGAGGTTTATTTTCCAAGTGAGATTGTATGTGAGGGTTTGTCGTCCCTCCCTTTTACTCAAAGAAAAGAGAGATTTTTATTCAAAGAAAGAGAGATTTTTATTCAATGAAAAGAGAGATTTTTATTCAATGAGAATCCTTACATTTCGTAACACTGTCATCAACCATTGCTCCACAAACATGCATATGTTTGAACTATCAATAACCCCAACCAAAGCTGGAATACGTTCCTGTTGACCATGTAGAAGAGCGTTCAGCTTTCTCAACTTTGCTGGATGTTGCCTAACCTTGGCTGGAACTTCGTCAGATCTACAAGATCTGTTGCCACAACAAGCTTCAAACACCCATAGCTTGCGAGCTCTCTCACCCACTCCACACCTTCCTTGTCCTTCTCCCTCTTGATGGCTTTTTTATACCCACCCTCCTTGTGCAAAAAGCTTGTTGAAGTCTAGTGAGGAGCAAGCGTCTTTGTAGTGTCCCATTTGTGCTGCACATATAACGAAAGTCGTTACTAACTCCCCACTACTTCCTCCTTCCCCATCTGCCTGCTGCACCGGATGCGTAATTGTGAGGAACCACCACATATCTGGGCCGCAAGTCTTGTTCTTGCCCGTAGAAAGAATGTATGAAAACAATCCTCGTCTTGGATCACACTCCGGATCCAGTCGATAAGCCTATAGTCTTCCGTCTCTGTCCCTACCAGGTTGACATGCTCAATCTTCGGCCTGGCAAGAGTCGCAGTGTACTTGTATATACGAGGGACCGGCTCCATATTCCATGATGAGAAAAGATCAGCCAAGCACTTCCCATCTAAGTGCTCCCCAATCATCTCAGCTACTGCACTCTCGTAAACTTCCCCTGTGGCACCCGCACTCAATTCGGCTTTCTCCAAAAAACGATTCTGTTTGATCTGCCGCAAGCAAGAACTCCTATAATAATAGTACCATAGCGCTCGACAGACCAACGGCTCAGAAATCTCCACAAGTCGGCATTTTTCGTTAGTGGCGTCTTCATGTCGATACATCGGCACCCCGTCCTCCTCTATAGACGATTCTCGCAAGATCAAACTCCACCAGTGATAACGTTGGATTCAGGACGACAATCTTCCCTGTGCCGAAGAAATGGTTTGCTATCACTGATTGAACTAGAGACTTGGCTGCTGCCAGCTCATCACTCGGGACTCCTCCAAAGAATCGGCAGACATCGTCTAGCAAGGTCCTGTTCACCGTCTTCATAACGCTTGCAGGATCTATCCCCTCGTCTGGCCCCGTCAAATGCACCCCTGACATTCCAACCATCAACTCTGCCGCCTGGCAAACTTTCACGTACCTCATGGTTGTCGTCTGCATGGCAAAATTGATGAAAAACTGTGTGGCTGCGGTCGCAGGGGGGTTAGAAAGGATGTACTGCTCGAGAGCAGTAACGAACGTCCGATATCTTCCTCTATACAGCAACCCAAGCCTCTCAAAGTCTATGACGCTGCAATCTTCCAATATGTTGCTAGCATATTGCAGCAAGGACTGACCATCCCGGAACTCGCCGAAGGTTGTATACCACATGACAGTCACACGGTATTTCATGGTCTGTGGACACAAAACATTAGCCATAAAACGCAGGAACACATACAGTATACCTCGGAAATGTGAGTGGCCACATGATACAGTGATCTCCCAGTCCCAGCAAAGATTACTCTGTTTCGGAACCCAGCATCATGGAGAGCGATGACGAATTTATCAAGCATCGATCGTCTAAGGCTGCCTGTGTCCCCAACTCCTGTCATGAACCTGTCTTTCAGGTATTTATTCACCTCCTGGCACTCGTCCAAAATAATCGGCCCGTTAAAGGTGTACGCACGGAGCA